>JACEFZ010011757.1:0-30000 GCA_014155875.1 Cepaea nemoralis | reverse complement strand
ATATTCAAACTGAGTGATGTACAATGTGATACTTACATCCAAATTGAGAGATATAAAATGCGTTTCATACATCCACATTCAGTGAGGTGAAATGTGACGCCTATATCCAACTTGAGTGATGTAAATTTGTTACTTTACCCAAAATGTGAAATGTGAAGATTAATACGTATATTCAGAGTGATGTGAAATGTGATACGTCTATTCAAATTGAGAGATGTGATAATTACATCAAAATTATGAGATGACAAATGTAATACTTACATCCAACGTGAGAGATGTGAAATTTGATTGTTGTGTCGCAAGTGAGGGTGGAAGAGAGGTAAAGTGTTTGGAAGTGCAGTCAATGTAGACGCCATTGCATTCACATTGCTGCAAACACAAATATAGCAGTCACATTCATTTAAAGACATATATAACAGTCACAATTCTGCAAATACACATACATATCAATACATTCTTCTCAGCTGAGGTAGTGACAAACACAATATAGTCTTGGATCAAACGCAGTACACAATCAAATGAATACTATAATGTAAAGGTCCATTCACTGAGAAGTGACATTACGGAAGATGCCAGGAAACAAAACAAACACGATGACTCCAGTGGGGCGATATTCCGTCCTTCTGTCCAAATGGGAGGTCACTATTGGTGATATATCAAAATTTGGCTCGGAATCAGTTAATATCCTGGTTTCACTACGAGCATCCTTGTTTATGCCAGTATGATGTTTCTCTCAGTTGTATATCCCACATCTTACCTAGCACCAGGGACATCCTGACATCTCATCTCATCTCATGTCATCATGTTCCTCTTGTACCTTGTGGTGTCGAGGTGAAGTATAAACATCGTGAGAATGCCCGATTATGGGATTCATGTATCGATATTCCCATGGAATCTGCTATTCCCTGAGTCCAACGTTTACGTGGTCGGCCTCTTCCTCTGTTTCCATCTGGTCTGTATATCATTGCTTGTTGTGGTATGCTGTTGAATGGTAACATACTTGCATGGCCAAACCATTTGACTTGCTGCTTTATAATAAAATCTAGTGCTGCTATAACCCCCCCCCCCCCCCCCCCCCCCCACTTTAGTCCTGATTTCTTCATTTCTGATCTTATCTTTTCTTGATACGTTGAGTATTCTTCTCAGGAATCTCATTTCTATTGTTGTGATGTTTCTTTTCTCTTGTTCTGTCATTGTCCAGGTTTGGCATTGGTTGCATAGAAGTGGTAGGAAGATTGTGCTGTAAAGTGCTTTCTTGGTAGTTATTGATACATGGCTGTTCTTTAGTATTGGTGCCATTTGTCCAATGAGTTAGTTTGCCTTATTGCATCTATTTTCGATCTCGTCTTCTGATCTGCCATTTGATGATATTATACTTCCTAATTACTTGCAACTCTTTAATTGTTTCAAGGGATGTTCGTTCAGGTGAGTTGTTATTGTTTTTTCTTCTTTAGTTACAGTCATTACATCTGTTTTGCCTGTGCTAATTTTCATGTTATGTTCCCTACACATTTCGTTTAGACTATTCATATGGTCTTGTAATTCAGCTTCTGATTTTGCTATTAGTGCTTAGTCGTCCGCAAACAGGAGATCTCTAATGGTTAGATTTGCAGATGGTTCTTCTTCTGTGTTCTCGTCATGCGGAAGTCTTGCTGTCTCTGCTTGGCTGGTTTCTTTACATATGTTGTCTATATATGTTATGAACAAGAGAGGGGACAGGACACAGCCTTGTCGTACTCCAGGTCTTATGGTGAAGGGTTCTGAGTGTCCTCCAGTTGCTCTCAATATGCATTCATTGTTATTGTGAAGCTTCTACATAGGTTTGTTAGATGTGTACTCACTCCATACTGTTTAAGGATTTCCCACAGCTTGTTTCTACGTACCCTATCAAATGCCATTTCTTGGTAGACAAAGGCTAAGTAGAGTGTTTCATTGTATTCAATGGATTTTTCTGTACGGTGTCTAAGAGCAAAAATGACATCTGTCCATCCTTTGTTTTGTCCGAAATCCACATTGTGTTTCGCTTAACTGGGGTTCTATTGTAGTTCGTAATCTTTTCTCAAGAATTTTGCTAAATATTTTCCCAGTGTGACTCTGTATTGTGTGCAATCTCTTTTGCTGCCTTTGATTTTCCAAATTGGGATAATTATGGCGTTTCCCCAGTCTCGTGGTGTCTGTTGTTCTACCCAAACATGGTTGAATAGTCTATGTAGCCATGCTGTTCCGACTTCTCTTGCTGCTATAATAGCTTATTTGGTATTTCATCTTGTCATGGTGATTTTTTCAATGGGGCTAATCTGATGGCTTCTATAATTTCTTCTTTTTGTATGTCTCGTCATAGTTCTTCGGTAGCATCTGATATATGCCAGGTATAATGTTTCCCTCAGTTGTATACCCAATATCTTACCTAGCACTACAGGCATCCTGGTATATACCAGTTGTACTGTCTCCATCGGTTGTATATCCTACGACTTACCTAGCACTAAGGGTATTATGGTATATGCCATGAATAATGACTCCCTCAGTTGTATATCCTACATCTTACCTAGCAACAGGCATAAAGACTCCCTCAGTTGTATATCCCACATCTTACCTAGCACCAGACATAAAGACTCTCTCAGTTGTATATCCCACATCTTACCTGGCATCCATCAGACATAAAGACACTCTCAGTTGTATATCCCACACCTTACCTAGCACCAGACATAAAGACTCCCTCTGTTGTAAATCCCACATCTAACCTAGCACCAGGCATAATGACTCCCTCAGTTGTATATCCCACATCTTACCTAGCACCATGCATAAAGACTCCCTCAGTTGTATATCCCACATCTTACCTAGCACCAGGCATAATGACTCCCTCAGTTGAATATACCACATCTTACCCTGCACCAGGCATAAGGACTCCCTCAGTTAATATACCACATCTTACCTAGCACCAGGCATAAAGACTCACTCAGGTGTATATCCCACATCTTACCTAGCACCAGGCATAAAGACTCACTCAGTTGTATATCCCACATCTTACCTACCACCAGGCATAAAGACTCACTCAGTTGTATATCCCACAACTTACCTAGCACCAGGCATAAAGACTCACTCAGTTGTATATCCCACATCTTACCTAGCACCAGGCATAACGACTCCCTCAGTTGTATATCCCACATCTTACCTACCACCAGGCATAAAGACTCAATCAGTTGTATATCCCACATCTTACCTAGCACCAGGCATAACGACTCCCTCAGTTGTATATCCCACATCTTACCTACCACCAGGCATAAAGACTCACTCAGTCGTATATCCCACATCTTACCTAGCACCAAGCATAAAGACTCACTCAGTTGTATATCCCACATCTTACCTACCACCAGGCATAACGACTCTCTCAGTTGTATATCCCACATCTTACCTACCACCAGGCATAGAGACTCACTCAGTTGTATATCCCACATCTTACCTAGCACCAGGCATAACGACTCCCTCAGTTGTATACCCCACATCTTACCTACCACCAGGCATAAAGACTCACTCAGTTGTATATCCCACATCTTACCTAGCACCAGGCATAAAGACTCCCCCAGTTGTATATCCCACATAATACCTGCCACCAGTTACCCCCAAGTGGACTCACTGTATTCACGGTCTATTTCTAATAAATGATCAATTAAACCGGCTTTGTGGCTAAGGGATCACAGACACAATTCGTAATCCCGCATACCAGGTTTGAAACAGATCTGTGCGCGATTTAGAATCAGGCTGTTTTGTGTTGTTTCCCACACAAAGGTTAGAGTGCCTGTCGTTCAGAAAGCAATGGCAAACTACTGAACGTAGACAGCCAAACAACACTGAAGTTGACTGCCACGTCCTGTAAAGAATATGCAAATAATTTTTATCAGTTCAAGCGTCATAAACGTGTATTATCTTAGCTCATTAGTCAACAACATTGGGAGTTGTCCAAATGGCATTAGACGCAGAGTGGCCATGGCAATGCACAGATTCAACAGTACAGTGCAAACCGCTTAATGCGATTTAGGAAGTGGCATTTGTCTGTTGTGAAGAACCATATTGTATTGTACGTTGTAAGTACGTTACTATAAACTTGAACTCTTATAACATGAATTTCTTATATGGAGAACTATTTCTTGGGTCCCAGGTGAGTTAGTCTTATTAGGTCTGCATTGTATTACAAACCTATGACAAAACACCAGCCAACAAGTTGGAGTCAAATGTTTGAGGACATGTATCTTTCCTGTGCCAGCATGTGGATATGAATCATGGACAATTTCACAATCACTAAAGAAGACGACCAAGGCGTGTGAGCTCAGATGTTACAGAACTGTCTTAGAATACCCTGGGTCGAGAAAAATTCACATACTAACATTCTACCAGACTTGAATATTTTTTTTTAAAAACGGGGTCACTAACATCATCATGTCAGGGAAACTTTAGTCATATTATTAGTAACTGCCACCGTGGCTTGGGGAGAACCAATGACCAAGACTTATAAGAAACAGATGAAAACGTAAACCGATAAGATAAATTAAACGTAGACGGTCAAAATCTATTGGGTATGGTATGAGAATAAATAAACTGGAGAACTTGTTGACAACTGGCACAGTTGAGAGGAAAGAACAAGTGGAAAGCAGAGAAGTAAATTCTTGGATGGCTTGGTAGCGTGGCATGGACGAGACAAAAACACATAACTGATCTAATACTCTGAGACCGCGTGAAATCGCGAAACATGACCAGCCATTCTTATCGGCATGGAACATGGTGATGATGATGTTGTCTACGTCGAGAACTCCTGTACCCCCATCACTGTCACGCATACAATGGTATTTCCCCCCATCACTGTCACGCATACAATGGTATTTCCCCCATCACTGTCAAGCATACAATGGTATTTCCCCCTCATCTCTGTTACAGAACTAGATCGAAGTTATCACCTGGTAAATACAGTGATCTTGACCCAGCGAAGACAAGAAGAATCCAGCGACCAGGAGCAATGTCAGTTGGTCTGCTTGACCCATGTTAGAGACAGCAGCGAATCTGTCGATGAGAAATTGTATTCATTGAGATAATAACCTCGAGTAACTTCTACTGCTGCAGTTGCGTTGCTAATATATACCTATACTATGCTAGTAAAGACATAATGCAACCTTACCCTGAATTTATCAGATTACACCACGCACGAAACTGTCCTGTATTCAAACCAGAATTTGTAGTATTCACAAACCAGCAACCAGGTATAGCATCATAAAGTCTATAATGACATCAATGTATGTTGTAGTCCAGCTGTAGTGTGTAGATACTATCAACTGAAAACAATTCTTCCAAATAAGTCAGCAACATATTTTGCTTTATATGCAATCTCTTATCAGCTCACGATTCATACGTGCGTTGTACAGTAATTAAACAATACAGATTAAACTGTTTTAACGGATTCACTGAAAGGTGACCTCCCATTTGGACAGAAGGACGATATATCGCCATCCTCACGACACCGTGTTTTTTGTTCTGTTTCGAGGTTTCTTCCCCATTTTCAAAGCTCAGTGAACAGGGAATTTCCATGATAATAATTGTTCATTTGATTTTGTACCACATATAGTCTAAACCTTCTTTTTGTTTGCACTGAATCTGTTAATCTAGGCACTTTGGTACATATTAGTCCGTATTTTACTGTAATTTTTCTTTCGGTTACGTTCCGGTTATTTGTTTTTGTGTCTACTCCGATATGGGGATAATAAGCTCACTCATGCTGTTAAATTCTACGATTATTTCAAGATCGAGTTAAAACAGACACTGATTACTTGATATAGTTTTTCCCACCCCGTTTTGCGTTCTGCATTTCTGGCAAGTCGGGAACCCTTATTATACCGGAGAACCAGGCTGCCTATTCTAAGTGGTATGTAAGAACGTAAATGCCGTTTTATAAGACGTATTACATTGTTTTGCTATGTATTATTAAATGTAGCATCCATTTTTACGTGTATGTTATAATTTTCGACCATTTAAGTTGGCATTTAATCTCACACTAAAATTATGAAGATAGCATGCTGTAATGTGGTATTTCAATGGCGGGAGATGGCAGTTTTCGTTGTCATATTCCATTTAATTATGGTTATTGAGTATTCAGAGCGATTAACATGATAATGAATGCATTTGTATATTCAACACCTATTATTGTATGTATGTATAATTTTTCATCACTCTTCAAGGACAAGATCAGTTGATAATTTTGCATCTTTACAACGGGACTTCTTTTGTCAAAATGCATCTACGCCGGCGGCCTACGCGTTGACAAGACAGCGCGTGAAGTCATCACAGCATTACGTGTAGATGTTTATATATGTGTGTCTGAGTGTGTATATGAGTGGCACCTTGTAGTCTTGACAGACCAAAGTATGTGAGTTGGAATGTGGCCAAAATTCCATCACAATGCCTGGGCAGAGATTCATAGAAACATGTGGTGCCCAAACGACATGATCCCCCTCTCGGCCTTGACCTGTGTATTCCAGAGGAATGGCTAACCAATACGTCTGGCACAAGGTAGGATGCAGATGCTGGCGGCTCAGCGTCAATCCTCCGAAACCTCACCTCCACGAGCAGGAGGCGAGTGGTGGCCAGACCCTAGAACCCAAGGACCTAACTTAGAGGCGTTCAGCCAAGTCCCATAGGTGAGGGCCTCGTACGCGCCTAAACCGTAGGGTCGCGCACATCTGTCAACTACAAGTGTCCGGACCTGTGTAAAGCGTGCACTATCGTCATCCCGCCTGACTTTTGCAGATCCCACGACCACCGGGAATAGGCCCGCTAGAGGTGTCGCCGGAGATATTGCTCGTCTGTTGCGAGCAAATCTCCCATCATTCCACTGTGCGGATCTCGCGACGAGCGAGAATGACTGACTGAATAAGTAAAGAAACGATAAAAGTAAAGAAACGATAAAAGTAGTGACATTTCAAGTGCGCTTGCGCGAGTGTGTACACACACACACAACACACACACACACACACAACATATATATATATATATATATATATATATATATATATATATATATATATATATATATATATAGAGAGAGAGAGAGAGAGAGAGAGAGAGAGAGAGAGAGAGAGAGAGAGAGACACACACACACACACTGGCAGAGTTATCTGCTCTTGGGTTAGACAGCGACAGTGGTAATATCCCTTGGCGTCAGTGTCAACAAAGTTGCGTCAGCGGGTAGGTAACTTCACAACAAGTGAAAAGTCAACATCTTGTTTCTGCTATATGTCTATTTTAAATGAGAAACTGACACACACACTTTAATATCTCGGCTTAAAAATGACCTACAGACTTGAATAAGGTACCGTTGGATTTGTTTTTTCAAGAGGTATCCAACTATGCAGTTATTACTTAAAAAGCAATTTTGAAAATGTTACTAAAGTGGCTAGTTAAGTCGCATATGCCATTGAAGGACTGTAGAAAGATCATGAACACAGTTCTGAGGCAAATAGGTCGGGTTTTTTACGGTCAGTGCTTCTTCTCTTGCCCTGTGTGCCCAGATACAGACCCACAATCAACTCACACTAAGCCCTGCTATCCTTGGCTATACAATGCAGCTCCGTCTATGTCATTCCTATCTATGTGATGGATTCAAATGAAAACCTCGCATGGTTTTTGTTTGTTTGTTGAGCTGATTATCTTCTAAAAAGTACAGAACAAATGTATACTTTTTTGTGATTTAGTCACCACTGCGTTCAATGCAATTCCTCCAGCGCCGATAAAGTGCTTGGATTTCCGCAGAAGAAAACTCTCTGGGGTCACTACTAGGTGCACTTGATCTGACCTTGAACAGTCAGTCACGGAAGTCACGCCGTTTGGAAACTTCCTACTCCACTCATACTCTTGCTGGACTGACAGTCATGCATCATCATGCTGGACCTCCATTCACCTATGAATTGCTATAGGTTTCACGCCTTCACTGATCAACAAATGGATAACATAACGCTGATCCTCTTTGGTGCATTTCAAAGATGGGGTAGCCATCTGTTAACTGTCCATATGGCGTCACAATGTTCATCTGTAATGTGATGTCACGAGCTTACCACACTTGGAATCCTTAACAAGAATATTGACAGGTTATACGACAATGGCCTGGTCATTGTAATTTATATCACACTTGGCACCCTTAACAAGAATATTGACAGGTTACACGACAATGGCCTGGTCATTGTAATTTATATCACACTTGGCACCCTTAACAAGAATATTGACAGGTTATACGACAATGGCCTGGTCATTGTAATTTATATCACACTTGGCACCCTTAACAACAATATTGACAGGTTATACGACAATGGCCTGGTCATTGTAATTTATATCACACTTGGCACCCTTAACAACAATATTGACAGGTTATACGACAATGGCCTGGTCATTGTAATTTATATCACACTTGGCACCCTTAACAAGAATATTGACAGGTTACACGACAATGGCCTGGTCATTGTAATTTATATCACACTTGGCACCCTTAACAAGAATATTGACAGGTTACACGACAATGGCCTGGTCATTGTAATTTATATCACACTTGGCACCCTTAACAAGAATATTGACAGGTTACACGACAATTGGCCTGGTCATTGTAATTTATATCACACTTGGCACCCTTAACAAGAATATTGACAGGTTACACGACAATGGCCTGGTCATTGTAATTTATATCACACTTGGCACCCTTAACAAGAATATTGACAGGTTACACGACAATGGCCTGGTCATTGTAATTTATATCACACTTGGCACCCTTAACAAGAATATTGACAGGTTACACGACAATGGCCTGGTCATTGTAATTTATATCACACATTTAACAATGGCCTGGTCATTGTAATTTATATCACACATTTAACAATGGCCTGGTCATTGTAATTTATATCACACATTTAACAATGGCCTGGTCATTGTAATTTATATCACACATTTAACAATGGCCTGGTCATTGTAATTTATATCACACATTTAACAATGGCCTGGTCATTGTAATTTATATCACACATTTAACAATGGCCTGGTCATTGTAATTTATATCACACATTTAACAATGGCCTGGTCATTGTAATTTATATCACACATTTAACAATGGCCTGGTCATTGTAATTTATATCACACATTTAACAGGTAATGGCCTGGTCATTGTAATTTATATCACACATTTAACAATGGCCTGGTCATTGTAATTTATATCACACATTTAACAATGGCCTGGTCATTGTAATTTATATCACACATTTAACAATGGCCTGGTCATTGTAATTTATATCACACATTTAACAATGGCCTGGTCATTGTAATTTATATCACACATTTAACAATGGCCTGGTCATTGTAATTTATATCACACATTTAACAATGGCCTGGTCATTGTAATTTATATCACACATTTAACAATGGCCTGGTCATTGTAATTTATATCACACATTTAACAATGGCCTGGTCATTGTAATTTATATCACACATTTAACAATGGCCTGGTCATTGTAATTTATATCACACATTTAACAATGGCCTGGTCATTGTAATTTATATCACACATTTAACAATGGCCTGGTCATTGTAATTTATATCACACATTTAACAATGGCCTGGTCATTGTAATTTATATCACACATTTAACAATGGCCTGGTCATTGTAATTTATATCACACATTTAACAATGGCCTGGTCATTGTAATTTATATCACACATTTAACAATGGCCTGGTCATTGTAATTTATATCACACATTTAACAATGGCCTGGTCATTGTAATTTATATCACACATTTAACAATGGCCTGGTCATTGTAATTTATATCACACATTTAACAATGGCCTGGTCATTGTAATTTATATCACACATTTAACAATGGCCTGGTCATTGTAATTTATATCACACATTTAACAATGGCCTGGTCATTGTAATTTATATCACACATTTAACAATGGCCTGGTCATTGTAATTTATATCACACATTTAACAATGGCCTGGTCATTGTAATTTATATCACACATTTAACAATGGCCTGGTCATTGTAATTTATATCACACATTTAACAATGGCCTGGTCATTGTAATTTATATCACACATTTAACAATGGCCTGGTCATTGTAATTTATATCACACATTTAACAATGGCCTGGTCATTGTAATTTATATCACACATTTAACAATGGCCTGGTCATTGTAATTTATATCACACATTTAACAATGGCCTGGTCATTGTAATTTATATCACACATTTAACAATGGCCTGGTCATTGTAATTTATATCACACATTTAACAATGGCCTGGTCATTGTAATTTATATCACACATTTAACAATGGCCTGGTCATTGTAATTTATATCACACATTTAACAATGGCCTGGTCATTGTAATTTATATCACACATTGTAATTTATATCACACATTGTAATTTATATCACACATTGTAATTTATATCACACATTGTAATTTATATCACACATTGTAATTTATATCACACATTGTAATTTATATCACACATTTAACAATGGCCTGGTCATTGTAATTTATATCACACATTTAACAATGGCCTGGTCATTGTAATTTATATCACACATTTAACAATGGCCTGGTCATTGTAATTTATATCACACATTGTAATTTATATCACACATTGTAATTTATATCACACATTGTAATTTATATCACACATTGTAATTTATATCACACATTGTAATTTATATCACACATTGTAATTTATATCACACATTTAACAATGGCTGGTCATGTAATTATATCACACATTGTCATTTATATCACACATTGTATTGTAATTTATATCACACATTGTAATTTATATCACACATTGTAATTTATATCACACATTGTAATTTATATCACACATTGTAATTTATATCACACATTGTAATTTATATCACACATTGTAATTTATATCACACATTGTAATTTATATCACACATTTCACGTTTTCTTGTGAAGCCTCCTCGTACTATATGAATCTTTCTACTACTCTTATTTGTGTAATTTATTTTTTCCTTGATTTATTTTGCCCTGCGGGTACCAGACAAAAGTATTTCTAGTTATTCTATTCTCCGGTTTCTGTACAAGCTCCTCTAACCTTCTGTATTCTAATTCTATAGTGTGTACCTTCCCCCCTCCCCCCCACCCACCCATCTGTGTTCCCGCTACTACCTAGGTACGTGCATGCCACGGTCCCTTGCAGAGAGGTGTCTAGTACACACACACACACACACACACACACACACACACACATGTACACCCACACACACAGACAGAGGCGTGTTTATTGGCAACTCAAACGTTGGGTAGCAGATTATAATATAAGCCACCCCCCCCCCCCCCCCCGGCTTCATCAAGCCGGGTACCTCGGCTGCCCTGCCACCAAGACAGTAAGGAAGCGAACCTAGGTACCTAGGTAGTAGGGGGTAGTATGGGGGGTACGGGGTGTCAGGCATTGGTAGCACCTTTGGTAAGGATGGCTCTCATGTCCTTTCAGGACCCATCCCCCACTGGTCCAAGTCTGACACCCAGCTCGTGCCTGTGGCTCCTAGTAGCTGTCAGCATGCGACAGCGGCCACCCCCCGGGCAACAGCTGTGAGAGGCTGGCTAAACCAGGCATGGGTATCCGATTTGGTGTCAAACCAAGAGGTAAACTAGGGTATGCCTACCCAGCATGTGAAGACAGGATTCGGCAGACTGCGCGGAAGACATCATTCCTGATTCAACGGGCAAGACGGCGTTTACCTGCAAAGCGTTGTGGAACGTAATGAGCACGGCAAGGCACGTAGAGCGCCCTGGTCATCCACTGCACCTGTATTCGTCTCCAATCGTCTCGACTTGTCTTGCCACTGGACTCAGATGGACTCAGGCGAGAGAGTGAGGTCGACGAATTGTGCAACTCTTCCTCACTTTACTCCAAGTCATAGCGCAAGTCATTCTTCATCCTTTCGAGCCAAAATAGGCCTTATCAGCCATCTTAGAACCCACGGCTCCACACCTTCAACCCCACTGGATGAATTGAATGGTCATCATCATTCTTGATGGACAAACAACAATAACAAGCAAGCGATGAAGATTGCCATTAAAACTAACCAACCATATAAAGAGACTAGGAGGCAGTTCGAGGTGACCAAAATGAGAGAACGCAAAACTGGAAGGGCAACTGAAGCACCTGAGATCGAACTTTGCCAGCATGGAGGGGAAGAGAGACAAGACACATTCTATGTTGTACAATAGTGACGAGACATGCACACTTGGTCATTCTATGTTGTACAATAGTGACGAGACATGAACACTTGGTCATTCTATGTTGTACAATAGTGACGAGACATGAACACTTGGTCATTCTATGTTGTACAATAGTGACGAGACATGAACACTTGGTCATTCTATGTTGTACAATAGTGACGAGACATGAACACTTGGTCATTCTATGTTGTACAATAGTGACGAGACATGAACACTTGGTCATTCTATGTTGTACAATAGTGACGAGACATGAACACTTGGTCATTCTATGTTGTACAATAGTGACGAGACATGAACACTTGGTCATTCTATGTTGTACAATAGTGACGAGACATGAACACTTGGTCATTCTATGTTGTACAATAGTGACGAGACATGAACACTTGGTCATTCTATGTTGTACAATAGTGACGAGACATGAACACTTGGTCATTCTATGTTGTACAATAGTGACGAGACATGAACACTTGGTCATTCTATGTTGTACAATAGTGACGAGACATGAACACTTGGTCATTCTATGTTGTACAATAGTGACGAGACATGAACACTTGGTCATTCTATGTTGTACAATAGTGACGAGACATGAACACTTGGTCATTCTATGTTGTACAATAGTGACGAGACATGAACACTTGGTCATTCTATGTTGTACAATAGTGACGAGACATGAACACTTGGTCATTCTATGTTGTACAATAGTGACGAGACATGAACACTTGGTCATTCTATGTTGTACAATAGTGACGAGACATGAACACTTGGTCATTCTATGTTGTACAATAGTGACGAGACATGAACACTTGGTCATTCTATGTTGTACAATAGTGACGAGACATGAACACTTGGTCATTCTATGTTGTACAATAGTGACGAGACATGAACACTTGGTCATTCTATGTTGTACAATAGTGACGAGACATGAACACTTGGTCATTCTATGTTGTACAATAGTGACGAGACATGAACACTTGGTCATTCTATGTTGTACAATAGTGACGAGACATGAACACTTGGTCATTCTATGTTGTACAATAGTGACGAGACATGAACACTTGGTCATTCTATGTTGTACAATAGTGACGAGACATGAACACTTGGTCATTCTATGTTGTACAATAGTGACGAGACATGAACACTTGGTCATTCTATGTTGTACAATAGTGACGAGACATGAACACTTGGTCATTCTATGTTGTACAATAGTGACGAGACATGAACACTTGGTCATTCTATGTTGTACAATAGTGACGAGACATGAACACTTGGTCATTCTATGTTGTACAATAGTGACGAGACATGAACACTTGGTCATTCTATGTTGTACAATAGTGACGAGACATGAACACTTGGTCATTCTATGTTGTACAATAGTGACGAGACATGAACACTTGGTCATTCTATGTTGTACAATAGTGACGAGACATGAACACTTGGTCATTCTATGTTGTACAATAGTGACGAGACATGAACACTTGGTCATTCTATGTTGTACAATAGTGACGAGACATGAACACTTGGTCATTCTATGTTGTACAATAGTGACGAGACATGAACACTTGGTCATTCTATGTTGTACAATAGTGACGAGACATGAACACTTGGTCATTCTATGTTGTACAATAGTGACGAGACATGAACACTTGGTCATTCTATGTTGTACAATAGTGACGAGACATGAACACTTGGTCATTCTATGTTGTACAATAGTGACGAGACATGAACACTTGGTCATTCTATGTTGTACAATAGTGACGAGACATGAACACTTGGTCATTCTATGTTGTACAATAGTGACGAGACATGAACACTTGGTCATTCTATGTTGTACAATAGTGACGAGACATGAACACTTGGTCATTCTATGTTGTACAATAGTGACGAGACATGAACACTTGGTCATTCTATGTTGTACAATAGTGACGAGACATGAACACTTGGTCATTCTATGTTGTACAATAGTGACGAGACATGAACACTTGGTCATTCTATGTTGTACAATAGTGACGAGACATGAACACTTGGTCATTCTATGTTGTACAATAGTGACGAGACATGAACACTTGGTCATTCTATGTTGTACAATAGTGACGAGACATGGAACACTTGGTCATTCTATGTTGTACAATAGTGACGAGACATGAACACTTGGTCATTCTATGTTGTACAATAGTGACGAGACATGGAACACTTGGTCATTCTATGTTGTACAATAGTGATGAGACATGAACGCTTGGTCATTCTATGTTGTACAATAGTCGAGACATGAACAATATGTCACACTATGTTGTACACTAGTAACGAGACATGGACACTTGGTCATTCTATCGTGTACTTAAGTCTCTGTGGCGTAATGGTCAAGCCGTTTGACTCGTGCTCCGAAGGTTGCTGGGATCGATTCCAGGCCGCGCCCTTCGGTTTACGAGTTAAATGTATCGGAGACTCCTGTGGGTCGTCGCTAAAAGCTACGGAGTTCGTGCTTTGTGCGTGCATTTCCGCTCTGCGGAAAGGGACCGAGCCATTTCGGGATAAAACCCGGTGCGATGAAGTCGACCCTGTCGACTTTTAAGAGACTTTTTTTTATCGTGTACAATAGTGAGGAGTCATGCACACTTGGTCATTCTATCGTGTACAATAGTGACGAGACATGGACGTTTGGTCATTCTATGTTGTACACTAGTGACGAGACATGAACACTTTGTCATTCTATGTTGTACAATAGTGACGAGACATGGACACTTGATCATTCTATGTTGTACAATAGTGACGTGACATGGACATTGCGTCATTATATGGTGTACAGTAGTGACGAGACATGAACACTTGGTCATTCTATGTTGTACACTAGTGACGAGACATGCACACTTGGTCATTCTATCGTGTACTTAAGTCTCTGTGGCGTAATGGTCAAGCCGTTTGACTCGTGCTCCGAAGGTTGTGGGATCGATTCCAGGCCGCGCCCTTCGGTTTACGAGTTAAATGTATCGGAGACTCCTGTGGGTCGTCGCTAAAAGCTACGGAGTTCGTGCTTTGTGCGTGCATTCCGCTCTGCGGAAAGGGACCGAGCCATTTCGGATTAAAACCCGGTGCGATGAATCGACCCTGTCGACTTTTAAGAGACTTTTTTTTATCGTGTACAATTGTGAGGAGTCATACACACTTGGTCATTCTATCGTGTACAATAGTGACGAGACATGGACGTTTGGTCATTCTATGTTGTACACTAGTGACGAGACATGAACACTTGGTCATTCTATGTTGTACAATAGTGACGAGATATGAACACTTGATCATTCTATATTGTACAATAGTGACGATGTATTAACACTTGGTCATTCTATGTTGCACAATAGTGACGGGACATGGACGTTTGGTCATTCTGTGTTGTACACTAGTGACGAGACATGAAAACTTGGTCATTCTATGTTGTACACTTGTCCCGGAATTCTTGGAGTTGTCGATCGATGAAAGACTGTCGCGCCATTCGTCTACAGGCAGCCGCCATTTTTTGATGTTGGGGACAGACTGTCCTGATGAAAGTCGGCAAAATCTTTTGTTGTGGGGGAAAGATTTCTCCAGATCACAGGCCGGCAAGACTTTTTGGAGTACCGGGAACAATTCCCCAGATCAAAGCGGGACAGCCGGCCGGTTGTTTACATAGAGTCGGAAAAGGAGAGAGAAAAATAGTTTCTCGACGCCTAGTGTCCAGTCAGAATTGTGACGTCATTCAGACACACTTTTAAAACAGTGTGGACAAATACCTTTGGCGGGAGTCGACCAAATGTTGTGAGGCATCAAGGACGTGTTTGATGTTCCTGTTCTGATTATGGAAAGAGACCACGGTGTCTTATGTTTATTTACATCGGATGGCATTTGTCCAATGTATGATTTAGTGGTCTCGAATTTCAGACGGGAATAATATATTGGTATTTAATTAAACTAGACCCAAATCAGATGATTCTCAGGAGTCGAGCGTAGTAATGTGCGTTCTGAGAACTTATAAGGGCGTCGGAAGCAGTAGGATATCGCGTTGATTAAACTAGCCAAGTGTGAGATATCAGTTAACTCAGTGAGTTAAGAACAAGGTAGAGGGATGATATTCGGGGAGATTGGGGATGGTTGGGTGGTGGGGAAATAAAGGAAATGTCAAATGGTAGGATCTTCCAGTAGGGTATCTACTGGGTATCTGCGCTTTTCCTTTAGTCTTTCCTTGTTTTACCATGACTTAGACCGATGTGATGAGCTCCTTTGCCTTATGACAGAGTTTATTTCTCTGTTAAATATCTGAGTGCGGCCGTCGGCCTACACTCACCTAATGAGGGTCGGAATCGGGTTGCTCTCACCGGGTGTTCTCTCTTCAAGAGGTTCCACTATGTTTAAAAAAAAGCTAACAGACAAGTCATAGAAGAAGATTATGGCTCGATCATTGAAGGCGGTTTTTACTCAGCGGCCTTTGCACTGGGCCCATAACCCAGAGAGTCTGCAAGAACCTGGTCTCTATTGAGCAGGAACCGTCGATCATCTAAGAGTAATTCCTCCGTGGTAGTTCTCATCATATTAGAGTGAAGATACTTACAATACCACCTGTAACAGGGACAGATAGTATTTATATAGAGAAATTAACAATTAACATTGCGTTTTCCAAATGGTGAATTCCTGTGAGAAATTAACAATTAACATTGTGTTTTCCAAATGGTGAATTCCTGTGAGAAATTAACAATTAACATTTTGTTTCAAAGTGACAGTAAACATTTATTTTACTGTACAAGGGGTTATCAGATCACAGAACATTTAGTGACATATTAGTTACACTGTGTGTGTCGGATTCATGATCAGTATTGGACTACATCCACCATTTGTGACCAAGCATCCGGACTATCCAAGAGCCGCTGGAGGAAGTCAACACCTGGCCGGATAGACGCATCATTTGGTGAGGTCCTTCTGTATTTGATCTATGGTGCTGTTGTGTGGCCGGTACTGTGATGAAAGCAGACTTTGATCCTGAGTTGTTCGGTCTGATTCTGCGTACACCCTAGATTATACGACAGACATTCTACACACACACTTTGCACATACCTGACACTTTTCTATATTAAATTAATTTGTCATTTTGTTAGAAGCTAGAGATTGTGTAGCATATTTTGGAAAAGAATGACAGGGGGCATGGTCCAGTGGTAAGAAGAAGAAGAAGAAGAAGAAGAAGAAAGAAGAAGAAGAAGAAGAAGAAGAAGAAGAAGAAGAAGAAGAAGAAGAAGAAGAAGAAGAAGAAGAAGAAGAAGAGGAAGAAGAAGAAGAGAAGAAGAAGAAGAAGAAGAAGAAGAAGAAGAAGAAGAGAAGAGAAGAAGAAGAAGAAGAAGAGAGATAGATAAAGAGAAAGAGATTGAGAGAGAGAGAGAGAGAGAGAGAGAGAGAGAGAGAGAGAGAGAGAGAGAGAGAGAGAGAGAGAGAGAGAGAGATCTAAAGACTGATGGGGTTTTGTGGACAGAGATCTAGGAGATCCTCAAGATAATGATATGGAGTTAAAAGAATGTGGGTGTTGATTCCCCTCACCCCAGGGACGACACTTTTTACGACAACACTATTAACGATACATGGAAACTTTGTCATTCTAAGGTGTACAATAGTTACGAGACATGGACACTTGGTAATTTTATGTTGTACAATAGTGACGAGACATGGACACTTGGTCATTCTATGTTGTACACTTGTGAGTATACATGGACACTTGGTCATTCTATGTTGTACGATTGTGACGAGACATGAACACTTGGTCATTCTATGTTGTACAATAATGACGAGACATGACACTTGGTCATTCTATGTTGTACAATAGTGATGAGACATGGACACTTGGTCATTCTATGTTATACAATTGTAACGAGACATGAACACTTGGTCATTCCATGGTGTAAAATAGTGACGAGACATGGAACTTGGTCATTCTATGTTGTACAATATTAACGAGACATTAACTCTTCGTTATTCTATGTTGTACAGTAGTGACGAGACATGAACACTTTTTCATTCTATGTTGTACAGTAGTGACGACATATTAACACTTTATCATTCTATGTTGTACAGTAGTGACGAGGCATGAACACTTGGTCATTCTATGTTGTACAGTAGTGACGATATATTAACACTTGTCATTCTATGTTGTACAATAGTGACGAGACATGAACACTTGGTGATTCTATGTTGTACAGTAGTGACGATATATTAACACTTGGTCATTCTATGTTGTACAATAGTGACGAGACATGAACACTTGGTCATTCTATGTTGTACAATAGTGACGAGACATGAACACTTGGTCATTCTATGTTGTACAGTAGTGACGAGACATGAACACTTGGTCATTCTATGTTGTACAGTTGTGACGAGACATGAACACTTGGTCATTCTATGTTGTACAGTAGTGACGAGACATGAACACTTGGTCATTCTATGTTTGTACAGTAGTGACGAGACACGAACACTTGGTCATTCTCTGCTGAAACTTGCAACGCAGCAGTTGAGACGCGTGCTTGTGTTTCATGTTGTTGACTATGTCAAGACACACATGAATCAACAAATAATACAACAAAAAATCATGTTGCATTCAGGTTTACTCATTTGATGGCAGTATGCCACTGTATATGTTAAATAACTCACGTGTTTGACAAGACAGTGAATATATTAGATAACTCATTTGTGAGACACTATCACAGTGAATGTGTAGATAACTCACGTGTGATACTATATGGCAGTGTATATATTAGATAACTCACTATTGATACAATATGTATGAACGAACGAACGAACGAACAAACTTTATTTTCAAAGGGTTAAGAATGGGCACGTCTAACATTCTGCCCTTCTATCACTCTCTTTCATACATTATTTCATTCACACATCATTCAAGGCTAACAGAGAACTGCAACAATATAAAAGATATGCATTATAAAGGCATGGGCAAAATGCGAACATCAAAACTACACGACTCAGTAATATTAGTTAATGGTCTGACACTTGTTATTAGCCATGTGGAATATACTGGCCTACCAAAGGGGACTGGCTGTTTATACTAGGGTTTTGTTATTATTATTATTATCTCTATTATTAAGGGGGAAGGTAATCCGTAATGAGATACTGTTCGAGTAATTTGCGATTATATGAATATGATTATATTCATGTTCATGGTCATGATATTCATATTATATTCATGATCATGTTCATTATATGAATATGATTATATAGTAGACAACTCTTTCTTGAAGGATATGACAGTGTGTGTGTGTGTATATATATATATATATATATATATATATATATATATATATATATATATATATATATATATATATATATATATTATTTAAATCACTCGTGAGACAATATGACAGTGCATATATTAGATAATACACTTGTCAGACAATATAATTATACATGGTTATAGATAACTCAGGCTTGGGAAACATTACAGTGTCTTTGTAATATAACTCACTTGTGAAACAATATAATTATATATGGTTGTAGATAACCACGTGTGGGACGATATGACAGTGTATATGTTAGACAACTCATTTGTTTGTAGGACAATACGACAGTGTCTATGTTAGATAACTCAATTGTCGTACAAAATGACAGTGCATTTTTTAAACAACCCATTCGTGGGACAGTATGACTGTGTACAAGTTAGGATAACTCTCTTGTGAGACAATATGACAGTGTATGTTAGATAGCTCACTTGTGGGATAATATGGCATTGTATGTTAGATAACTCACTTTGGGGACAATACAACTGTTTATATGTTAGATAACTGAATTAGTAAAACATGTCTGTTAATATGTTGCATAACTAATTTGTGAGACAATATGATAGAGTATGTAAGATCATGCAGATGGGGTACAATATATAATATATATATATATATATATATATATATATATATTATATATATAGATATATATATATATATTATATATATATATATATATATATATATATATATATGTTGCAGACTTTTAGCACAATGATTACAGCGTAAAGAATGAGTTTTTAGAGATAACTGAATTCTGCTAGCACACTATGAATGATAACTTTAGTTAGATAACTCACATGGGAGACAATTGCATTGTGTATTTATATCTAAAACAACTCACGTGCGGGATAATCACAATGTGTATTTACATCTAAACTAACAAATGTATGAGACAATGCGCTGATAGTGTCATCATAGTGGTTGGGCCAGTGTTTGATTCCGTCTACGACTCTCGCAAGCTAAGAGATGGAAAGAAAGGCCAACTATTCCTGCATACATCCAGACTACAACATGTGGTAGAAAGAATGGCTGCATATACCTGCATACATTCAGACTACAACATGTGATAGAAAGAATGACCACATATTCCTGCATACATCCAGACTACAACATGTGGTAGAAAGAATGGCTGCACATATTACCTGCATACATTCAGACCTACAACATCTAGTAAGAAAGAATGGCCAACATATTACATGCATACATTCAGCCTACAACATGTGATAGAAAGAATGACCACATATTCCTGCATACATCCAGACTACAACATGTGGTAGAAAGAATGGCTGCATATACCTGCATACATTCAGACTACAACATCTGGAAGAAAGAATGGCCACATATTCCTGCATGCAGTCAACCTACACCATGTACTGTTCCTAACATCTCACTGACCCATAAGTGATAAACGCTTGTGGTTATCTGTGTTATACCTAAGATAACTCACCTATGGGGCAAAATGGGTTTGTTGTTATTTGTTATATACCTAAGATAACTCACCTGTCGGACAAGATGGGCTTAGACTGACAAACAAAAAATAAACAGAAGTGTCCCCACAATTACCAGAAACACTGTATTCATTGAATCTCATAAACCAGGGCCCTAAATCTTTCTCCAGGCACTGTACAAATTAGGCTCCTGCTGTTGCTGATGTCAAGGTAGTTAATATTTACCAGAGATGTAAATGCCAGCGGCACACGGGTCAGCTTCGAACCCTGAATGGTTAAATCTGTTAAAAGCGGAACATTTTTAAAGGCAGAAAGAAATATCTGTGACACCGGGTTGTAGTTCATATTTAAGGATGTTAAACGGGATGTCATTGGGAAACTAGTATCAGTTATTTCTGTAATAAAATTGTAATCTATGTTAATAAAGCTGATCCACTGCGGTATTTCATCCCCAGTCATACCACGAATAATGTTGGAGGTTACATCTAGTCCCGTGATATATTTCAACTTCACAATGATACTGGGAATTGAGGGAAGTGAGTTGTTGCCAAAACTTAACGCGGAAATATTCAAAGGCAGTGAACCAGAATAGGGATCGTTTATTCGATTAGCATCGAAAGAAAATTGGTCTATTTTCTGCAGAGATGAAAAATCAGGGATAACTGTTAGTAGATTGCTGGTTATACCAAATTCACTCAAACTATCAGCGTATCTACTCACTATTTTAGTGAGTAAATTTGCGTTGGAAATTCTGTTGTTATCAAGCACTAACGAACTCAACCTAGCCTCTAATGGAAGCCACGTGATGTCTACAATTTTATTCTGACTTAAATATAACGACTCCAAAGCGACCAGCTTGGAAAGAGCCTTGGGAACAGCAGTAAGACTGTTGCCATATAATGTTAGAAATGTCAAACTGTTAGCCATGCTGTCGAATGTATCATCTGGGATTGTTTCAATGGATGTACCTGTGATACTTAAAGTAGTTAGATGGGAGAAATACTGAATGCAGTCTGGCCATATTTTAGGACCGTTCTGTGTCAAAGAAAATGTCTTCAATGTTTGACCAATGTTCTTCATTGCGTTAATGTTCCAGTCTGTGATGTTTGATGTGCCAAAGTTAAGCTCTGTCAGTGCATGCAAATGGAGAAAGGCATCTGGGATTCTAGTAAACAGAGCGCCTGAGAATGATAGTGTGGTTAAGGTCAAGACTGAAGCGTCGAATGCAGTTTCATCTATGGTGGTAATAGGATTTCCTTCCAAGGAGATTTGTGTCAGGTTGGCTGGTAAACTTCTAGCTGGTATCGTGGTAATCTGGTTCATCTGCGAAAAATCCAAGATATCAAGTTGTACGTAGTCAATTTGCGATTGGTATAGATTGCAAGGCTGTCAAAAGAGCAGGCAGACAGAAAGACGGGCAGATGGACAAAGAGACAGATACACAGACACAATGATAGTTGTAATAACTGTTGTAAAATACCAATATCATACTATTATTATAAAAATGCCAAAAGAGTGGTGACAATGTTGGCCAAAGAAAGCTGTAATACTTACACCCAAACTGTGGAATGTGAAGATTGATACTCTCATAAAATTTAAGAGATGTGACATGTAATACTCACAACCAAACTGTTAAATACGAAATGTGATACTTACATCCAAACTCAGAGATGTAGCAGGTGACAATTACATCTAACTTGTGAGATTGAAATGTAATACTTACACCCAAAGCGTAAAATGTGATGTGTGATACTTACATCCAAATTGAGAAATGTAGCATATGATAATTACATCTAATTTGTGAGATGTGAAATGTAATACTTACACCCAAAACGTAAAATGTGATGTGTGATACTTACATCCAAATTGAGAAATGTAGCATATGATAATTACATCTAATTTGTGAGATGTGAAATGTAATACTCACATCCAAACTGAGAGATGTAAAAGTTGATTGTTGTGTCGCAAGTAATGGTGGAAGAGAGGTGAATTGTTTATAAATGCATTCAATATCGACACCGAAGCAGCCACATTCCTGCAAACACGAATACAACAGTCACATTCCTTAAAAAAGAAAACATATATAAAAGCCACAATCCTGCATTAACATATATAGAAGCCGCAATCATGAAAACACATACACATCAATATATATTCTTCCCAACCGATTCAGTGCCACACAAAATGTGGGTTGGGACCAAACATGGTACGCAACCAAATGAACAAATATTATAATGTAAAGTTCCATTCACTCAGCATTGACATTGCGGAAGATACCACACAACAAACAAATAACACCTTGATCCTTATCATCGTCATCATCATAATCATCCAGTGCCTTGCCGGCTAGCGTGGGTGATCATGCCTCTCCACAAAGTGAGATCTCCGACGGCAAGGATCAATTCGTGTGTTGAATACTTTACATGCCATGACACAAGAATGTCAAGAATCGTCTCACCCTGTCCTCCTCAATCTCTCTTTCCACAAATCTTTCCGGTTGTCAAGACATTTTCTGTTTTCTCATAATGTGGCAAAATCGGTGTCTACCTCTGTCTAATGTTTGTGGTAGGTTTATTTTGTTGTTGTTGTTGTTGTTGTGTTTATAGGCATGATTTTCTTGGTAAAATACAGTGTAAATTTCCCTAGCTTTCCGCCGGTTTGAGTATGGTTGACTCCATTAGCCTTTGTGTAAACGACATACCCTGCAAGGCACCAAGGCGTTGGGGAGGGGAGGGGTTATGTGTGGCGCCTCTTACCCGCTGATGGCCACGTCAAAGAGTTTTGTGGTAGATTATAGTCAGCTGCCCCACCAACTAACTCGCCTCGTCTC
Source organism: Cepaea nemoralis (assembly GCA_014155875.1). Taxonomy (NCBI): domain Eukaryota; kingdom Metazoa; phylum Mollusca; class Gastropoda; order Stylommatophora; family Helicidae; genus Cepaea; species Cepaea nemoralis. The sequence continues at coordinate 6,134 of JACEFZ010011757.1, read as the reverse complement.
AGTGACCACTGCGTAGTATGACGATATATTGTCCTTCTTTCCGATGGAAGCTCACATTTGGCGATATAATATCATTCGGCACTGAATCAATTAATATCCTGGTTTAAGAACGGACAACGTGGCACTTCGGGCATCCTGGTATATGCCAGGCTTAATGACTCCCTGAGCTGTGTATCTCACATCTTACCTAGCACCATGGGCCTACGAAGTGGACTAAGTGGTAGTTAGCTGCATATAATTTACAGAAGCATTCAACTCCAACATTATTGGCTGTGTCTGATTCCTGGGCACCTTTACGTTTAGTTGTTAGCCATTGCTTTCTGAACGACTCCAACTTATACCATTGTAGTGATACCAACGCAAGGCAGTCTGCTTCCAAATCGCCCACATCTGCGCTTCACACACGGTATTCTATATTACGATTTGCATTCCTTACCCCTTCGCCGCAGGGGCGGCTCACCGTTTATTTATAATCAGTTATCAATTCAACCGACTGTGTGACAAAGGTGTCACGAATGCAGTTAGTAATCCCGCATACCGCGTTTGAAGCACATCTGCGGGCGATTAGGCAGCAACTTTCAGTAGTTCCCGTATAAAGGTATGAGTGCCGATTATTTATAAAGCAGTGGCAAACTTGAATAGAAATCACAATCCGCCAAATAACACTGACAGCCACTTGCTATACAGGACACGGAATTAACTCTTATCAATTCATACGTCACAAACATTGAATATCTTAGCTCGACTATCAGCAACACTGGCAGCTGGTAAAATGAGATTAAACTTAGGCTGGCCATAATATTGCAGAGATTAATCAGTAGTCAGACCCCCATCAGCAGCCACGTTACAGTGACATCTTTGAGGGCTTGCATATTTCCTGTTGCAACATGTGGATGTGAGTCATGGACAGAAAACTAGCGAAAACTGAGGCTTGTAAGTTCAATTGTCACAGAACAGTTCTTAGTTCTTATAATGGTATTTCACCTCAATACTCTATGACGTGGCCATCGGCGGGTAAGAGGCGCCATTTATAACTTCTTTCCCCTGCTGCCTTGCAGAATCTGTCTCTTTATACAAAGGCTAGTGGAAGCAACAATACACAAACCGATAGAAGGCAAGGGGAAACTACCGCTGTATTTTTACAAGATAATCACGCTTCGAAATAAAATTGACCATGACGTCGGAGATCATAATTTGTGAAGAGGCATGATCGCTCACGCCACCATTCAAAGCACTGGATGATGACGATTTCCCCTCATGTCTGTCACAGAACTAGATGGACGTGAGAACCTCTTAAATACAATGGCATTTCCCTTCATCTCTGTCACAGAAATAGGTAGAGTGAGCACCTGGTAAATACAGTGATCTTGCCCCAGCGAAGACAAGAAGAATCCAGCGACCAGGAGCAGTGTCAGTTGGCCTGCTTGACCCATGTTAGAGACAGCAGCAAATCTGTCGAGGAGAAATTGTATTCATTGTGTTCATTAGCCCAGTCACCTTTACTGCTGTAATTAGGTTGCTGTTATATATTTATATCATGCTAGTAAAGTCATTAAACAACCTTACCCTGAAATTATCACATTACACAACACACGAAACAGTCCTGTATTCAAACCCAGAATGTGTAGTCTTCACAAACCAGTAGCCAGGTATCACAATAAAAAGTATATAATGACATCGATATGTACTGTAATGCAGTCGTAGTGTGTAGATGCAATCAACTGAAAATAATTTTTCCAAGCAAGTCTGCAAATTATATCGCGGCATATGTCATCTCTTATCAGCTTGTGAAGCAGACATGTGTTATACATGAATTAAACAGTACAGATAAAACCATGTTTTAAGTCGCATGTGCCGTTAAAGGACAGTAAAAAGCCCATGTACACAGTTCTGAGGTATATAGATAGGCGTATTTATGTCCAGTGCTTCTTCTCTTGTCCTCTGTCCCCTATGTCCAGTGCTTCTTCTCATGTCCTTTGTCCCCTATGTCCAGTGCTTCTTCTCTTGTCCTCTGTCCCCTATGTCCTGTGCTTCTTCTCTTGTCCTCTGTCCCCTATGCCCAGTGCTTCTTCTCTTGTAATCTGTCCCCTATGTCCAGTGCTTCTTCTCTTGTCCTCTGTCCCCTATGTCCAGTCCTTCTTCTCTTGTCCTCTGTCCCCTACGTCAAGTGCTTCTTCTCTTGTCCTCTGTCCCCTATGTCCAGTGCTTCTTCTCTTGTCCTCTGTTCCCTATGTCCAGTGCTTCTTCTCTTGTCCTCTGTTCCCTATGTCCAGTACATCTTCTCTTGTCCTCTGTCCCCTATGAGGATACAGGTCCTCAAACAACTTACACTAAGCCCTGCTATCCTTGGCTATCCCATGCAGCACAGCCCATGTCCTTCCTAACTACGAGTGGGCGTGAACTGGAAACAAGAAATAAGTTTCGTTTGTTTGTTAGGGTGAATGTATTCTGAAAAATAATGAACAAATGTATCATTTTTCGATATAGTTACCATTGCGTTCAATGTAAAACCACCAGCACCTATAAAGTGCTTGGATTCGTGTAGTTAATCATTCTCTGGGGTCACTACTCGGTGTGCCTGACCAAGCCGTGAACAGTCTGTCACAGAGGTCACACTACTCGGTGTGCTTGACCCAGCCGTAAACAGTCTGTCACAGTGGTCACACTAATCGGTGTGCCTGATCCGGCCTTGAACTGTCTGTCACAGAGGTCACATTATTCGGTCGTGTGCCTGACCGCCGTGAAAGGTCTGTCACAGAGGTCAAACTACTGGACCCTTCCTGTGACTGACCCGCGCGAACAGTCTGTCTCAGAGGTCACACTACCGGTGTGCCTCACCTGGCCGTGAATTGTCTGTCACAGAGGTCACACTACTCGGTGTGCCTGACCCGGCCTTAAACTGTCTGCCACAGAGGACACACTACTTGGTGTCCTTGACCCGGCCTTGAACTGTCTGTCACAGAGGTCACACGGTTTTGAAACTTCCAACTCCACTCATGCCGGCCCCGTGGCGAACGTGTTACAGACGAAGTTAGTTATCCTACATACCCGCGTTCGAAACACAGCTCACGCGATTTGGCAGCAGACCGCGTTGCTCTACTATTTTTACGTAAATGGTACGGGTGCTCGACGTTAAAAAAGAATGGTAATCTACTGAACATAAACTTGCCTTGAGATTACAACATCAAAATATTTTGGTGTTGACTGCAACGTCCTGTAAATGATATGGAACTAACTTTTATCTCCACTCATACACTTGCTGGACTGACAGTCATGCATCACCATACTAGACCTTCATTCACAGATGAATTTTCACATGTTTCACCCCTTCACTGATTACACAATGGATAACAGAACGCTGCTCCTCTTTGGTGTATGTCAAAAGTGGAACGGCCACCTTTAAGCTGTCCTTCCGAAGTCACCGCGTTCGTCTGTACCGTGAAGTCACATGCCTAACACGCTGGACATCCTTCTCAATAATATTGACTGGTTACAAATGACATGGTTATTGTAATTTCTATCACACTTTTAAGGTTTTCATTTGAAACCCCGACGTAATTAATTTATCTGTCCACTTCTTTTCTCTGTGTATATAAGGTCTTCCTCTGTTTATTTTGTCCCTTGGATTCCAGACAAAGTTCTATCTAGTTATTCTAATTGTCACACGTCGTTCTTGATGATAATATAAAGAAGTTCTTACGATGATATGTTCGTGATATTGTCGTGGAGTCGGTGGATAGGTAACGAACTCATGGTGTGTCAAGGAGATATCTAACTGTTTGCAATATAACTCACCCCCGCAGTGCATATTCACATATTAACAAGCTCAGGTGGCGCACATAATCTGTATTACAGAAATAAAACAGACTCACGTAACATATGTATATATCCGAACAATGTAATCCATAGGACATAAATTCCTCCTCAAAATTTAACAGCACACATAAATGCTTCTCAAGCAGCTTCATATCAAATCCACCAAGACAGGTAACCAGCTACTACACGGATGGATCTCCCTACAATACAACCAACACATGGGTCAGAGCACTGCTCAACATGCAAAACCCACTCTGGGTTTTGGCCCCAATCTATTAGAACCCACTCTGGTTTGGCCCTCACTCCCTATAGAACCCACTCTGGTTCAGGCCTGTCTTCACAACTAGCAGAACACACAAACACAGAGATCTCTAACTCCGCTTCTCCTTAGAATACCGACCAGTTCGGCATCTACACATTGACTGTCCTAAGTCCTTGACTTCATACACAACAAATACACTGTCCTTCCCCCATCCCCCTGGGGTCCACACTCACCCTTCCCATTATTTCTCAGGACTGGCTGTTTCTCATAGCCAGGTCAGTCCCTTTACTGTCTCCCACTCTCATCTCCATTCTTCTCTCTATGCCCGGTCACCTCAACTCAATGTCAATGACCCAGGCTTATGTCATCACCCACTCTTTAAAAGAAAACTTCAGTTTTCAAATATGGTGAGATAAAACCTACCCTAAACATGTGACCCAGACATATGCCTGGGTTAGCCTAAGTATGGCTGCACCTTACTCTACCTACCACACTACAAATACATCAAATGCGAATAGTACACCTATATTCGTAACACATTCAAGACACCCATACTTCTATCTTGTGTATCATGCATGAACGAAATATATCACATAATAATAAATTACATCATAGGAAAGCATTACACTTATGTACCCAAAGGTCTCTTATACTTCACCGACCACACCATACTATTTGGTACCGGACCCTATACAGGTGGTTCTGTTCTTGCATCAACCAACCTAGGAATCATGTCGATGATGGTGTCTACCTTTCATGTACTCATGACTAATCGGGTACCTCGACAATACAAAATCTGTTTGCTATCCCTGCCCTGGGTCAGTAATGTCGCAGAACACTCTTTATGACAAGGATCTCAACTTTCCGATCGCATATTGCCACCATTACATTTGAGTTCTGTTTAGTCTGAACTCTTTATTCAATCTTGGCCTATATACATGGCACCTTGCTTTTCTGCTGATGCGCCTATGCCTACGTGCCCGTGCACATGCACTATATGAGCTGTTCTAGTATATTGGTCTCTGTTGCTAAGGTACTGCTCCTTAGATCACGTGCAATTACATATCGAAAAGCGGCGAGTGAGAAAAGTGTTCGTCCTCTCGAAGACCATCTACCCTTCCCTGATGACTATTGTACTCTAATACACCATGGACACATTTGTTCAGAGTAGTATCTTAGTCTCTGGGAGCCACTAGGTACTATATTTGGGATCCATTCTCAACTGCAGCTGTACTATCCTTGTCCTGAGTTCCTGTGTTCGACCTCAAGTGCATCTCTACCTCAGATATACTGTCTAATTTAGGTTATCTTGTGGTAACTACCTCATTACTGCTTACACTCATATTTTCGGTCCCATAAACTAATTCCTCTTTCTGTACAATCTTAACTCCTAAACATTTCTTATGATCAAATCAGCCACTGGTGAGTCCAAAACACACGCTCTCATCTTCCAGTGATATATGGTGTTTTTACTGATTATTGGCTACCTGGGTAGAACTACTGTGCCGTTGAGTTAGCATCTAATCTTTTCTATAAATCGAATGATCTATTAAACTTCTCCTTCACTCCGATAGACTTACATTGAAATCCCTAATTGTTAATGCTGGTTATTCATTGACGATTCACAGATGCAGTTCAGGACTTACCTCTCATGGGATGCTGAATCTGCTTTACGTATGACCACATATTAGATGGCTGACTGTCTTTTCAAAAAGAGGTTGCACATCAATCTTCATTGTTCAGCGTCAATTATTTGCGCTGCATGAGTGCTCTGTTTCTCTCATCTACATTGATGGCCTGAATGCCCCTTTACACATTGAAACAGGATGATCTCCTTCCTTGCGTTACTGTTGCTCACTCTGTGGCACGTCACACTCGCTGCTGGTCCCGGCTCCACAATTCAAAAACATCCGCATTAATTTGGAAGTCTCTGAAGTTCCTCTTCTATAGGGTACGTTCTACTTACCACATTGTTTCTCGGAAACCCTATATTAAATTTCTTGCTGCTCAACTTCGTGCTGAACTCCACCTTTCGCCTTGTGATTAATGATTTGGT
>JACEFZ010011756.1:0-37500 GCA_014155875.1 Cepaea nemoralis | reverse complement strand
ATACACTGTGCATAATGCTGCCGCCAGAATGCCAACACAAAAGTGTTCCACGAAAAATACAATTCATCGTCGATGGAATCGGCAGTCACCAGAAAGACTTCAGAAAGCGCCTCACAAAGCATGAACCCCGCAGCCCCAGAGGACGACTCCCAGGAGTCTCCTGCAAAAGGCATTTGTGAACCGAAAAAGGAAACCAGGCAATTCAGCAACAGCCGGCCGCCATCATTCCGAACATGAAGTTCACGCTACAAACAACCGCGGAAAGATGTAAAAGCATTCCACGCGAAATTCACACCCCACAGCGTCGCGCCACGCACTCATTCAGTAGCAGGGCGACGGAACCATGCACTACCTGTCCAACATGCTGAAATTGTGCATGCAAACCGTAGCCACAAGCTTACACACTCCAGACGGTTTAAGTGCCTGTCCACCATGTCCCTGTAGACTAAGTCTCAGCCCAAACCTCCTTAGTCGCCTCTTACGACATGCATGGAAGGCAACAGTGTTACTGTTCTTCGTTTCCCTTATTGGCCTCGGCAACAACTCTCTCCAGCTCAACTCAACCATCCATTCAGTCATCCACTCAACCATCTACTCAATCATGCACTCAACCATCTTCTCATCCATCTTCTCAACCACTTTCTTACCAGGTAACAACCACTCTCTCCAACTCCTCTCAACAATCCACTGAACTATCCACTAAACCATCCACTCAACCATCCATTCAACTACCCATTTAACTATCCACGCAACAATATACTCAAACATCCACGCAACAATCTACTCAACCATCCACTCAACCACGTTCTCCCCAGGTACCAACCGCCATCTCCAACTCCACGCTACCATTCACGCAACCATCCACTCCACCATCCATTCAACCATTCACACAACCACCCACTCAACCACGTTCTCAACCATCTTCTCAATAACATTCTTACCAACCACTCTCTCCAGCTCCATTCAACAATCAAATCAACCATCCACTCAACCACAGACTCAACCATCCACTCAGCCATCCACTCAACTACATCTTCCACAGGCACCAAACACCCTCTCCAGTTCACACAATCATCCACTCAACGTTGCACTGAATCACACACGCAACTATCCACTCAACCATCAACTCAAACATCCACTCAACAATCCACTCAACCACATTCTAACCAGGTACCAACCACTCTCTCCAGCTAAACTCAACCATCCATTCAATCATCAACTCAACCATCATCTCAACCATCTTCTCAACCACTTGCTTATCAAGTACCAACCACTTTCTCCAGGTCCACTCAATAATCCACTCAACCAACCATTCAACCACATTCTCTCAAGGCACCAACAACCCTATCCAGCTCACGCAACCATCCATTCAACCATCGACTGAAATATCCACTCAACCATCCCGCAACAATCCACTCAACCATCCACTAAACCATCCACTGAACCACATTCTCCCCAGGTATCAACCACCCTTTCCAGCTCCACACAACCATCCACTCTACCATTCACTTAACCATCCACTCAACCATCCACTCAACCATCCACTCAACCATCCACTCAACCATCCAGGCAATCATCCACACAATTATCCACTCAATAATCCACACTACCAAACAGTCCACTATCCACTCAACCATCCGCTCAACCATCTACGCAACCATCCAATCAATTATCCACTCTACCATCTACTCAACCATCCATTCAACCATCCATTCAACCATCTATTCAACAATCTATTCAAACATACACTCAGTCAAATTCTAACCATGTACCAACCACTCTCTCCAGCTCCACTCAACCGTCCACTAAACCATCCACACAACCATCCACTCCACCATCTTCTCAACCATCTTCTCAACCACATTCTTACCAACCACTCTCTCCAGCTCCACTCAACAATCAACTCAACCATCCACTCAACCGTAGACTCAACCATCAACTCAGCCATCCACTCAACTACATCTTCCACAGGCACCAAACACCCTCTCCAGTTCACACAATCATCCACTCAACGTTGCACTGAATCACACACGCAACTATCCACTCAACCATCAACTCAAACATCCATTCAACAATCCACTCAACCACATTCTAACCAGGTACCAACCACTCTCTCCAGCTAAACTCAACCATCCATTCAATCATCAACTCAACCATCATCTCAACCATCTTTTCAACCACTTGCTTATCAAGTACCAACCACTTTCTCCAGGTCCACTCAATAATCCACTCAACCAACCATTCAACCACATTCTCTCAAGGCACCAACAACCCTATCCAGCTCACGCAACCATCCATTCAACCATCGACTGAAATATCCACTCAACCATCCCGCAACAATCCACTCAACCATCCACTAAACCATCCACTGAACCACATTCTCCCCAGGTATCAACCACCCTTTCCAGCTCCACACAACCATCCACTCTACCATTCACTTAACCATCCACTCAACCATCCACTCAACCATCCACTCAACCATCCACTCAACCATCCAGGCAATCATCCACACAATTATCCACTCAATTATCCACTCTACCATACATTCCACTATCCACTAAACCATCCGCTCAACCATCTACGCAACCATCCAATCAATTATCCACTCTACCATCTACTCAACCATCCATTCAACCATCCATTCAACCATCTATTCAACAATCTATTCAAACATACACTCAGTCAAATTCTAACCATGTACCAACCACTCTCTCCAGCTCCACTCAACCGTCCACTAAACCATCCACACAACCATCCACTCCACCATCTTCTCAACCATCTTCTCAACCACATTCTTACCAACCACTCTCTCCAGCTCCACTCAACAATCAACTCAACCATCCACTCAACCGTAGACTCAACCATCAACTCAGCCATCCACTCAACTACATTCTCCCCAGGCACCAAACCCCCTCTCCAGTTACACACAATCATCCACTCAACCATGCACTGAACCAGACACGCAACTGTCCACTCAACCATCAACTCAAACATTCACTCAACAATCCACTCAACCACTTTCTAACCAGGTACCAACCACTCTCTCCAGCTAAACTGAATCATCCACTCAATAATCCACTCAACCATCCATTCAACTACATTCACTCAAGACATCAACAACCCTCTCAAGCTCAACGCAATCATCCCCTCCACCATCCACTCAACCATCCACTCAACAATACACGCAACAATCCACCCAACCATTCCCTTTACCATTCACTCAACCATCCACTGAACCACATTCTCCCCAGGTATCAACCATCCTCTCCAGCTCCACGCAACCATCCACTTAATTATTCACGCAACCATCCACATAACCATCCATTCAACCATCCATGCAACCATCCACTCAATTATCCACTTAACCATCCACTCAATCATCCACTCAACCATCCACTCAACCATTTTCTATACCAACTTCTCAACCACATTCTCACCACTAACCAACCACCCTCTCTTGCTATACTCATCCCTACACACAACCTTCTTCTCAACCACATTCTCATCAGGTAACAACCACTCTCTCCAGCTCTACTCAACCATCCACTCAATCATCAACTCAACCGTCTTTTGAACCACCTTATCAACCATCCACTTAACAATCCACTCAACCATCTACTCAGCCATCCACTTAACCAACTTCTCAACCACATTCTCTCAGGCACCAACACCTCTATTTAGTTCCACTCAACCATCCACTCAACCATCCACTTAATCATCTTCTCAACAACATTCTGTCCAAGTACCAACCACTCTCTTCAGCTCCACTCAACCTTCTTCTCCACCTCCAATAAAGTATCCACTGAAACATATTTTCAACCATCCACTCAACCATCCACTCAACCATCCACTCGACCATTCACTCAACCATCTTCTCAACCACATTCGCACCAAGCAACAACCACTATCTTCAGCTCTACTCAACCATCTTCTCAATCACATTCTCACATCAAGGACTCATGATCCACTCATCATCCACTCAACTATTCACTCAACATTCCACTCATCATCCACTCATCTATTCACTCAGCCTTCCACAAATCTATTCGCTAACCATCCACTTGTCATCTACCTAATCAACTACTCACCTTAAACACAACAATTCACTCATCTATCTACTCATCATTCACCCAATCATCCACAATATCACCCACCCAACTACCCAACAATTATTATCCCAATCATTCACCCAAGCATCTGACCACAATACCATCTGACCACCCGACCATCCACCTAACCACCCAATCATCCACCCAGCTATCCGACCAACCAACAAACCATACAATCATCCACACAAGTACCCACCTAACCACCCAAGCAAACAACCAACAACCCAACAATCTTCCACCCAACCAACCAACCAACCACCCACCCAATCATCAAACCAACCACCCAACTACTCATCCACCCAACCATCCAACCAACCAACCACCCACGCAATCACCCACCCAACTATCCACCTAACCACCCAACCAAACAACCAACTACCCACACACTCTTCCGCCCAACCAACCAACCACCCAATCATCAGACCAATCACCCAACCACTCAACCACCCAACCAACCAAACAACCACCCAACCAACCATCCTCTGATTGGCTCAGTTATTTTCACTCTTCATCTGGACAGTGGGTATTTGCCCCTAGAATACGATTGGTTGTTGAACTGAGACCAGCATTATGATTGGCCAGACAGACAACATGCACGCCTCCAGACCAAGCCAGCAGTTCTCGCCCGTGTGCACACCCCCCGGAAAACAAGCATCGGTTCTGACAGTGTCTTGTGCTTGCTTGTGTATTACTGCCTGCATTGTTATTGTTTTTGTGGAGACCCCGTGCGCGCTTTCTTCGTTCATCTGACCAGGACAGTAAACTGTGAGCACTAAAACGTGTCCTAATGTACAGGACAACTCGCTACCGGCTGCATTCTGTGTACGCAGTGTCCTAGTGAACAAGGCTACCAGCTTCATTCTGTGTACGCAGTGTTCTAGTGTACAAGGCTACCGACTACCGGCTGCATTCTGGGTACACAGTGTCCTAGTGTACAAGGCTACCGACTACCGGCTGCATTCTGGGTACACAGTGTCCTAGTGTACAAGGCTACTGGCTACCGGCTGCATTCTGTGTACGCAGTGTCCTAGTGTACAAGGCTACCGGCTGCATTCTGTGTACGCAGTGTCCTAATGTACAAGGCTACCGACTACCGGCTGCATTCTGGGTACACAGTGTCCTAGTGTACAAGGCTACCGACTACCGGCTGCATTCTGGGTACACAGTGTCCTAGTGTACAAGGCTACCGACTACCGGCTGCATTCTGGGTACACAGTGTCATAGTGTACAAGGCTACCAGCTTCATTCTGTGTACGCAGTGTTCTAGTGTACAAGGCTACCGACTACCGGCTGCATTCTGGGTACACAGTGTCCTAGTGTACAAGGCTACCGACTACCGGCTGCATTCTGGGTACACAGTGTCCTAGTGTACAAGGCTACTGGCTACCGGCTGCATTCTGTGTACGCAGTGTCCTAGTGTACAAGGCTACCGGCTGCATTCTGTGTCCTAGTGTCCTAGTGTACAAGGCTACCGACTACCGGCTGCATTCTAGGTACACAATGTCCTAGTGTACAAGGCTACCGACTACCGGCTGCATTCTGGGTACACAGTGTCCTAGTGTACAAGGCTACCGACTACCGGCTGCATTCTGGGTACACAGTGTCCTAGTGTACAAGGCTACTGGCTACCGGCTGCATTCTGTGTACGCAGTGTCCTAGTGTACAAGGCTACCGGCTGCATTCTGTGTACGCAGTGTCCTAGTGTACAAGGCTACCGACTACCGGCTGCATTCTGGGTACACAGTGTCCTAGTGTACAAGGCTACCGACTACCGGCTGCATTCTGGGTACACAGTGTCCTAGTGTACAAGGCTACCGACTACCGGCTGCATTCTGGGTACACAGTGTCCTAGTGTACAAGGCTACTGGCTACCGGCTGCATTCTGGGTACACAGTGTCCTAGTGTACAAGGCTACCGGCTGCATTATGTGTACGCAGTGTCCTAGTGTACAAGGCTACCGACTACCGGCTGCATTCTGGGTACACAGTGTCCTAGTGTACAAGGCTACCGACTACCGGCTGCATTCTGGGTACACAGTGTCCTAGTGTACAAGGCTACCGACTACCGGCTGCATTCTGGGTACACAGTGTCCTAGTGTAAAAGGCTACCGACTACCGGCTGCATTCTGGGTACACAGTGTCCTAGTGTACAAGGCTACCGGCTGCATTCTGTGTACGCAGTGTTCTAGTGTACAAGGCTACTGGCTTCCAGCCTTATTATGTGAACTCTATGTCCCAGAGATCTAACTAGTGATAGATGCTAGTTATTACACAATGTACACACACACAACACATTTTGTATACACATTTAGATGCTAGTTATGTGATACTTTTCTCAGCTGACCAGTAATTGTGTCCTAGGCTAGCCAGTGATAGTGTCCTCAGCTGACCAGTGATAGTGTCCTCATCTGACCAGTCATAGTGTCCTCGGCTGACCAGTGATAGTGTCCTCTATAAACCAGCGATAGTGTCCTCGGCTGACCGGCCCGTGACAACACCAGATGTCTAAACATGGATGACAGCGTGGCGACCACTACCTCAGGTGAGTGAGTGCACGTGTACAGATCTCTGCCCCGCCTCTCCAACTGTCGCCAGGTGTATGTGGGTTCGTGTTGTCACATGTTAGGTGAATAGTGCCATTTGTGCTAGTAATGTCATTGTCTGTCTGTCTGTTTTGTCTGTCTGTCTGGCTGTCTGTCTGTCCGTCTGTCCATCCGTCCGTCCGTCCGTCCGTCCGTCCGCCCGCCCGCCCGCCCGTCTGTCTGTCTGTCTGTCTGTCTGTCTGTCTGTCTGTCTGTCTGTCTGTCTGTCTGTCTGTGAACAGATAATTGATGTACGAAAGATGAGTGGTTGGTAAGGTCAATAATAAAACGGGCCTGTGTTCCCAATTTGTGACCCTCTGAAAATAAAATGTGCTTGTTCGATCGACCCATCGAATGCCCCCTGGGGATACAAATATGGAGCTTGCATCATTTACCCAAACCTCTTGATGGCGTGGACACGAACCTGCTACCCCGTCACTTGTATCATAGACTGCAGGCCTGGAGAGTGTCGTGTACCCCACTTTCTTGGTGCCGGGACTCCGCGGGGAACACAACACATTGAGAAAGCCACGGCCGTGTGCTCGCATATATTAGTGTACAGTGTAATTCCGGTCTGCAAGCAGTCAGCGGACTTTTGTTCCCAGTGGGGATAGATTGAGATGGTCGTCCCTGGACGTAGTATCGTAGTATCGGACAAGGTCATGGATGTCATCTATGAAAGACATCAGCATCAGGTGGCCGGGTGATTGAGACCTCTGACCTCTGCCTATGACTCGTCAGACGCAATTCGATTCCCAGCGAGGTCTTCTTGGATTTATTTACACACAAAATGAAAAATATGGTACTCGCCTCCTTGATCCAGTTATAAGGTATCAAAAGTCAAGACTTTTCGGACGAAGGCGAAATCAGTACGCCCCTTACTCAGCAATGTCTAATTAAAGACATTGAGACTTATCGACATTAACTGCACAATGATGAACGTCTGAGTAGATAGACTGCGTGTTCATTCATTGTCCGTCTTGTAGATTGTGTAGATAGACTGCGTGTTCACTCATTTTCTGTCTTGTAGATTGTGTAGATAGACTGCGTGTTCACTCATTTTCTGTCTTGTAGATTGTGTAGATAGACTGCGTGTTCATTCATTGTGTCTTGTAGATTGTGTAGATAGACTGCGTGTTCATTCATTTTCTGTCTTGTAGATTGTGTAGATAGACTGCGTGTTCATTCATTTTCTGTCTTGTAGATTGTGTAGATAGACTGCGTGTTCATTCATTTTCTGTCTTGTAGATTGTGTAGATAGACTGCGTGTTCATTCATTTTCTGTCTTGTAGATTGTGTAGATAGACTGCGTGTTCATTCATTTTCTAGTCTTGTAGATTCTGTAGATAGACTGCGTGTTCATTCATTGTGTCTTGTAGATTGTGTAGATAGACTGCGTGTTCATTCATTTTCTGTCTTGTAGATTGTGTAGATAGACTGCGTGTTCATTCATTGTGTCTTGTAGATTGTGTAGATAGACTGCGTGTTCATTCATTTTCTGTCTTGTAGATTGTGTAGATAGACTGCGTGTTCATTCATTTTCTGTCTTGTAGATTGTGTAGATAGACTGCGTGTTCATTCATTTTCTGTCTTGTAGATTGTGTAGATAGACTGCGTGTTCATTCATTGTGTCTTGTAGATTGTGTAGATAGACTGCGTGTTCATTCATTTTCTGTCTTGTAGATTGTGTAGATAGACTGCGTGTTCATTCATTTTCTGTCTTATAGATTGTGTAGATAGACTGCGTGTTCATTCATTTTCTGTCTTATAGACTGTGCAGATAAACTGTTATGACTCCTAGGTTACCTACATAAACATACACGATAGTCATGTCTCCATGGTTAAAACAGTTGTTGCATATCCTTTACAGGACGTAGCAGTCAACCCCAGCATTTTTTACTGTTCGTGATTTCTGGGCAAGCTTACGTTAAGTAGTTTGCCATCCTGTTCTGAACGACCGGCACCAATACTATTTCATAAAAACAAAAGCAAAGTGGTCTGCTGCCAAATCGTTCACATAAAAATACACGTAAGTCGCCAACAGCCAGGTCTCCATGGTTACCTACATAAACCTACACCAAACTCGCCACAACAGTCGCGTCTCCATCGTTACCTATATACATATATTCATATATACATACTCAATTTCCTATCGAGAGTGAGATTGGTCCCTTCAGTCACCTCAAAACAACGCTCCAAGAGCGCTTTAGTGTAGAGCTTCTTAAAGTTAGAAATAACCTGCTGGTCCATAGGCTGGAGTAACGGAGTAGTGTTAGGAGGCAGAAACTGGATCTCGATGAATTTAAATTCTTCAAGAAGGTCATCTTGCTCGCTGTTGCAGGCGCAAAATCCGGGACTTCCGTCACTCGTTATGCGAAACGTTGCTCGTTCAGCGAGTAATTTTTTTTTGCAATTTATTATGCTCGTTATGCGAAATACTCGTTATGCGAGGTGCTCGTTAAGCGAGGTTCCATTGTACACAAAACACCACAACAACAGTCACGTCTCCGTGGTTACCTACATAAACATAACACACAACAACAGTCACGTCTCCATGGTTACCTACATAAACATAACACACAACAACAGTCACGTCTCCGTGGTTACCTACATAAACATATACGAAACACTACAACAACAGTCACGTCTCCGTGGTTACCTACATACACATAACACACAACAACAGTCACGTCTCCGTGGTTACCTACATACACATAACACACAACAACAGTCACGTCTCCGTGGTTACCTACATACACATAACACACAACAACAGTCACGTCTCCGTGGTTACCTACATACACATAACACACAACAACAGTCACGTCTCCGTGGTTACCTACATACACATAACACACAACAACAGTCATGTCTCCGTGGTTACCTACATACACATACACCAACCTGGCCAACATCGACCGTGTCTCTGGAATTACCCCACCAGTTATCAGGTACACATCAGTTATGACGTACACATCTGTTATCACGTACACATCAGTTATCAGGTACACATCAGTTATGAGGTACATGCTAGTTGTTTGTTGTCCGTGTATTTTGATGATTTAAAGAACTGTATTCACAGCATCACCCGATCACGTGATCCCATTGGGAGCCAAGCCACATTCGACGCCGCTGACTTTACAATGGTAAGGTTTCTGTCTGTGCCAGCATTTCATCTTTTACCATTGACGTTTTCTGTCGCGTCATATTTCAACATTGACGTCAATTCATGTACTGTTGTAGTTGATCTTCTTCTTGGTCTTTCCTCTCCTTCCGTCTGGTGTTGTGTGCGTGCGTGCGCGCGCACGTGTGTGTGTGTGTGTGTGTGAGTGTGTGTGTGTGTGTCTGTGTGTGTGTATGTGTGTGTGTATGTGTGTGTGTATGTGTATATGTGTGTGTGTGTGTAGTAGTAGTAGTAGTAGTAGTAGTAGTAGTAGTAGTAGTAGTAGTAGTAGTAGTAGTAGTAGTAGTAGTAGTAGTAGTAGTAGTAGTAGTAGTAGTAGTAGTAGTAGTAGTAGACGGGACAATAACCACCGATACTGCCATCCCTTTCTCTGGTGTAGAAGTGTTTGATTATTGTGGTGTATATGTGTGTGCGTGTGCGCGCGCGCCTGTTTGTGTGTGTGTGTGTGTGTGTTTACAGTAGAGGGGACAATAACCACTGGCACACATCTCTGTATGTTCCTTTTCCATTGTGTGGGTCAATAGTTCCATCTCTGTATGTCCCATGTCCAGTGTGTGGGTCAATCTTTACGTGTAAAGCAGCAGTGGCCAGAGCTTCCTGCAGGAGGTGTGTGTCCCCATGGAAGAACTGTAGGCATACAGGCCTAGTGAAGTGTATGGGCTGGGTTAATATTCTCTCTCTCTCTCGCTGTCTCACTCTCTTTCTCTCTCGCTGTCTCTCTCTCTACCCTCTCTCTCTCTCGCTGTCTCTCTCTACCTCTTTTTCGCGCGCGCTCTCTCTCTCTCTCTCACACACACGTGGTTTTTCAGCAAATGAAACACACAACTGTGTGTATTAACGTATGTAAAGTTCCCCCCAAAGCTCAGACTAAGCGTACTTGCCAGTCCCATCTATACAGTAGACAGGAGGCATTCATACTATCATAGAAGGAATAAATGAAGGACTGAAGTAGCTAGTATATCTCGTTTGTGTGAAGATAAACACACGAGACATCATGATACAAACTGTTGCCATCCACCACCAGGCTGGAGCAGCACTATGAAGTGGCCGAGGGAGTGTGCATCCCACGGTCCACGCTCTACCTCCACTACCGCAGCTTCTGTCAACTCACCAACACCAACCCCGTCAACGCCGCCAGCTTCGGCAAGGTGAGTACCACACGTGTGTGTGTGTGATGTGTGTGGGAAGATGGGTACCACACATGTGTGTGTGTGTGTGATGTGTGGGGGAAGGTGCGTACCACACGTGTGTGTGTGTGTGTGTGTGATGTGTGGGGGAAGGTGCTTACCACACGTGTGTGTGTGTGTGTGATGTGTGGGGGAAGGTGAGTACCAAATGTCCATGGCAGAAATGACATGTACAAATTACAACATTGAGTGACCCACTGACCAAGACAGAATGACATGTACAAGTTACAACATTGAGTGACCCACTGACCAGACAGACAGACATTACAAGCTACAACATTGAGTGACCAACAGTTCAGGGCAAATCTGTCTATAAAGGGGGGCAACCTGGTTTATTCAGCAGACTTTCGACAAAACACGAATTCATGTTCTTGTCTAGAACAATCGTCAACAGGCGCGAGACAAAACACGCATTCATGTTCTGTTCTAGATCATTCGTCAACAGTTCCCTCAGATCAGCACGCGACGACTGGGAACCAGAGGACAGTCCAAGTGAGTATACCCCACCATCATGTCTGTGACATCTAGAACATTATGTCTGTGGCATCTAGAACATTGTGTCTGTGACATCTAGAACATTGTGTCTGTGACATCTAGAACATTGTGTCTGTGACATCTAGAACATTATGTCTGTGACATCTAGAACATTGTGTCTGTGACGTCTAGAACATTGTGTCTGTGACATCTAGAACATTGTGTCTGTGACATCTAGAACATTATGTCTGTGACATCTAGAACATTGTGTCTGTTACGTCTAGAACATTGTGTCTGTGACATCTAGAACATTGTGTCTGTGACATCTAGAACATTGTGTCTGTGACGTCTAGAACATTGTGTCTGTGACATCTAGAACATTGTGTCTGTGACATCTAGAACATTGTGTCTGTGACGTCTAGAACATTGTGTCTGTGACATCTAGAACATTGTGTCTGTGACGTCTAGAACATTGTGTCTGTGACATCTAGAACATTGTGTCTGTGACATCTAGAACATTGTGTCTGTGACGTCTAGAACATTGTGTCTGTGACGTCTAGAACATTGTGTCTGTCACATCTAGAACATTGTGTCTGTGACGTCTAGAACATTGTGTCTGTGACATCTAGAACATTGTGTCTGTGACATCTAGAACATTGTGTCTGTGACGTCTAGAACATTGTGTCTGTGACATCTAGAACATTGTGTCTGTGACATCTAGAACATTGTGTCTATGACGTCTAGAACATTGTGTCTGTGACGTCTAGAACATTGTGTCTGTGACATCTAGAACATTGTGTCTGTGACATCTAGAACATTGTGTCTGTGACATCTAGAACATTGTGTCTGTGACATCTAGAACATTGTGTCTGTGACATCTAGAACATTGTGTCTGTGACGTCTAGAACATTGTGTCTGTGACATCTAGAACATTGTGTCTGTGACATCTAGAACATTGTGTCTGTGACGTCTAGAACATTGTGTCTGTGACGTCTAGAACATTGTGTCTGTGACGTCTAGAACATTGTGTCTGTGACATCTAGAACATTGTGTCTGTGACGTCTAGAACATTGTGTCTGTGACATCTAGAACATTGTGTCTGTGACGTCTAGAACATTGTGTCTGTGACATCTAGAACATTGTGTCTGTGACATCTAGAACATTGTGTCTGTGACGTCTAGAACATTGTGTCTGTGACGTCTAGAACATTGTGTCTGTCACATCTAGAACATTGTGTCTGTGACGTCTAGAAACATTGTGTCTGTGACATCTAGAACATTGTGTCTGTGACATCTAGAACATTGTGTCTGTGACGTCTAGAACATTGTGTCTGTGACGTCTAGAACATTGTGTCTGTCACATCTAGAACATTGTGTCTGTGACGTCTAGAACATTGTGTCTGTCACATCTAGAACATTGTGTCTGTGACATCTAGAACATTGTGTCTGTGACGTCTAGAACATTGTGTCTGTGACGTCTAGAACATTGTGTCTGTCACATCTAGAACATTGTGTCTGTGACGTCTAGAACATTGTGTCTGTGACATCTAGAACATTGTGTCTGTGACATCTAGAACATTGTGTCTGTGACGTCTAGAACATTGTGTCTGTCACATCTAGAATATTGTGTCTGTGACATCTAGAAAATTGTGTCTGTGACATCTAGAACATTGTCTCTTTGATATCTAGAACATTGTATGTAGCATCTAGAACAGTACATCTGAAAATCTAGGAAATCATATCCATGACAGCTCGAACATCATATTTATGACAGCTAGAATATCATATCTATAACATATATATATATCCCATGGGTTCTGATTTGTATCTCCCCACTCTATATGTCTCCCAAATGTTCTGATCTATATCTACTCACTCCACATGTCTCCCAACTGTTCTAATATGTATCGTCTCACTCCACATGTATTCTAACTGTTCTGATCTGTATGTTCCCACTCCATATGTCTGTCAACTGTTCTGATCTGTTTCCACTCCCTCCACGTGTCTCCCAACTGTTTGTATCTAATCACCACTCCTCACGTCTCCAAACTGTTCCGATCTGTATCCACTGACTCCACATGTCTCCCAACTGTTCGCATCTATATCCACTCACTAAACATGTCTCCCAACTTCCCCAGGTACCATTACTACGGCATCGGAGTCAGGGGACGGCCATGTTGCGTGGACATGGCTTGCTCGACCAGAGGCCTCCATCTGTAAGTTGTTGTGATCAAAGTCATCCATCTGTAAGTTGTGACCAAAGTCATCCATCTGTAAGTTGTTGTAACAAAAGTCATCCATCCGTAAGTTGTTGTAACAAAAGTCATCCATCTATAAGTTGTTGTAACAAAAGTCATCCATCTGTAATTTTTTGAAACAAAAGTCATCCATCTGTAAGTTGTTGTGATCCATCTGTAAGTTGTTGTAACAAAAGTCATCCATCTGTAAGTTGTTGTGATCCATCTGTAAGTTGTTGTAACAAAAGTCATCCATCTGTAAGTTGTTGTGATCCATCTGTAAGTTGTTGTAACAAAAGTCATCCATCTGTAAGTTGTTGTGATCCAACTGTAAGTTGTTGTGATCCATGTGTAAGTTGTTGTAACAAAAGTCATCCATCTGTAAGTTGTTGTGATCCATGTGTAAGTTGTTGTAACAAAAGTCATCCATCTGTAAGTTGTTGTGATCCATCTGTAAGTTGTTGTAACAAAAGTCATCCATCTGTAAGTTGTTGTGATCCATGTGTAAGTTGTTGTAACAAAAGTCATCCATCTGTAAGTTGTTGTGATCCATCTGTAATTTGTTAAAACAAAAGTCATACATCTGTAAGTTGTTGTGATCCATCTGTAAGTTGTTGTAACAAAAGTCATCCATCTGTAAGTTGTTGTGATCCATCTGTAAGTTTTTTGACCAAAGTCATCCATCTGTAAGTTGTTGTGATCCATGTGTAAGTTGTTGTAACAAAAGTCATCCATCTGTAAGTTGTTGTGATCCATCTGTAATTTGTTGAAACAAATGTCATCCATCTGTAAGTTGTTGTGATCCACCTGTAAGTTGTTGTAACAAAAGTCATCCATCTGTAAGTTGTTGTGATCCATCTGTAAGTTGTTGTAACAAAAGTCATCCATCTGTAAGTTGTTGTGATCCATCTGTAAGTTGTTGTAACAAAAGTCATCCATCTGTAAGTTGTTGTGATCCATGTGTAAGTTGTTGTGATCCATGTGTAAGTTGTTGTAACAAAAGTTATCCATCTGTAAGTTGTTGTGATCCATGTGTAAGTTGTTGTAACAAAAGTCATCCATCTGTAACTTGTTGTGATCCATCTGTAAGTTGTTGTAACAAAAGTCATCCATCTGTAAGTTGTTGTGATCCATGTGTAAGTTGTTGTAACAAAAGTCATCCATCTGTAAGTTGGTGTGATCCATCTGTAATTTGTTGAAACAAAAGTCATCCATCTGTAAGTGGTTGTGATCCATCTGTAAGTTGTTGTAACAAAAGTCATCCATCTGTAAGTTGTTGTGATCCATCTGTAAGTTGTTTGACCAAAGTCATCCATCTGTAAGTTGTTGTGATCCATGTGTAAGTTGTTGTAACAAAAGTCATCCATCTGTAAGTTGTTGTGATCCATCTGCAATTTGTTGAAACAAAAGTCATCCATCTGTAAGTTGTTGTGATCCATCTGTAAGTTGTTGTAACAAAAGTCATCCATCTGTAAGTTGTTGTGATCCATCTGTAAGTTGTTTGACCAAAGTCATCCATGTGTAAGTTGTTGTGATCCATCTGTATGTTGTTGTGATCAAAGTCATCCATCTGTAAGTTGTGACCAAAGTCATCCATATGTTAGTTGTGTTGGATATCACGGACCTTCTACGGGTGTGATATCATGGATCTACTACAGCCGGGATGTCATGGATCTACTACAGCTGGGATGTCATTAATCTGTGATGTCACGGACTAATTACTGCTGTTATGTCATTGGCCTACTACAGCTCTGGTGTCATGGACTTACTTCAGCTCCATAAAGTATCATCTTGGCATTGGTCAGTCTGCCGCTGACAGCACTTGTGTTGTAGAGTCCTGGTTCATGGAGTCAGGCTCAGGTGTTTATATAATCAGATCATATTATCACATAACCTGGTTCATGGGGTCGGGAGTCAGGTGTTTATATAATCAGATCATATTATCACATAACCTGGTTCATGGGGTCGGGAGTCAGATGTTTATATAATCAGATCATATTATCACATAACCTGGTTCATGGGGTCGGGAGTCAGGTGTTTATATAATCAGATCATATTATCACATAACCTGGTTCATGGGGTCGGGAGTCAGGTGTTTATATAATCAGATCATATTATCACACATCCTATTCAAACATAACACTTCCATATGCAGGAACCGACTTTGGGTCTGTGATGTGACAGGACAGTCACTTGTTGTAGTTCTGTGATGTGACAGGACCGTCACATTTTGTAGTTCTGTGATGTGACAGGACCGTCACATGTTGTAGTTCTGTGATGTGACAGGACCATCACATGTAGTTCTGTGATGTGACAGGACCGTCACATGTTCTGTGATGTGACAGGACCGTCACATGTTGTAGTTCTGTGATGTGACAGTACAGTCACTTGTTGTAGTTCTGTGATGTGACAGGACCGTCACATGTAGTTCTGTGATGTGACAGGACTGTCACATCTTGTAGCCTGAATGCACGGGGGACATTATATGCGTAGCCTGCTATCAACTGCGTTTACGTTCGAGCTATTATTTTAAATCTATCGCTAGTCATACTATCACATAAATCTAGGATATATTTATTGTAATATAAATACATCAAACTTTGATATACTTATTATAATATAAATATAAAATATATGTGCTGAAGGTAACCAGATATTAATTTCCACATGTCTCATGTATAACATATCTATATATTATTCCTGTCTATTTCACGATATCTAAAACATCACCAACACCATCAACCAACACCATCAACCAACACCATCAACCAACACCACCAACCGCTACAAATCCACGGCCCCAGCGATGCGACGAACAGTTCACAGAACCAGGTACTTGTGTGTTTGTTGTTCTTGCTCTGTTGGACCCATAAATCGTGGCCTCTATTTCATGAGATATTGGTTTGTCTTGAGTGTAAGTTGTCTTGAGTATCAGACTACGGATATTTACGGTCAAACAATTAGTTGCTCTATGTTACATGAAATGATTGGTAGAACACGAGACAGAAGGTTGTGGACAGACATGATCACCAACGCCACACGGCATGGACTATAAACATATGTGATATGTGTAAACGGTTGACTGCTATTGGAACGGTCTGTCTACCATCCGCCAACACAGCATGGAGACCTAGAGAGTCGGCAGAATACAAGTGTCACAGTTACCGGTTGAACATGTGTCTGCTGTCTGCGTCTCACTATGTTGTTAGGTGTAGTTGCTGTTCTTGTTGCTGTGGTTGCCGATGATGCTGTAGTTGTTGTTGTTGTAGTTCATCGCAACTTATCATCTCATTTCGATTCGATTTCACCATTACCCCTACCCCGTTCAACTTCAAGGAGAAGTTATAGTTAGGGTCCATCACCGGCTCAGAATGATAGTCCGGGGTTTACCCTCACAGGCTTATTAATCCGAGGGTGATTGGTGTCCGTATGGGGTAATGGGCTTGCGTCTCATCTCATCTCATCATGTTCCTCTTCTACCTTGCGATGTTGAGGTGAAGCATAAACAGCGGAAGAGTGCCCGCTTATGGGCTTCATGTATCGATACTCCCATGGACTCTGCTATTCCCTGCGTCCATCGTTTACGTGGCCGGCCTCTTCTTCTGCTTCCATATGGTCTGTTTATAATTGCTTGTTGTGGTATACTGTTAGTTGGTAGTCTAGTTACAAGGCCAAACCATTTGACTTGCTGCCTTCTGATAAAATCTAGTGCAGCTATAACCCCCACTTTAGTCCTGATTTCTTCATTTCTGATTTCTCTCTTCTCAATACATTGAATACTCTTCTCATGAATCTAATTTCTGTTGTTGTGATTTTTCTTTTCTCTTTTTCTGTCATTGTCCAAGTTTGGCATTTGTAGCATAGAGCTGGTAGGAAGATTGTGTTGTGGGGTGCTTTCCTAGTAGTTATTGATACATGTTTGTTCTTTAGTATTGGTGCCATTTGTCCAATTAGTTGATTTGCCTTATGCATCTATTTTCTATCTCGTCTTCTGATTTTCCATTTGATGATATTATACATCCTAAGAGAACGCCGGATTCCCCTTCTGGAGACCCGAGTTCGAATCCTCGGTAAGGTGTGGGATTTTTTTCTGTCGGGGGTAAAAAGAAAACCCTAACCTGCACAGTTCGCGGCGACTGCACTAGCCAGGCGGCCTTAATTCCTCAGGCTCAAAGACCCCCCCCCCCCCCCCCCCCCCCCCCCCCCCCCCCCCCGGCCATCCCGCCATACACTGCAAGGTACTATACTGGCAGTAAATGACAGTTGACAATTTATACTGCCTAAGTACTTAAAACTTTTTACTTGTTTCAGGGAATCTTTGTTGGTGTTTTTTTTTTTCTTTGGTTGTAGCCATTGCCTCTGTTTTACTGGTGCTAATTTTCTCTTCGTTTAGACCAGTAGTTCTCAACCTTTCTTGGCCCATGCCCCACTTCACCATATGTTGAGAATGTCCTTCCTCTCCTTTCGTATTTCCTCCCAATAAATTCCCCTCTCCCCTCCCCACCCTGCCCCTACATAGTATACGTAAAAATGGAAGCTAGCTTTAATAACACATACTAGAACAAGTTTAGACGTCTACATAAAATGTGATATGTTGGTATACTTACGTTATACGACGAATATCAGAAGGGCGAGGAGTACAGAACCGTAAAGTATGGAGGAAAAAACAGTATCAAGTAATCGGTTCTTGTATTAAAGCGATCTTTAAATAATCTTCATCATCCCCCCCCCCCCTCACCCCTCCACCATAGAAACCCTAAAATTCCCCAAGGGGGGGGGGGGAATTCCCCACCGGCTGAGAACCACTAGTTTAGACTATTCACGTGGTCTTGTAATTCTGCTCCTGATGTTGCTATTAGTGCTTGATCGTCGGCAAATAGGAGTTCTTTAATAGTGTAACTTGCGGTTGTTTCTTCTTCTGTGTTCTGTTCATCGTGCAATGTTACTACTGTCTGGTAGCTGTTGTTGTAGTTGTTGATGTTGTACTTGTTATTATAATGATATAGTTTCCAGCTTTCCACTCATGTAGGGCTTAAAGCGATTAAATGGTGATTATTTACATGCACGGGTATGCCAAACGTGGGTGTTGATTGTCTGCAATCATTACAGAGAATGGCTGTGATTCTCGTGCAGTCTAGCAGTGTGTAGTCATGCGCAGACCTCACCAGACCGGATGTTCTTGTCAATACAACATTTTCTGTTTTGGATTGCAAAGTTTAGTCTGAGAGACTCGCTCCGTGCCTATCTCTCTGGTTACCCAGCTCAGTCTGAGAGACACACTCCGTGCCTATCTCTCTGGTTACCCAGCTCAGTCTGAGAGACACACTCCGTGCCTATCTCTCTGGTTACCCAGCTCAGTCTGAGAGACACACTCCGTGCCTATCTCTCTGGTTACCCAGCTCAGTCTGAGAGACACGCTCCGTGCCTATCTCTCTAGTTACCCAGCTCAGTCTGAGAGACACACTCCGTGCCTATCTCTCTGGTTACCCAGCTCAGTCTGAGAGACACACTCCGTGCCTATCTCTCTGGTTACCCAGCTCAGTCTGAGAGACACACTCCGTGCCTATCTCTCTGGTTACCCAGCTCATTCTGAGAGACACGCTCCGTGCCTATCTCTCTAGTTACCCAGCTCAGTCTGAGAGACACACTCCGTGCCTATCTCTCTGGTTACCCAGCTCAGTCTGAGAGACACGGTCCGTGCCTATCTCTCTGGTTACCCAGCTCAGTCTGAGAGACACGGTCCGTGCCTATCTCTCTGGTTACCCAGCTCAGTCTGAGAGACACACTCCGTGCCTATCTCTCTGGTTACCCAGCTCAGTCTGAGAGACACACTCCGTGCCTATCTCTCTGGTTACCCAGCTCAGTCTGAGAGACACACTCCGTGCCTATCTCTCTGGTTACCCAGCTCAGTCTGAGAGACACACTCCGTGCCTATCTCTCTGGTTACCCAGCTCAGTCTGAGAGGACACACTCCGTGCCTACTCTCTGGTTACCCAGCTCAGTCTGAGAGACACACTCCGTGCCTATCTCTCTGGTTACCCAGCTCAGTCTGAGAGACACACTCCGTGCCTATCTCTCTGGTTACCCAGCTCAGTCTGAGAGACACACTCCGTCGCCTATCTCTCTGGTACCCAGCTCAGTCTGAGAGACACACTCCTTGCCTATCTCTCTGGTTACCCAGCTCAGTCTGAGAGACACACTCCGTGCCTATCTCTCTGGTTACCCAGCTCAGTCTGAGAGACACACTCCGTGCCTATCTCTCTGGTTACCCAGCTCAGTCTGGAGACACACTCCGTGCCTATCTCTCTGGTTACCCAGCTCAGTCTGAGAGAAACACTCCGTGCCTATCTCTCTGGTTACCAGCTCAGTCGGAGAGACACGGTCCGTGCCTATCTCTCTGGTTACCCAGCTCAGTCTGAGAGACACGGTCCGTGCCTTCTCTCTGGTTACCCAGCTCAGTCTGAGAGACACACTCCGTGCCTATCCTCTGGTTACCCAGATCAGTCTGAGATGACACGGTCCGGCCTATCTCTCTGGTTACCCAGCCAGTCTGAGAGAACGGTCCGTGCCTATCTCTCTGGTACCCAGCTCAGTCTGAGAGACACACTCAGTGCATATCTCTCTGGTTACCCAGCTCAGTCTGAGAGACACACTCCGTGCCTATCTCTCTGGTTACCCAGCTCAGTCTGAGAGGACACACTCCGTGCCTATCTCTCTGGTTACCCAGCTCAGTCTGAGAGACACGCTCCGTGCCTATCTCCTCTGGTTACCCAGCTCGTCTGAGAGACACACTCCGTGCCTATCTCTCTGGTACCCAGCTCAGTCTGAGAGACACACTCCGTGCCTATCTCTCTGGTTACCCAGCTCAGTCTGAGAGACACGCTCCGTGCCTATCTCTCTGGTTACCCAGCTCAGTCTGAGAGACACACTCCGTGCCTATCTCTCTGGTTATCCGGCTCAGTCTGAGAGAAACACTCCGTGACTATCTCTTGGTTATCCGGCTCAGTCTGAGAGACACACTCGTGCCTATCTCTCTGGTTATCCGGCTCAGTCTGAGAGACACACTCCGGCCTATCTCTCTGGTTATCGGCTCAGTCTGAGAGACACACTCCGTGCCTATCTCTCTGGTTATCCGGCTCAGTCTGAGAGACACACTCCGTGCCTATCTCTCTGGTTACCCAGCTCAGTCTGAGAGACACACTCCGTGCCTATCTCTCTGGTTACCCGGCTCCTATCTCTCTGGTTACCCGGCTCCTATCTCTCTGGTTACCCAGTCTCAGTCTGAGAGACACGGTCCGTGCTATCTCTTGGTTACCCAGCTCAGTCTGAGAGACACACTCCGTGGCCTATCTCTCTGGTTACCCAGCTCAGTCTGAGAGACACCACTCCGTGCCTATCTCTCTGGTTACCCGGCTCCTATCTCTCTGGTTACCCGGCTCCTATCTCTCTGGTTACGCAGCTTGTCCACGACTAGATCCTTGGCTTTGCTTTCTGCTGCCGCAGACGAGATGGAGACAGTGGAATAAATAATAGACTATCAGTAAATATAATATAAGCAGCGTCAAGATGGAGACAGTGACATACATAATAGACCCCACTAAAGGTATGTTTCCTGTGTCCAGGCTGTCACTGGGACGTCCAGATCTGGTCTGGAGATGCCACTCTACAAATGTCCAGACGACAACATCAAACTGGCCACAGACATGCAGTTTCCAGACGTCGACGCCATCAAACTGCCAGCAGACATCGATACACACAAGGTCAGGCGGGTCTTCTTGTTGTCACTGTCGTTATTATTGATGGTTGTTTATTGTCGTTGTTATCATCATTATTATTATGATTGTTATCACTATTATTACAGCCAGTTGTCTGGCACATAAGACTGATAGAAGATTATAGCAACCATTTTCAGTCGTACAAAAAACTGTAATTTATAGGCACAGGTGGTTTCAGCAATGTGAACAGATAGCATTTGTTGGATGTTTGTTTCTTGAAATTATGGGATATAGTTGTGCGTTAAAGTGTTTATATTAAGTTGGTAAACATTAAGAATGTGATTGATTTGCAAGAATTATAGGATATAAATATTAAGTCGAGATTTTGAAATTGTGATTGTTGTGTGGATGTCTGTCTCTCCATCTGTAAGGTGTCCGGGTTCCTGGCGATGTATCAGTCTCACTGCCAGCAGGTCCTGGAGGCTGCCACCAGGGTCGACTGTCAGGAGGTCAGCACCATGGATGTTGTGTTTGGTGGTGGCAGTCATGTTGTGTTTGGTGGTGGCAGTCATGTTGTGTTTGGTGGTGGCAGTCATGTTGTGTTTGGTGGTGGCGGTCATGTTGTGTTTGGTGGTGGCAGTCTCGTTTGTGTTGGTGGTGGGAGTCATGTGGTGTTTGGTGTGGCAGTCATGTTGTGTTTGGTGGTGGCAGTCATGTGGTGTTTGGTGGTGGCAGTCATGTTGTGTTTGGTGGTGGCAGTCATGTTGTGTTTGGTGGTGGCAGTCATGTTGTGTTTGGTGGTGGCAGTCATGTTGTGTTTGGTGGTGGCAGTCATGTTGTGTTTGGTGGTGGCAGTCATGTTGTGTTTGGTGGTGGCAGTCATGTTGTGTTTGGTTGGTGGCAGTATTGTTGTGTTTGGTGGTGGCAGTCATGTTGTGTTGGTGGTGGCCAGTCATGTGTGTTTGGTAGGTGGCAGTCATGTTTTGTTTGGGGTGGCAGTCATGTTGTGTTTGGTGGTGGCAGTCATGTACGAAACATTATATGTGTATTTAGTTTGTCATGTGAGAATCACTCTATGTGTATATAGTCTGTCATGTGAGAATCACAGTATGTGTATATAGTCTTTTATATGAGGGTCACAGTAAGTGTATATAGTCTGTTATGTGAGAATCACAGTATGTGTATATAGTCTGTTATGTGAGAATCACTGTATGTGTATATAGTCTGTTATGTGAGAATGACTGTATGTGTATATAGTTTGTTATGTGAGAATGACTGTATGTGTATATAGTTTGTTATGTGAGAATCAGTGTGTGTGTATATAGTTTGTTATGTGAGAATCACTGTATGTGTATATAGTTTGTTATGTGAGAATCAGTGTGTGTGTATATAGTTTGTTATGTGAGAATCAGTGTGTGTGTGTATATAGTTTGTTATGTGAGAATGACTGTATGTGTATATAGTTTGTTATGTGAGAATGACTGTATGTGTATATAGTTTGTTATGTGAGAATCACTGTGTGTGTATATAGTTTGTTATGTGAGAATGACTGTATGTGTATATATTTTGTTATGTGAGAATCACAGTATGTGCATATAGTCTTTTATGCGAGAATCACTGTATGTGTATATAGTCTGTCATGTGAGAATCACTGTATGTGTATATAGTTTGTTATGTGAGAATCACTGTGTGTTTATATAGTCTGTTATGTGAGAATCACTGTGTGTGTGTATATAGTTTGTCATATGAAGTATATTGGGGAGAATGGCCTCAAGCTAGCTGACAGATTCCGCCAAGATCTGATGGACATCAACACCAACTCCCCTAAGCCTGTCTCCACCCATTTCAACAGCGCTAACCATCACGGTGCTTCCGATATCCAGGTCACTGCCATCCAGTTCTGCTCCTCTGGCGCTCAAGATCGCAAAAATATAGAAAACCGGCTCATATTCACTATGGGGTGCCTAACACCACACGGCCTCAACACCCAACATAGTTTCATCTAATCGTAGTCATTTCCCCTCCCCTCCCCACTCTGTTGCTTCCACACCCTCCTAGGTGTCACCCTCTTCCGGTCTCTAACCAGTCCTTTTCTCTACTAACATTAGTCCTCTACCCTGCCTCCCTCGGCCCGATTCCGAGTAACCGAACCAGTAGTTACCTGGGCATTTCATATTACCACTCTTGGCACTCCTCTCGTACGCAATATAGTGTGCACCCGTATTGAAGTCACCACTCTCCCCGGACCCAATAATCCCCCCCCCCCCCCCCCACCAGTTAGCAACTACACTGTATATGCGGTCGTGTATGCATGGGCATAGACACAAGTACATATGTTTATGTGTGTGTATGTGCACAGATATATATGTCTCTCTCCCTCTCTCTCTCTCTCTCTCTCTCTCTCTCTCTCTCTCTCTCTCTCTCTCTTAATAATCTTACACCAACCCTCTCTCTCTGCCTCTCTGTCAGAGTCTCACATGGAGTCGGTAGGAACATAAAGATAGAAGGGAACTCGAGAAGGGACATAACCCCAGTACAAGGGAGACACACTCGAATGCTCGAACAATCTAGAGCCTTCGAGAAGCATAGGTCAGTTCGCCTACAGCTCCGTGGACACGCTGACCGCGTGACAGGACCTGTTCCACGAGAAGCTCGAGGAGAGTTACAGCCCGTGTCCGAGACACGTTAGAGGGCAGACGCCGACTGGACATCGAACAAGCAACAGGGCTTAACTTAAGGGGGACTTGATAGATTGAACACAAGTGTATTTAGGAGTGTTACTCGCTAAATAGATAGATGATAGAGTTTGTTGTAATGATTATGTATGATGGCTTTGTTGTGAACTCCTATGATCATGTTCGCCACGTAGCTGGCTGCGAAAACCATTCTTCGCCAGCTTACTGTAAATAAATTATGTCAGATAGTATCAGAACGGAGTTTGTTGCCTGTATGAACCCAAGTTTCATTCCCCTAGGTATCTAGGACGTTGACAGGCTATTTGGGGGCTCAAGCCGGTTTTGGCAAGCGCAAGCTTCACTTTCCCGACAGCTCTTGGTTTTGCCAAGTAAAATATATCAACTTTCATACATAACAAAGTCTAGAACTTTGCAGCTACTATCGTATCATCTGTTAATGAGCTATCGTAGTCCCTCTAGAAAAGTAATTAAATAATTATGTTCATGAAATTTGACATTGACATGACTGGACAATTACAGTGACAATTACTAATTTTTTTTTAATTCCAACATCAGATTGTTCCGCGAAAGATTGTGTGTATGTAAACTGTTCTCCAGCAGTGGCGAGAAAACAGGGGAACCAAACAACACTACAGCCAAGAAACCAGTAAATAAGATAAGTCCCATTTCATGCTCATTGTATCCCTAAACGATACTCACCATTTTTTTTCATTGATGTAACATTTTTTCTATGTATTGCTATTAATGATATATATATGCAAATTTCATAACCATGTGAACTTGTTCGTTAGAAAGTTTGAATGTAAACATTAAGGGATATAACCAATTTTTGTACACCTTAACTTTTTCCAAAGGGATTTAATTGCTATAAATTTAACATTAGCTAAAGTTACAAGATGTCAACATTAGAACACTGCATCGAATTAGGAATTAAATTAGGTTATACCGCCGATAAACTTTCAGAATGGGCACAAAAGACACATTTAGAAAACATAGCACGAGAAGATAGGGCAGCGGAAAGAGAAGAGAAAAAGATGCAAGCGGAAAGAGAAGAGAAAAAGATGCAAGCGGAAAGAGAAGAGAAAAAGATGCAAGCGGAAAGAGAAGAGAAAAAGATGCAAGCGGAAGAGAAAAAGATGCAAATAGAAGCTGCTAGCAAACAAGCTCAATTAAACGCAGAAATAAAAAAGTTAGAATTAGAAACACAATTAAAATTGAAACAAATGGAAATTGACTCCAACTTAGAAATTTCAGTAAACAAATTAAGGAGCAAAGAAGAGGAACAAAAATACAACAAATATAAAGGCTTAGTCAAACCTTTTTGTTCCGGGGATTCAATAAGTGCATACTTAGAGAACTTCGAGTGTTTGATGTCATACCATAACGTTTCAAAGGTCGATTGGGCGTTAATTTGGATGAGAAATTTAGCATTAGAGCCCTTAAAAGTGATAGAAACAATTCCACAAGACATGAGGAAAGATTATGACTATTTAAAACAAAGAATACTACAACATTTTTCACTAGACACTAGCAGGCTATCAGTTTGCAGTTTTCAAAATTAACACCATCACCTAACCAAACGTTCATAGACTACGTGTCTACAGTCCAAGATATTTGTACAAAATGGATAACCTCAGCGAAAACAAATAACAACTATGATAAACTAAAAGACCTAATAATAATTGATAAGATCATGAACACCATACCAACTCCTTTCTCGAAATTTCTAAGACAAAGTGATTGTAAGACTATTCAAGAAGTCGAAAATAGAGGTAGTGCATATTTCACAGCTAACCGTGATATTTTTCAGCTAAATATGAGTCAGAATGAAACAGCAGCTGTCACAAACACCAAATATTCAAAACCAAATGAGAATAGGTTCAAACAACGCTCTAAATTTACAAAACCAGTCCTGTGTCAATACTGTCATTTGACCCACGAACAGTACGCAATTTGTGATAAATCACCAACGTATCCACATCACCTTCAAATGATGGTGGAAAAACAAAAGAACAAAAGAAACGCGTATAAGAGAGCGGTCAAATGCTACTTTTGTCTAGCTTACGGGCATTATTCAGGACGTTGCGACGGTCGCAAGATGATGAAGCAGGCCAATGCTGCATTGATAGATACATCTACGGATGAAGAAATTAAAGAACTGAATGTATGTGACATCCAGAATGAACGTGCGAGTGAGTCAGGTAATGCGGTAGAAATCATTAACACCATCAATAATAACACCTGTAATACGTGCAGAAAATTTCAGTTGGATACCACCTTGGAATGTGGCCATACAATTCCCTATATCCAACTGAAATAGCCAACGCAGCCTTAACATCAAAAGGCAAGTTAAAATTTGTGAAAGGGATTTGTTAATAACAAACTATGTACAATCATTCGCGATAGCGGAGCGACTCTTTGTGGAATTAAAAGAACATTAATTAATGACAAAGACTACACACACAACTACGTGACATGTCGCACATTCGCAGGCACCATCGAAAGATACCCCCTAGCACTGGCCGAAATTCAG
The DNA here is from genome assembly GCA_014155875.1 of Cepaea nemoralis. NCBI lineage: Eukaryota > Metazoa > Mollusca > Gastropoda > Stylommatophora > Helicidae > Cepaea > Cepaea nemoralis. Next base: position 10,785 of record JACEFZ010011756.1, on the reverse strand, counting down.
ACACCTTTTCTGTCAGGACAAGTGCTATGCGCAGTATTAGAAAATCCTTGCGCTGATATTATTCTTGGAAATCTTCCTAATATAAGATCCTGTTCTGAAGAAGAAATCAGAGAATGGGAACAGAAAAACTGCATCCAGAAAGCAAACAGTGATTCCAGAACTAAAGAACACATTTGCATGTCTCAAACTGCCAAAAGCACAAGGGAGACCACCGATGACGGAATTCGAAACGAATTCACAGAGGTGCATAACACAGGGGCGGTCGAATCTTTCAATGACAACATCAGCATAAAACCTCGAATTGAGGATGCCACAGAAACGAAAAAAATTGTGAACCTGTAAATGTGCAACAACAGACAGAATACGCCAATGTAGTGACAAAACAAATGACTCACATAACCCACATAAACAACTCAACAGAGACAACAGGGGACACTAACCGTACTAACAGAAACGACATTGACAAGAACAACGATGACAATTCTACTTTAACGACACATTCTCGTAATAACGGAAACGACGAAGTCAACGACACAATAGCAACAACTCTTCTTAATCATGACAAACAGCTTGACGAGTCATTACAAACCGACTCGACTTCTTTAAAGTACTCTCAACCGAAATCATATTATCTGACAAACAACAATGACAAAAGCACAGCAACGACAGTACGTCTTAACGACACTACTACACAAGACAATGAAGACAACTTCACATTACAGACAGTTTCTCGTGAAGACAAAACCGCAGTTACCAAACCAACAACTGAGAGAACTCATAATTTCCAACTTTATGAGTCGAAACAATTTGTTTCTCTGAGAACTAGAAACAATTACGGCATTAATTCCAAGAAACATAACCAAGGAATACAAAGATATCCAAGGGACACTACTATTGACAAAGAAGTATTATTAGCAAACAAGTGTCATCATATGTGTTCATCGCAAATTTATCATCGATCAAGGACACATAAAACTAAAACAGAAACAACACATAAAGCTGCAGAAAGTTATACAGATACAGAAATAACATCATCATGCAACATTCATGCAAGCAAACAGTATGCAAATAAACAAACACAAACAAGTGACTTCACACAAAATCAAAGTCAGAAACGTTTGCATACAAACAAACTGCTTTATCGCATGAACAAAAACACCAAACGATGCGGATCTAAATCCATCAGCACAAAGACTACCATTTTTAATTCACCATCCACCACTTTAGCAGACAAATACAGCAAGTTCTTTGAAACACACACCTCAACCAACAAAATAAACAATCACATTCACCAAGCAGTAGAATGAACAAAGACAAATCACTGACACTCTTGCTACTTTTGCTGTTAACCCAACTTCAACCAACATTACCTACCTTTCAAAATGTATCTTTCACCACTATCCGGATAACAAACAATATTTTCATCATATTTACCATCTCATTCATATATCAATCAACATTTGCGCCAAATTGAAAGAGCAAAAACCATGCTACAGTTCATTAACTCCTGTTGGTGCAAATTTTTCATATAACTTTGAGATATGCCTATAGTAAATTCATTTTCACTCTTACATTATTTAGACTTATTTTTACATCGATACCTATACAATTATGTAGTATGTGCAATTGTAAGAGTATCCGTTTAGAGGATGCAATGTGCAAATTGAAATCCATTTTTTCGAATCCACCCATATTAAGATTACCAAACATAGATTTACCATTTATATTAACTACAGATGCAAGTGCTATCGCCATTGGAGGATGTCTGATGCAGGAATACGAAGACGTGAGACACCCAATCCTGTATGTCAGCCGTAAACTGAAAACAGCGGAAATCAAGTATTCGACAGCTGAATTGGAGGCACTAAGTTTGGTTTTTTGTGTTAGTCGTTTATCTAAGTTCCTCTTAGGTTCCCATTTCGTTGTCCTGACGGATAATTCGCCACTGCTGGTGATTAAAGAAGGCAACCCCAAGAACCATCGATTAGCAAGATGGTGTCTTCTGCTTCAGGATTTCGACTTTGAAATCCGTCACATTAAAGGTACGGATAATATAATACCTGACATATTATCACGACTAACCAATGCACCAGCAGATTAACACTATTTACATTAATTAGTGGCCATATGATAAGCTGTGATATTTTAGTCTGTTGCATAAAAGAGTGTACCTCTACACTTACTGTAGAACTTTAATTTAGAAGTGTCGACAGCTGATTTAATACTCTACTTATAGCTATCACAGACATGAAACTTTGAGAACCGTTAACTATATTGGGCCACATTGGCAATTAGCAGTACATCAAAAACATTCCGAACTGTGGATATTAACATTTGTGAAGTTATTTCATCAATCACAGAACTGAAAGTTACCATGCGAATATTAATAACTGTGCATACGCGTGATTTCAATTGACTTCGCAAACTAACGGAACAGAACATCGCACATACAAGCAGCGATATACTATGACTATGACGACATATGAGAGACAACACAGGAATGTGACACCAAAACGTTACCTACGAACTGTAAACATTATTGGAACAGCACACGGACGAAAGAACGACAACACACGGATCGTCGTTGGAGTTAATTAATTTAATGTTATTAGTTAAATATGTATTACATTTGTGCTTTACTATATACATAAAATATGTGAACATGTAAATTGTACATTTTCTATCATAATATGTCACAAACATTTTCATTCATAGTTAAAATTTTCTTTCAATACAATTGTTGCAATTTAACTTATAAACCATTTCTTATCACCAGTATAGATAGTACTTGACGCTTTGAATATAGCATATCGCCAGTTTCCTTTTTCTAAGGGCGACAACATTTACCTCACCTTAATTTGTATATGTTAACAAATTATTATATTGAATGAAATTTGTGCGAATCAGAGAGTGAATGAATTAAATGAGAGAGCGATATACTAAGCGGACAAATTGTACGCAAAAAGTATTTATTTTAATTTGTCTGCGTTTTGAGTGTAAAATGTAACACTTGTCTAAAATTGTGTATACATGTTTAGTGTTAGATAAAATAGGTTCACTCTAAGAATCACTGTTTGAATACCCTGTACATGCGTTACACAGATGACGTAATTCATGACAAGGGATATTCCAGCTCGTGACACTTAGAGATGTACTACACACCACATACACACAGGTAGCACACACTTTAGACATTAGGTAGGACATACTCATAAAACTAAACACTAACAATTAAATCACACACATTTTATTAGAGCAAGTAACAAAGCAGTAAACACACTAACAGGCAAACAGGAACATAAGTAGTTACTTGGGAGAAAACAAGAGTGCATATATATATTAAGCACTATAAAACATACGGAAGTAAAAGTGTATCAAAATACACATTCAGGACAAGAATTGCAAGTGTTCTTAAATAAGCCAAGACAATTTGTCTTGTTAAACCTCTCTAACACAGAGTTTAATATCCTGGTATCATATGGATACTTGAGAAGGGCGCGGTTGCAGATACAACTAGAAGCGTCAGGGAACTTCGGTCGGATAAGCATGTTTAAGGATATGGAAGAGATAGGGGCTCTTCAGCAATCACCCTGGATTGTTGTACGGGGAAATACATGAGTTAATAGTGCAAATATATAGATGGCCAGGTTCCCATCCACGAAACTACCAAACACCAACTTCATGTGATCCTATGACAGAATTAGTGCAGACTAATTACCATATACTAACCCATAGAAGCGGGGGAGGGGGACCCTGTCAGAGTCTCACATGGAGTCGGTAGGAACATAAAGATAGAAGGGAACTAGAGAAGGGACATAACCCCAATACAAGGGAGACACACTCGAATGCTCGAACAATCTAGAGCCTTCGAGAAGCATAGGTCAGTTCGCCTACAGCTCCGTGGACACGCTGACCGCGTGCCAGGACCTGTTCCACGAGAAGCTCGAGGAGAGTTACAGCCCGTGTCCGAGACACGTTAGAGGGCAGACGCCGACTGGACATCGAACAAGCAACAGGGCTTAACTTAAGGGGGACTTGATAGATTGAACACAAGTGTATTTAGGAGTGTTACTCACTAGATAGATAGATGATAGAGTTTGTTGTAATGATTATGTATGATGGCTTTGTTATGAACTCCTATGATCATGTTCGCCACGTAGCTGGCTGCGAAAACCATTCTTCGCCAGCTTACTGTAAATAAATTATGTCAGATAGTATCAGAACGGAGTTTGTTGCCTGTATGAACCCAAGTTTCATTCCCCTAGGTATCTAGGACGTTGACACACTCTCTCTCTCTCTCTCTCTCTCTCTCTCTCTCTCTCTCTCTCTCTCTCTCTCTCTCTCTCTCTCTCTCTCACTCACTCTCTCTCTCTCTCTCTCTCTCTCTCTCTCTCTCCTCTCTCTCTCTCTCTCTCTCTCAACAATCTTGCTTCTCTGTGCCTATCTATGCCATGTGTATTGCTGGTGGTCGGATCTTATACAGCCCCAATAACACAAGCACTGGGTGATTTGATCCTCAAATACGTTGTATAACAATCAACCTTACTGACTCTATTTCATAGGGAACAGTATGAGTGAAGCCTCGTATCTGTAGACCGACCTATATGTGTGTGTGTGTGTGTGTGTGTGTGTGTGTGTGTGTGTGAGAGAGAGAGAGAGAGAGAGAGAGAGAGAGAGAGAGAGAGAGAGAGAGTGTGTGTGTGTGTGAGTGTGATGTATGTTGTGAACTAAGGTATGAGAGTGTCATGGAGACCTCTGCAAACTGACTCATTCAGTATTACTTCTTCAGCTTCAGAGCTGCGTGTGTTACTTCTGGCAAGGAATGTCGCCTCTCATCCTTCCCCTTCTACACAAGAACATCATCATCAAGTTGATTGGTGTTTGTGACTCCATCTTATACAAGGCCCTAGCAGGTGTCCTGATGCCTACAGCTGTACACAGCCTACCTGACAGGTAAATTAACATTGCTGTTTAAGCAATGCTGTTTAATGATGTTTAATTAAGCAATGCTGTTTAAGCTGTAAAAAGAAAATCTTAACCTGCACAGTTCGCGGCGACTGCACTAGCCAGGCGGCCTTAACCCATCAGGCTCAAGACCCCGCTGTCCTACTCCGCAAGGTACAATAGGCAGTAAATGACAGTTTGAGCTGTCTCCCACATGTATCGTGTTGTTGTTTGAGCTGTCTCTTACTCTAAGATATGCTGTCACGGTTTTATGTTTCTTGTTTCAGATCGAGTCATTGTGCCCTTGAACTTTGCACAGGAACTAGAGAGTGTGTTGGCCAGGGCACTGTGGGGATTGCCGACCTCACTTCAGACAATGAAACTTGAACGTGAGGAATAGAGTCAGAACCCTCAACAGGGTTTATAATGCTGACATGTGTATGTGTGTATGTGTGTGTGCGTGCGTGTGTGTGTGTGTGTGTGTGTGTGTGTGTGTGTGTGTGTGTGTGTGTGTGTGTGTGCTGTCAATGCGTGTGAGGTTCACTTGCTGGTGTTGTAAGCTGGTCAAGTTACTGAGTTGAGTGATAGACAATTGTTGGATCCTTGTAGTCCATTGATCTCTAGCATCCTTTATATCCTTGATTTCATCTGTATCGTTGATGTCATCTATTTCGTTGATGTCACCTATGTCGTTGATGTCATCTGTACCGTTGATGACATCTGAACCGTTCATTTCACCAGTATCTTTGATGTCATCTATACTGTTGATGTCACCTGTAGCGTTGATTTAATATATATCCTTGATGTCATCTATACTGTTGATGTCACCTGTAGCGTTGATGTAATATATATCCTTGATGTCATCTATACTGTTGATGTCACCTGTAGCGTTGATGTAATATATATCCTTGATGTCATCTATACTGTTGATGTCACCTGTAGCGTTGATGTAATATATATCCTTGATGTCATCTATACTGTTGATGTCACCTGTAGCGTTGATGTAATATATATCCTTGATGTCATCTATATCGTTGTTGTCATCTCTACCGTTCATGTCACGTGTGCTTTTGGTGTCATTTGTATCTTTGATTATCGCACGCGCCCACACACACATACACACACGCACGATCGCACGTGCACACTCTCGCACACACTCACACATAAAACCACACTCTCAAGCACACACACACATACCCACACAAAATACATACACAATGCACACACACCCACACAAATCACACACGCACGCACGCACGCACGCAAACACACCCACTTACACACTCACACAAACCACACACACACACATAGCTTACACTGATTCCTGACTGTTCTCTTGCCCAGTGGCCAGACGTTTCACCCAGGTTGTCAGGCGTCAGACGTCGCTGGGTCACCTGGTGGAGGCCGCGCGGTCAGTACTGACCAGCGCGGACATCCTCTCGCAGGTGTTGACCGACTGGGTGAGCCTCGACCTCAGTGGCATCGTCAAACAGACGCTGCACACCATAGACCAGTACACCGACAGACAGCACTCACTCATCCTGGCCTGTAAGTTGGCGTGTGTGTGGGGGATGGGGTCAGTGTTCAGATCCTCCACCAGCAAGGAACCGCTATACCAGACAGCACTCACTCATCCTGGCCTGTAAGTTGGCGTGTGTGTGGGGGATGGGGTCAGTGTTCAGATCCTCCAGCAGCAAGGAACCGCTATACCAGACAGCACTCACTCATCCTGGCCTGTAAGTTGGCGTGTGTGTGGGGGATGGGGTCAGTGTTCAGATCCTCCAGCAAGGAACCGCTATACCAGACAGCACTCACTCATCCTGGCCTGTAAGTTGGCGTGTGTGTGGGGGATGGGGTCAGTGTTCAGATCCTCCAGCAGCAAGGAACCGCTATACCAGACAGCACTCACTCATCCTGGCCTGTAAGTTGGCGTGTGTGTGGGGGATGGGGTCAGTGTTCAGATCCTCCAGCAAGGAACCGCTATACCGAAAGGGAAATAGTAGCTCATCCTGCAATGAAATATATGGGATGGCAGGTAAATGTAATTGATGTTTTCAACAGGTGTAATTAGGTGACAGCAACATCGAACTTTATACGCCCGTTCGTCAGGTGGCGTTAGGTGCGCATAAACAAAATGGCCACTGTACTTACGTAGTGTACAACCAAAGAGCAACGTGCTGTTGTGCGTATTTTGTGGGCAAAAGGACTGCCTGCAAAGGACATTCATAAGAAAATGCTTCCTGTTTATGCTAAAAAATGTTTGTCCCGTAAAGCGGTGCATAGCTGGGTAGAAAAATTCGAAGAAAACATCCAGGACTGCTGACTAGAGGAGTGTTGCTTCTTCGTGACAATGCCAGACCACATATGGTTCCATTAACTCAGGGGAAAATTAACCAACTAGGGGGGGAAGTTCTGGAACATTCACCTTACTTACCCGACTTAGCCACTAGCGATGTCCACCTTTTTGGTCCACTGAAAACCCACCTTGGCGGGAGACATTTCGCGAAAGACACCGTAGTTGAATGTGAAGTAAAAACGTGGTTTAGAAAATACAGCACGAAGTTCCATGCAGCCGGTTTGGTAGGACTGATAAATCGATGGGATAAGTGCATCATTGTTGGTGGAGATTATGTTGAGAAACAAATAGACAATGTGTGTATAAAAATTAACTGGTTTCAAGTTGTTGTCATATTTAGTTATTGTTCTACAGCCATGTGTGACTTACTTATTGACTTCATCTCGTGTATGTGTGTGTGCGCGCGCGGTAGTAGGCTGGCAATCACTACATTAAATGATATGAGTGGTGATAGGCTGGCAATCACTACATTAAATGATATGAGTGGTGATAGGCTGGCAATCACTACATTAAATGATATGAGTGGTGATAGGCTGGCAATCACTACACACATACACACACACACACACACACACACACACACATATATATATACTATATATATATATATATATATATATATATAATATATATATATATATATATATATATATGTGTGTGTGTGTGTGTGTGTGTGTGTGTGTGTGTGATGTGTAGTGATTGCCAGCCTATCACCACTCGCATCATGTAATGTAGTGATTGCCAGCAAGTGACAATAAACTAGGTTGTGAGAGATGCTTGTGTCACATGGTGCTGTCTGACCTGTGACATCCTTACTGTGTGGTGACACATATACTAGGGTGTGAGGTGCTTGTGTCACATGGTGCTGTCTGACCTGTGACATCCTTACTGTGTGGTGACACATATACTAGGGTGAGAGATGCTTGTGTCACATGGTGCTGTCTGACCTGTGACATCCTCAGTGTGTGGTGACACATATACTAGATTGTGAGAGATGTGTGTGTCACATGGTGCTGTCTGGCATGTGACAGTGTGTGGTGACACACATACTAGGTTGTGAGAGATGCTTGTGTCACACGGTGTTAACAACATTGTCTGACCTGTGACCTCCCCAGTGTGTGCGGACTTTGAGAGACTGCTGGACCAGCAAGCCACAACTGAATCTTACCTTTGCTGGTTGGAGGATCTGGTTCACTGCTGCGTGGTCAAGGTTAGTTGATGTGTCCTTTTCGGTTGCACTAGTGCCAATTTGTATAAACAGTATTATGTAATCGTATATAAAACAACAGTGATGGAAAACAACAAATGGAACATGGAACAGTGATGACAAAACAACACACAAACATCAGTGTCTCTTCCATCAAACTGAGATTGACACAATCACTGTCTCTTCCATCAAACTGAGGTTGACACAATCACTGTCTTTCCATCAAACTGAGGTTGACACAATCACTGTCTCTTCTATCTAACTGAGGTTGATACAATCACTGTCTCTTCAATCTAACTGAGGTTGACACAATCACTGTCCCTTAAATCTAACTGAGGTTGATACAATCCCTGTCTCTTCCATCTAACTGAGGTTGACACAATCACTGTCCCTTAAATCTAACTGAGGTTGATACAATCCCTGTCTCTTCCATCTAACTGAGGTTGACACAATCACTGTCCCTTAAATCTAACTGAGGTTGACATAATCCCTGTCTCTTCCATCTAATTGAGGTTGACACAATCCCTGTCTCTTCCATCTAATTGAGGTTGACACAATCACTGTCTGTTCCTTCTAATTGAGGTTGACACAATCACTGTCTCTTCCATCTAACTGAGGTTGACACAACCACTGTCTCTTCCATCTAACTGAGATTGACATAATCACTGTCTCTTCCATCTAACTGTGATCGAAACTATCACTGTCTCTTCCATCTAACTAAGGTTGACACAATCACTGTCTGTTCCATCTAATTGGGTTGACACAATCACTGTCTCTTCCATCTAATTGAGGTTGACACAATCACTGTCTCCTCCATCTAATTGAGGTTGACACAATCACTGTCTGTTCCATCTAATTGAGATTGACACAATCACTGTCTCCTCCATCTAATTGAGGTTGACACAATCACTGTCTGTTCCATCTAATTGGGTTGACACAATCACTGTCTGTTCCATCTAATTGAGATTGACACAATCACTGTCTCCTCCATCTAATTGAGGTTGACACAATCACTGTCTCCTCCATCTAATTGAGGTTGACACAATCACTGTCTGTTCCATCTAATTGAGATTGACACAATCACTGTCTCCTCCATCTAATTGAGGTTGACACAATCACTGTCTGTTCCATCTAATTGGGTTGACACAATCACTGTCTCCTCCATCTAATTGAGGTTGACACAATCACTGTCTCCTCCATCTAATTGAGGTTGACACAATCACTGTCTGTTCCATCTAATTGAGGTTGACACAATCACTGTCTCTTCCATCAAACTGAGGTTGACACAATCACTGTCTCTTCCATCTAATTGAGGTTGACACAATCACTGTCTCTTCCATCTAATTGAGATTGACACAATCACTGTCTGTTCCATCTAATTGAGGTTGACACAATCACTGTCTCCTCCCATGCCAGGTCAGCCAGAAGCGGGGGGAGACCCTGAGGAGCACGGCCAGGCAGTTCCTGCTGGTGTGGTCTTGTTTTGGATCTAGGGTGGTTCGAGATATGACCCTTCAAAGTGCCCCAGGATTTGGTCAGTTCATGTTGCATGTTGCTGCTGTTGGTGCCGTTGTTGTTAATGTTGTTGCTGTTGTTGTTTATATGGCTGTTGTTTTTACTGTTGCCGTTGTGGTTGCTGTTGTAGTTACTGTTTATATTTTGTTGTCGCTGTTGGTGTTGTTATTGTTGCTGCTGTTGCTGCTGTTGCTGCTGCTGCTGTTGGTGTTGTTACTTCTGCTGCTGCTGGTGTTGTTATTGTTGCTGCTGCTGCTGTTGGTGTTGTTACTTCTGCTGCTGTTGGTGTTGTTATTGTTGCTGCTGCTGTTGGTGTTGTTACTTCTGCTGTTGTTGTTATTGTTGGTGTTGTTTATGTTATTGTTTTTGTTGTTGTTTTGTTGATGGTATAGGTACATATATTAGAATTAGGTGAGAGAATGTGTGACCCACAATCTATGTGGCTATGAGACTACAGGTAAGAGAGTCTGTTATATCCACAACTACTTGTTGGAGTCTGTTATATCCACAGCTACGTGTGGGAGACTGTTATATCCACAGCTACTTGTGGGAGTCTGTGATATCCACAGCTGCTTGTGGGAGTCTGTGATATCCACAGCTACTTGTGGGAGTCTGTTATATCCACAGCTACTTGTAGGAGTCTGTTATATCCACAGCTACTTGTGGGAGTCTGTTATATCCACAGCTACTTGTGGGAGTCTGTTATATCCACAGCTGCTTGTAGGAATCTGTTATATTCACAGCTACGTGTGGGAGCCTGTTA
>JACEFZ010011755.1:0-20364 GCA_014155875.1 Cepaea nemoralis | reverse complement strand
TTAGGGTTGAACCACCGCCTCAGCACCAACAAACTGGAAATGTAAGAACAAACGCGGGTATCTATTCGGCCGTGCTGGCCTCTCAAAATGTAATGATCCTAACACTTCACAGAGCCACAGCGGGTTTCCTGTTCAGGACTTTTTTGTTATTGTTTAGAATAGGTTGGTGATGTTTCATCCGCAGGTTTTGGGTATGTCATTGTCAACAGTCACCGACCCAATGTCCCCAGGGAACTAGAAATGCATATTAACGATCCAGCCACTTGGCGTTTCTGCTTTGTCAGGAGCAGTTGTGGAGCGGGACCTAACAGATGAGTGCATGTCACCCCCGTCTGCCGGTTCATTGTCACGACCGCCAGGGCAGCCAACCCGGGTTGGGCGGCTGGAGGGAAGAGAGCGGATGTGTGAGGTGTAAATGCAGTAACCGGCACCAGGGGCAGATAAACATGACAGTGTCCTGGGATATCGATTGTCCCGGCAAGTTATCGTTCCTAACGTGTCTTTGGTTCGTGTTTCTGTATTAACTGCTGCCCTCCGTGCTGGATCACAATTTCGGTTTCTTTCTATCTACTTACCTACAAAACTACCGACCGAACTACCGACCGAACTACCTACCAAACTACAGAACCACAAACCGAACTAAATACCTACCTACCTTCCTATATACCTGTTTGCATGTGTGCCTTTCTCTCTATCTGTTTGACTGTCTAACTCTCTCTGTCTATCCACTATCATGTCTATATTTCTTATGCAAATAGTCGTAGTAGTAGTAGTAGTAGTAGTAGTAGTAGTAGTAGTAGTAGTAGTAGTAGTAGTAGTAGTAGTAGTAGTAGTAGTAGTAGTAGTAGTAGTAGTAGTAGTGTGATGTGCCATAATATTAACAATGTCCGTATTTGCCGTGGTTATGTATTTCTTGACGATGTGTCTACAACTGAAACGACAAGGCATGTGGCATATTTTAACGTCTTAGTCGTTATGTCATATAAATTAATGTCCCCACTGAAAATCTCACTGAAACCTTTTGGAATTCATCCTGGTACCTGGGAGACTGCTGCTAAAGACCGTAATTCATGGCGTACATCATTGCATAAGGTGCAGTCACTTGTGAAGCAACCAGGACTGCAAGAGCTGTGAAGAAAAGGCTGGACAGAAAAACCACTGCAAGAGATCCTCCTCCTGGAACGTTAGGGATTCTTTGTCCACAATGTCAAAGAACATTTCGAGCCAAAATAGGCCTTATCAGCCATCTTACAACTCACGGCTCCATACTTTCAACCCCAATGGATGAAATGAATGGTCATCATCATTCTTGAAGGACAAACAACAATGTTCCCAAAATTAAGTTGGTCTGTGATTGTGTTCCTTCTAGTCTGGGGTCCTTGCAAAGTATGCCAGACATCTGTGCTTCTTGTTTCCGATTGCTCTTAATTGTATCATCACTTGCTGGAGCAGTCCAGACTTTGTTTATTCATGTCAAGCCAGTAGTTGTGGGTTCTTCTTCTTCTTCTTCTTCTTCGTTCATCCGGAGTTTTTTTTTTCGGATGTGATTGCGTTGTGCCTGTTTACAGCAGAGCTGCGTTCTTGCGCCGTTAGGCCGACACATCCGACTTCTGCGGGCATTTGTTGACCGGGTTAACCTTCCCGGGGGTTTCTTAGGACGTTTGACTCTCACTGTTGTGGTGTTATCCCCCATCCCAGCTGGTCCATATAGAACAGCCAAAGATCCTGGTCAGCCCTCAAGGGAAGGCAGGGGCAGACCATGGGCATTCCCCGCCATCCAAGGAGGCTTCCATACTTGCAGAGCCGATACATAGCGCTCTGGTACTGGGCTCACCCAAGGAATCGTCACGTCCTGCACATGGCTGCTTAGCCTCACTTCCGTATATTGGGCCTTCCGTTCACCATAGGCTGTTCTTCCGGAAACCAGAAGTATGCAGTCTGCAGATGACATCCACACAGTGAGCTTTCGATTCGGACTTTCCATGTAATGGATTTGCTATCCAAGCAATATTCCATTTCGTGCCACTAGGACACTTTTCCACCTTTTATGAAGCCCACACAGCGAGCTTTCGATTTGGACTTTCCACATAATGGATTTGCTATCCAAGCAATATTCCATTTCATGCCTCTGGGTCTTCATGCACCTTTAAATGTCAACCTGTATGTAGTTAAAGTAAGCTGCGGTCAACTTGAGCTTGTTGATATCTCCATAGAGCTTGTCCTCAAATGAAGCAGGTGTGGGCCAAAATATCTTTCTCTGTTCTGCATACGTTGGGCAATCCTGCAGCAAAGTGTTTTGCTGTCATTTTTCCAGTTCTACAATTACATTCATCGGTATCTCCTATCTTTAGTTTATTGAACAAGTGGTATTTCAGCCTGTTATGTCCTGTGCGGAGTCTGAAGATTGCTACTTGTTCTCTTCGGTCGAGTTTGTAATATGCATCATCCTTCTGATGGCCTGGATGCTCTGATTCCCATTTGGTTCTATAAGTGCTTTTTATCAACCTCTTTGCCTCATTATAGGTTATGTCTATGTCAGGCTGTGGTAGTCGTCCGCCCTCTTTTGCCAGTCTGTCAGCCTCTTCGTTTCCAGGTATACTGCAATGTGATGGGATCCACTGTATTACAACTTTTTTGGATTTCTGGCATAGACCATGGAGTGCTGCTCTTAGGTCAGTTAGTTCTGTGCTGTTATTGCTCTTCAGTATTGAGACAGCTGACTTTGCATCTGTGAAGATAGCTATTTGCTTCTCTTTATTTTCCTCCATCAGGAGCATTTCTGCTGCAGTTTTCAGAGCCTCTACCTCCGCTTTGAAGTTACTTGAAAATTTTCCAGTTGCCATTGAATGTGTTTTTTTCACTCCATTTTTTAAATTTAGGAGAATTCCTCCTCCTCCATTCTCTATTGAATTTTTGGCTGATCCATCTGTATATGCATGGGTCCAATTCCTGCTTGGGTAATGTTCTTTTATGTAGTTTAGGGTTATTTCTCTTCTTTCGGTTTCATGCTGAGTGTTCTTTTTCTCAATACCAGGAATGTTTTCTATCATCTCAGGCAGTTGCTGCTGTCTCCAAGCTGGGAACTTGTGTGCATTGTAATGGGCTTGACTGTTGATATGTTAAGTATAGGATCTGCCCTAATCCTTCGTTTTGCAGTTTCTACAAAGTTGCTACGCTTCAGTCTTCCCTTTCCAAAACCATTAAATCTGTTGTACATAGGGTGGTCTGTCAATCTTCTAAATTTTTCTGCTTGTTGCTGGGCTCTGCTATCTCTTCTATCCTGCATTGGTTGTAAACAAGTGATCTTTTCTAGTTCATTAATAGGCGTTGTCTTCAGGCTTCCAGTTATGATTCGCATTCCTTGGTTTTGGACTCTACTTATTTTGTTAAAGTTTGACTTAGCTGCTGTTGCCCAAGCTGCAATGCCATATTCCAGTACTGGCCTCACCCGTCCAGTATATAACTTCTTGAGAACTTTCTCATCTGCTCCCCACGTTGTACCAGCAAGCTTTTTCATGATTGCCATTCTCTGCCTTGCTCTTGTTCGATTTTTCTCAACCTGTGTCTTCCATGTCAGGCGACGATCAAAGGTGACTCCTAGATAGTTTGGATTTTCTTCATGGCGCAATATTTTTCCATTCAATACCAGCTTAGGTTGCTGAGTTTTATTTGAGAGGGAGAACACTGTGCATGTTGTTTTCTCCTCACTTATCTTCACTAGCCATGATTTTGACCAGTCCTCTAGCGCTAATAAGGCTTGCTGTATTCTGCTGTTAGCTGTACTAATATATTCTTCAGATGTCCATATGGCTAGGTCATCTGCAAAGGAGGATGTGTGTACTCTGGCTGGAAAATTTTCCTGTGATGTCATTTATATATGCTAGGAATAATGTTGGTGAAAGAACTCCTCCTTGGGGGACACCTTGCTCCAACAGCATCATTTTGCTGGTTTGTCCTTGTACTTTTGTCCTGGCAGTTCTGTTCTCAAGGTAGTGGCTGATCCATTTATACATTTTCCCACAAACATGCATTTTTTGCAGTTTTACTTTCAGTCCTTCCTTCCATACTTTATCAAATGCTTTTTCTAAATCTATCCAGACCTGCTAGTGTGTGCTTTTTCTCTTGGAAGGCATCCTCTATTTCCTGAGCTATATAGGTTATTTGATCTTCAGTGGATCTGTACTTTCTGAATCCTGCTTGGTGTGGTGTTAAGAGTTGGTTTTCTTCCAGATGCCATGTTAGCCTGCCATTGATAATGCGTTCCATTAATTTTCCTACACAGCTAAGTAGACTGATAGGTCGATAGCCATTTGGTTCTTCCAGGTCTTTTCCTTTCTTTGGGACTGGTATTAGTATAGCTTCCTTCCATGCCTGGGGACTATTCCCCTCTTCCAGCTGTAATTTAGGACTGCTAGTAGTTTCTTTTTTGCCTTAGTGCCTAGTCCTATTAGCATTTCATTTGTGATTCCATCCTTTCCTGGTGATTTCTTCTTTTTTAGGGTATTCATTGCCTGTTCCATTTCTTCCATTGTTAGATTTGCCATCATATATTCTGCTGCTGTCTCTGTATTATCTATGATGTATCTGTTTATCTTTGATTGCATTCTTCTGTTCGGTTGTAATATCAATGTGGTTTGCACTGGCATAGTGTTCCATTAGTGCATTTGCAGCCTTTTTTCCTTGTAAGCAAGGCATTTCCTTGTTTAATTGTTATTTGTTTGTTTCTAGGTCCTTCATTGTTCATGGCTTTCACTAGTTTCCATAGTTTGTTTCCATCCCTGTCAAAATTCAGGTTTTCTGTATTTTTCCTCCAACAATCTCTTGTTGTTTGATTTACTGTTCTTTTATATTTTGCTGAGATGGCTTTGAGAGAGATGTTCGCTTCAGTTGTTTGTTCTCTCTCTGCTGTCTTCCTGGCATCTTCAACTTTGTCCTCCAAAATTTGTAGTTCTTCAGTCCAGTATGGTTTGTAATTTTTCCTCGCTCCTCTTGGAATAGGACTCAGTGGCCGCCTGTATTATTGCTCTGTTTAGACTTTCCACCATTTGCTTCATATTGCCATATCGTGTATTTATGTTTTCACAATATTTGTCTGTTAGTATGGCAAATCTGTCCCAATCTGCTCGTTTGTAATTCCAAGCGGGGCAAAGGCTTTTGCTCCTGTGGAACATACTCCATATTCATTACAAGCTTGATTGGTCTGTGGTCACTACCTGCTAATTGGTCAAGCACATGGCGATCGATTTTGTGGAGGATGTCTCCTGTGCAGAAAGCTAAGTCTGGAGTAGAAGTGGTAATCCATCTTCTGGAGTAAAAGCTCGGTGTGTCATCCGCTTTGTTGAGTAGATGGAGATTTGAGTCTATTTCCCAGTCCTCCACTTCATCTCCTCTTTTGTCAGTATCTGGGTATCCCCATCTTTCTGAACGGCTATTAAAGTCTCCGACAACAATGCAATTTGTGTCAGTTATTTCCATGTTTGAGAGTGTAAGATCCTTATCTGCCGGGCTATACAGATTGTAAATTCTTATTTTCACGTCCTTTATCATTATATCAACACCTATAATTTCCGTTTGGTTGTCAGAGATCACAGATACTTCGCTGCAAGGTATTGTATTTCGTGTAAGTATTAGAACTCCTCCTTTGTGTCCTTTGCGGTCGAAACGTGTGGCCTGATATCCCTTGACTGAAAATGTGCGATTGGCGTTGAGGTGTGTCTCTTGAATGCATGCCACATCTATTCTATCTTTATGAAGACGCTGTGTTAGGGAGGCTTTCTTGTTATAAACTCCTTCTGCATTCCATTGTAGTATGTTGAGTGTCCGGGGTGTTTGGTCAATAACTCTTAACCTACTCCTCTGTGCCTTGACTCCACAGCACAGGGGAAGGTGACCACCAGTAGTCATGGGTGGACCCCCCTCGAGGCAGGGGGCCCGGCACTATCACCGCCTGATGGGACTTCACGGGATTAGCACCATAACGATTTATTTTCATCTGTGGCATCATGGGGTTCTATTCCCATTCAACAGGGAGTGTCCGTGGTCGAGTGGTTACGCCATCTTCCTCGCGCTTCGAAAGTGGTGGATTCGATTCCGGCCCACGTCATTCGGTTCAAAAGTGCACTTTTCTCGGAGACAACTGGGGTTCGTCGCTGGAGCTACGGAGCTCGTACATTTGTACGACGCTTTCGGCAAGCGGCACTGCGAAAGAGATGTTGGATATGGGTAAAACCCGGTGCAATGATGCCAATCCTCTTGTCTTTTAACTTGCAGTCTGTGTGGTGGTCTCTACTCCATTTCTCGACATACTTCTTCTTCTTCTGCATTCATCCGGAGTTTTTTTTCCGGATGTGATTGCGTTGTGCCTGTTTACAGCAGAGCTGCGTTCTTGCACCGTTAGGCCGACACATCCGACTTCTGCGGGCATTTGTTGACCGGGTTAACCTTCCCGGGGGTTTCTTAGGACGTTTGACTCTCACTGTTGTGGTGTTATCTCCCATCCTAGCTGGCCCATATAGAACAGCCAAAGACATCCTGGTCAGCCCTCAAGGGAAGGCAGGGGCAGACCATGGGCATTCCCCGCCATCCAAGGAGGCTTCCATACTTGCAGAGCCAACACACAGCGCTCTGGTACTGGGCTCACCCAAGGAATCGTCACGTCCTGCACATGGCTGCTTAGCCTCACTTCCGTATATTGGGCCTTCCGTTCACCATAGGCTGTTCTTCCGGAAACCAGAAGAATGCAGTGTGCAGATGACATCCACACAGTGAGCTTTCGATTCGGACTTTCCGCACAATGGATTTGCTATCCGAGCAATATTCCATTTCGTGCCACTAGGACACTTTTTCCACCTTTTTTGAAGCCCACACAGTGAGCTTTTGATTCGGACTTTCCACATAATGGATTTGCTATCCAAGCAATATTCCATTTCGTGCCACTAGGACACTTTTCTCACCTTTTTTGAAGCTCACACAGTGGGATTTTTTATTCGGACTTTCCACGTAATGGATCTTCTATCCAAGCAATATTCCATTTCATGACTCTGGGAGGCTTTTGTAACCGACATACTTGTGGTATGAAGTGTGGCAGTCTGAATACTTCTTCATACACCTTTAAATGTCAACCTGTATGTAGTTAAAGTAAGCTACGGTCAACTTGAGCTTGTTGATATCTCCATAGAGCTTGTCCTCAAATGAAGCAGGTGTGGGCCAAAATATCTTTCTCTGTTCTGCATATATTGGGCAATCCTGAAGCAAATGTTTTGCTGTCATTTTTCCAGTTCGACAATTACATTCATCGGTATCTCCTATCTTTAGTTTATTGAACAAGTGGTATTTCAGCCTGTTATGTCCTGTGCGGAGTCTGAAGATTGCTACTTGTTCTCTTCGGTCGAGTTTGTAATATGCATCATCCTTCTGGTGGCCTGGATGCTCTGATTCCCATTTGGTTCTATAGGTGCTTTTTATCAACCTCTTTGCCTCATTATAGGTTATGTCTATGTCAGGCTGTGGTAGTCGTCCGCCCTCTTTTGCCAGTCTGTCAGCCTCTTCATTTCCAGGTATACTGCAATGTGATGGGATCCACTGTATTACAACATTTTTGGATTTCTGGCATAGACCATGGAGTGCTGCTCTTAGGTCAGCTATTTCTGTGCTGTTATTGCTCTTCAGTATTGAGACAGCTGACTTTGCATCTGTGAAGATAGCTATTTGCTTCTCTTTATTTTCCTCCATCAAGAGCATTTCTGCTGCAGTTTTCAGAGCCTCTACCTCCGCTTTGAAGTTACTTGAAAACTTTCCAGTTGCCACTGAATGTGTTTTTTTCACTCCATTTTTTAAATTTAGGAGAATTCCTCCTCCTCCATTCTCTATTGAATTTTTGGCTGATCCATCTGTATATGCATGGGTCCAATTGCTGCTTGGGTAATGTTCTTTTATGTAGTTTAGGGTTATTTCTCTTCTTTCGGTTTCATGCTGAGTGTTCTTTTTCTCAATACCAGGAATGTTTTCTATCATCTCAGGCAGTTGCTGCTGTCTCCAAGCTGGGAACTTGTCTGCATTGTAAATGGGTTTGACTGTTGATATGTTAAGTATGGGATCTGCCCTAATCTTTCGTTTTGCAGTTTCTACAAAGTTGCTACGCTTCAGTCTTCCCTTTCCAAAACCACTAAACCTTTTATACATAGGGTGGTCTGTCAATCTTCTAAATTTTTCTGCTTGTTGCTGGGCTCTGCTATCTCTTCTATCCAGCATTGGTTGTAAACAAGTGATCATTTCAAGTTCATTAATAGGCGTTGTCTTCAGGCTTCCAGTTATGATTCGCATTCCTTGATTTTGGACTCTACTTATTTTGTTAAAGTTTGACTTAGCTGCTGTTGCCGAAGCTGCAATACCATATTCCAGTACTGGCCTCACCCGTCCAGTATATAACTTCTTGAGAACTTTCTCATCTGCTCCCCATGTTGTACCAGCAAGCTTTTTCATGATTGCCATTCTTTGCCTTGCTCTTGTTCGATTTTTTTCAACCTGTGTCTTCCATGTCAGGCGACGATCAAAGGTGACTCCTAGATAGTTTGGATCTTCTTCATGGCGCAATATTTTCCCATTCTTCTTCTTCTTCGTTCATCCGGAGTTTTTTTTTTTTTCGGATGTGATTGCGTTGTGCCTGTTTACAGCAGAGCTGCGTTCTTGCGCCGTTAGGCCGACACATCCGACTTCTGCAGGCATTTGTTGACCGGGTTAACCTTCCCGGGGGTTTCTTAGGACGTTTGACTCTCACTGGTGTGGTGTTATCTCCCATCCTAGCTGGCCCATATAGAACAGCCAAAGACATCCTGGTCAGCCCTCAAGGGAAGGCAGGGGCAGACCATGGGCGTTCCCCGCCATCCAAGGAGGCTTCCATAATTGTAGAGCCAACACACAGCGCTCTGGTACTGGGCTCACCCAAGGAATCGTCACGTCCTGCACATGGCTGCTTAGCCTCACTTCCGTATATTGGGCCTTCCATTCACCATAGGCTGTTCTTCCGGAAACCAGAAGAATGCAGTGTGCAGATGACATCCACACAGTGAGATTTCGACTCGGACTTTCCGCGCAATGGATTTGCTGTCCGAGCAATATTCCATTTCTTGCCACTAGGACACTTTTTCCACCTTATTTGAAGCCCACACAGTGAGCTTTTGATTCGGTCTTTCCACGTAATGGATTTGCTATCCGAGCAATATTCCATTTCATGCCTCTGGGGGGCTTTTGTAACCGACATACCTGTGGTATGAAGTGTGGCAGTCTGAATACTTCTTCATACGCCTTTAAATGTCAACCTGTATGTAGTTAAAGTAAGCTGCGGTCAACTTGAGCTTGTTTATATCTCCATAGAGCTTGTCCTCAAATGAAGCAGGTGTGGGCCAAAATATCTTTCTCTGTTCTGCATATATTGGGCAATCCTGCAGCAAATGTTTTGCTGTCATTTTTCCAGTTCCACAATTACATTCATCGGTATCTCCTATTTTTAGTTTATTGAACAAGTGGTATTTCAGCCTGTTATGTCCTGTGCGGAGTCTGAAGATTGCTACTTGTTCTCTTCGGTCGAGTTTGTAATATGCATCATCCTTCTGGTGGTCTGGATGCTCTGATTCCCATTTGGTTTTATAGGTGCTTTTTATCAACCTCTTTGCCTCATTGTAAGTTATGTCTATGTCAGGCTGTGGTAGTCGTCCGCCCTCTTTTGCCAGTCTGTCAGCCTCTTCATTTCCAGGTATACTGCAATGTGATGGGATCCACTGTATTACAACTTTTTTGGATTTCTGGCTTAGACCATGGAGTGCTGCTCTTAGGTCAGCTATTTCTGTGCTGTTATTGCTCTTCAGTATTGAGACAGCTGACTTTGCATCTGTGAAGATAGCTATTTGCTTCTCTTTATTTTCCTCCATCAAGAGCATTTCTGCTGCAGTTTTCAGAGCCTCTACCTCCGCATTGAAGTTACTTGAAAACTTTCCAGTTGCCACTGAATGTGTTTATTTCACTCCATTTTTTAAATTTAGGAGAATTCCTCCTCCTCCATTCTCTATTGAATTTTCGGCTGATCCATCTGTATATGCATGGGTCCAATTGCTGCTTGGGTAATGTTCTTTTATGTAGTTTAGGGTTATTTCTCTTCTTTCGGTTTCTTTCGCGACATACTATCCCTGGCAATCACAATGGAGATCAACTGCAATGAGTTCCGATGCGGAGGCGAAACCTAATCAGTAATATCATACCTCCGGCCTCGCCTCCATGTCGTGTTTTTGCATTTCTCTCCCGCGTAAAACATGAACAAATCTGCATCGACATCAAAAATAGTTGCAAGCCACCATGACATTATCGGAGCGAGAGCTCAATGACAGCCGCCCGAACTCGCTCACAGAATTCATTAAACCGCTGCACGTAGCCCTGGGATGCTCGTGCCCTCCTCGGCCCGGATGATTAAGGAGTGCGAGCATGCAAATTTATTCCGAAAAGATTGATGAGCATGGCGGCGACCGCAGGCAAACTGTGCTGAAAATTGATTTCAGTTTCTAGCATTTCTCGCCCCAGGGCGACAAATCTATTTCGAAAGGGGCTAATATAAAAACATAAACAGTTGGATGGTGTTTTTCAAGAAACGTACGTTAATTAACATAAACGGTTTAGGCAAACAATGAAGCGGCGAATATGTCTTCATCAGCACATGTTAAAAGAAATAAATATTCAACTCGGAATCAGTTGGTTTTGG
This sequence comes from Cepaea nemoralis, assembly GCA_014155875.1. NCBI lineage: Eukaryota > Metazoa > Mollusca > Gastropoda > Stylommatophora > Helicidae > Cepaea > Cepaea nemoralis. Next base: position 9,617 of record JACEFZ010011755.1, on the reverse strand, counting down.
TTTGGGACAGTGCTGCAGGCAATGTCAAAGACTTCTTCTTCTTCTTCTTCTTCTTCTTCTTCTTCTTCTTCTTCTTCTTCTTCTTCTTCTTCTTCTTCTTCTTCTTCTTCTGCTGCTGCTGCTGCTACTGCTCCTCCTCCTCCTCCTTCTTCTTCTTCTTCTTCTTCTTCTTCTTCTTCTTCTTGAATGTATGCATAGTCAGCATGGTCGAATGGATAACAACGCATGTTCTTAAACACCCTTGAGTTCAAAGCGAGCGAGCGCAAACAAAAATATATGCATTGTTCAAAGAAGTGTATGGTACACTAAGGCATGAGCAGTGACAGCACTGGCTAAAGAAAACAACGAAAGAAAGAACTTTATTTTCAAAGGTTCACAAACTGGGCACGCAGGCCCGCCTTACATCCGGCCCTTCCAATCACTCATCTTTCATTCATTAAATGCCCTTGTTACATTCACATGGGAAAACCACATTGTCAAATGAATGTAAACATCATCATCATCATCATTAAGTTCCTTACCAGCTGGCGTAGGCGTTCATGGCTCTCCACAGATCTCGGTCGTTGGTGTTCTGGATCAACTCTGCTGATGATATTCCTCCGTGCCACCGTCTCAATCCATCCAGCATCATTTCTCTTAGTCTGCCTCTGCCTCTCTTCCTCTCAATCTTTCCAGTTGTCACGATGTTCTCCAATGCCTCTCTTCTCATCACATGACCAAAGAAAGCTGTTTGTTTCTTTCTTATTGTTGTATACAATGTTCTAGTTTCATTAGCCTCTTTCGGGCAATCGTTGTTAGTTACTCTGGCAGCCCAAGGAATTCGCAACATTCGTCTTATGAACCACATCTCTGTTGCTTCTAAGTTCTTCCTAATTTGTTCATTTACATTCCAAGATTCGCTGCCATACAGCAAAACTGGTTCTATGAAGACCTTCTAGCGGCTGTGTCATTTTTTTTTCACTTGTTATTGCAAATCGACACCCGTTAGATGAGATGCACGAGGAGAGCTGCCAACTTAACTATCCAAAACCGAGTAAGAAAAGATTGTATCAGTCAGACAGTGGGATCAACACCTTGTGCCACATATATTGAAAGGCAGAAGATCAAACGATTCGGCCATCTCGTTAGAATTCAACAGCATCAGCTACTACCATCAACACCTCCTGTCGCTATTTCAAAGAAGATCTGATACGAGAGTAAGAGGATGGCCGAGAAGAAACTGGATTGACAACATCAAAGACATTGTACCTTCACACAGAATGACACTATCCAGTGCCACCAATCGGACACGCAGACACACGTACACACGAACATTCATAAACACATACATACCCGCATACATACTTACATCATTTACACAAAGCGCGAATAAGAAGCTTCTCGGCTAAAGGATAAATTGAAACGTCACTAAAATTGTATAACAGAAATCGTCCTAGTGACGGATCCAACTCATTGGACACCCACTGAACTACTTCAGGGGTGATATAATAAAGCACAGCCATTGGGTGAAAGCCGCGTGCGTACCAAGTGTTATTCTCAACAAGAACACAAACAGTCGCCCGACCCAGGGTTACCCAGACTTGCTGGGGGGTCACTTCATCTCGGTGGCTGTTGATTGTCCCTCCGCCGGCTTATTTGCATTCGTTTCCGCACCGGTGCGTCTTTTGAAAAGCACGGCGAACAAAAGCGGGAAGTTCGGCGCTAGCGGGGCCCGACACTTGTTCAAGTTTTACTGCTCCGCTCTCCAGCACGTCCAATGTCCGGGTCGCTTTTGTCGCGTTTATCTCCCCCCTTTGCGTGATGTCCCTTTGAATTGCCGTCCGTTGTTGGCAGCGACCCTTGCGGCCTGATATGTGTGACAAGATTTCTCCACTCCTGCGGGGAAGACCGTTGGAGTGAGGAAAAAGCGCCCAGTGTAATAATAGTTCTACCAATACCGGTTTTTCCGGTCGCGGTAAATTGCTTTTCTGAGGCCGCTAGTCACAAGGAGCAGACATCCGTGACACTAGCACCAACTCCCGACAGGGTCCTCTTCAAACCTCCTTTATCAACTTTCCCCCAAAGCACCCCTTCTACCACCGGGGGAAACTCATTTTCCCATCGTGGCCCGCAGGATACGCTCGCCTGCCCACCGAGTATGTGACATTTTTACGTCCGCGGGACAGAAGACAGGTCGAAGTGTTCTGACAATATATGGGTGTTAGGAAAGCTCCCATTGGCTGGCCTCAGCTTTTTCAGTTTGTTTAGATTCGGCTGTAGCTGTCTTTCCTTTCCGTTGTGTTTTCGGTGGTCTTGATCATGTCTGCCTATCTGCCGACTGACAGAAGACAGTTAGTGCTGTCTTCGCTTGGTACAGAGAATTGTGCACGTTCTACGTGTTGAAGAAGACTGGTCGTAACGTTTGCTTGCATCCGTATGCGTTTATATTACATATTGTCTAGATGTCTAGATGAAATAAGTGTATTATAAAATAAACACACCAACAAGGAGGTCGGCATGGCCAAATGGATAAGAACTAAGCTCTTAAACTTCCGGTGGGCGGATACCGAGGTAGCGGGTTCAATCCCCACACCTGTCAGCAATAGCAGCAGCAACAAGAACAGAAATAATATTAATAATAACAGCAGCAACAATAACAACACCAACTGAAACAATAACAACAACAGCAACGCTGATGTAAACCCCTCCATATCCCATCCTACACAGGTATAATTTCAACTCTCTGTCTGTCTGTCTGTCTGAATGTCTGTCGGTCTCTCTCTCTCTCTCTCTCTCTCTCTCTCTCTCTCTCTCTCTCTCTCTCTCTCTCTCTCTCTCTCTCTGTTCATAGACTATAACTTACGGGTGTATGCGAGCCGGTCGTTCAGAAAGCAGTGGCAAACTACTGAACGTAAAACTTTGCCTAGTACATCAACAGCAGCTGGAAAATGTTGGTGTTGACTGCAACGTCCTGTTGATATGCAACAATTTTTAAAAAACCAAGATTAATCACAAACTAATCCTGGGAACAACAGCATTGCCGGGAAAGTGTAAATCGAAGCAACAGAGATGTGGTTCCTGGGATGATTGTTACGAATTCCTTGGACCGCCAGAATAACGAACAACCATTGCCTGAAGAGGCTACTGAAAACAACAATTTATACAACTTTAAGAAAGATACAAACATCGATCTTTTGTCAAATAATGAGAAGTGAGTTGAGTTGTGTGGAGAACCAACATTACAGCAAGCGGGACTTTCCCATACGTGCTCCGTCCTCATCTTCAACAGCCAGCGAAGAGTCCCAGTACTAATGCTTCCAGTAGCAGTCTGGTTATGTTTCCGACCTTTCCTCGGAGAAGAGAGACATTGGAAAACATTATCACAACAGGAAAGATCAGTGCACAAGAAGCAGAGGCAGGCAGAGAAAACTTCTCACGTGTAAACAGGTATGCTATGAGTTAAAACGTTTAGTAAACAAATGTTACATTTATCTCCATTATTGTATGGTGGAGAAGGATGGACAATGAATAAACATTATAAGAACAAAACTGAAGCGGCAGAGGTGTTTCCAAGGCACCAGGGTCAGGTTTTATACTGGCCAAGACCTCTAACACGTCCTAGTCGTGCGTCCTTGGCAACAGGTCCCTTCGGGGTCCTGGCTAACGTAGCAGGATCGCTGATTCTTCCGAAGTCGGAGAGTATCTGCCTGCACGGCGAAGAACCACCAGTCTGCACACCAATAAGCCAGACAAGGGACAACGGATACTCACGCAAACCTCAGGTCCTGTATGACATCACACTGATGTTGAACAACAGGATGTATTCATCCGACATACAGGACTTCACGCTGGAGTTCACGGCCAGGGAACGCAAGCAAGCAGCAAAACTGAAGCTCTAGAAATGTGGCTGTTTAGAAGAATAATAAAAACATGGCGGGAGAGGAGAACGAACAAAGAAATGTTACAGAACCTAGGTTTGAATTAAGCATTAGTGAACGAGATCAAGGTTAGACAGTTACTGCAGTTTGGCCATACACAAAGACACATCTTGTTGAAGGAGTTCATTGTCTCTTTCTTTATGTCGTTTGACTGCTGGTTTACTACCACACCGGAAAGTCCCGGGGAAAAGATCCAACGGTTGAAATCCAACCAATCAATGAACCAACCAAACAACCAACCAATAAACCATCCAATCAATGAATAAACCAATCAATAAACCAACCAACCAACAACAAAAAAAACATCAATAAACAAACCTGTCAATAAATCAATCAATCAAAGAACCAACCAACCAATAAATCAACCAATCAATAAATCAACCAGTCAATGAAACAAACAGACAACTAATCAATACATCAATCAATCAATGAATCTACCAATCAATGAACCAACCAATCAATAAATCAACCAATCAATAAACCAAACAAGCATTGACCAATCAAACAACAAGTCAATAAACAAACAATCAATGAATCAAACAGACAGCTAATCAATACATCAATCAATCAATGCATCTATCAATCAATCTGGAGAGCGGAGCAGTAAAACTAATCAATGAACCAACTAATCAATGAACCAACTAATCAATGAACCAACTAATCAATGAACCAACTAATCAATGAACCAACTAATCAATGAACCAACCAATCAATGAACCAACTAATCAATGAACCAACTAAACAATGAACCAACCAAAAAACCAATCAATAAAACAATCCATCAATGAGCCAACCAATAATGAAACAACCAAACAACTAATCAATAAATAAATAAATAAATAAATCAATCAAACAATGAATCAACCAATCAATGAACCAACCAATCAATGAACCAACCAATCAATAAATCAACCAATCAATAAACCAGGCAAACAGTGAACCAACCAAACAACCAACCTATCAATAGACCAACCAATCAATGAACCAAGCAACAAAATAACCAATCAATAAACCAACCAACAAATCAAACCACACAGCCAACCAACCAACTAACCAACAAATAAACCAACAAAACTGCTAATGAATAAATCAACAAACCAGTGAACCAAGCAACACAATATCCATCTACCCAACCAATTAACCAACCTAGCAACCAATCAATGAACCAGCAAATAAACTAAACATTCAACTCAAACAGCCAACCAATCAACCCACTAAACAACCAACCAATCAGCCCACCAGTCAGCCAACAAATCAACCAATAAGCCAGCTAACAAAACAACCAACCAATCATCCCATCAGTCAACCAACCAACACATTTCTACATTTATGTGTCACCGTTTGCGAGGTGAATGCCATGCAACATCTGTCACAGTCCTAGATCTCTAGGGGATTGAAACTCGGGCTCATACAGGCAACAAACTCCGTTAGATACAATTTAGCATCATTTAATTACATGTATATTACAGTACGCTGGCGAAGCGAGTTTTCACACGCCAGCATTCAGTACATTGCATATCACAGGAGTTGTTTATAATGAACATGGTTAACACAATAACTCTAGCAGCTATCTACACATATGTCTAAGACCCCTTAATACAATTGGGTCTACTATCAAGTCCCCTTAAGGTAATTCCTGTTGCTTCCTCGATGTCCAGTCTCTGTCTGACTGTTCCACACGTGTCGCAATCCGACACGGGTGGCAACTCTCTCTGAGTTTCTCGTGGACCCCGCAATCGGCGGGCCCCATCAGTGTCCACGGGGCTGTGGACACACTGACCGGTCCTTCGAGAAGGCTCTGGATTATTCAAGCCTTCGAGTGACTCGGTTCTTTCCCTTTCGCTGGAGTACTCTCCCTTCGCCATTATCCCTTACGTTTATATTTGTACCGTGCCTATGTGAGTCTGTGACAGGAGTCCCCCTCTCCCCCTGCTTTGATGGGTTCTTATATGGTAAATTAGTTGTGTACTAATTCTGTCACAGGATCACATAAAGTCGGTGTTTGTAGTTTGGTGGATAGTAACTTGGTAACTGACATATCTGCATCACCAACTCATGTATTCTCCCATACCCCACTTTAAGATGATTGCTGAAGAGGTTTCTCTCTTCTATGTCCTTAAACATGCTTATCTGACCGAAGTTCCGTGACGTTTTCCAGTTGTTTTTACAACCGCGCCCTTCTCAAGTATCCGTGATACCAAGATATTAAAACTCTGTGTAAGAGAGTTCTAACAAGACAAATGTCTTGGCTATTTAAGTACACCTGCAACCTCTTGTTCTGTGTGTATATTTCGATACATTTTTACTCCCGTATGTTGTATAATGCTGAATATGTAGCTATGCTGTTGTTCTATCACATCTGACTACGTGTTCCTGTTGGGTTGTTCGTGTATTGACTGATGTGTTGCAGTTTCTAATAAAGTGACTGCACTTTAATTGTTCGTGTTCAGTTTTAAGTTTGTATAGAGTGTGTGTTCATTGTGTGGTTTATCTCCAAGCGTCACGAGTTGGGATATCCCTTGTCATGAATTACCCCAATGTGTAATGCATGATCGGGTATTCCAAGCAGTGGTGCTTAGATGTAGTGTATTAACTCCTAAACATGTATTAATAATTAGACAGGTAATACATTTTTACATGAAAGACGCAGGCAAATTAAAATAAATACGTTTTGCGTACAATTTGTCCGCTCAGTATATCGTTCTCTCATTTAATTCTTTCACTCTGCCATTCATACAACTTTCATACAAAATAGTATTTTGTTAAAATCTATAAATAAAGGTGAGGTAAGTCTTATTGCCCTTAGAAAAATGCATTAGGCGATATGTTCCCTTTAAGGTAACAAGTACTTTTTGTACGTGTACTCAAAAAATGGTTTATAATTTAAATGGAAAAAACTTGTATAGCACGAATATTTCTCGTATGAGTGGAAATATCGGTAATATTATGATAGAAAATATATAAGTGAGAGGTTGACATATTTTATATACATAATTCAATAACAGTTTAATACATATTAACTGATAAATAACTAATTAACTAACTAACTGAATCAGCGATGACGTGTGTTGTCCTCCTGTTGTCCGTGTGTAGTGCCATGAATGTTAACAGTTAATATAGCAATTCTTTGCATGTTGTAATCGACGCAGTCCTCTTTCGGCTGATTGCGAAGTTTCTTAGCAATAGCGAGTATGCAGTGTTCTTAATGTTTACAGATGAATGCCAGTTCACTGGTTGGAATCATTTCACAGACATATATTGCTCGGATTGTTTTTCTCACATTAGCAATTGGTAATATACGGTTCTCACAGTGTTATGTTCGTGGGTGTTATACGTAACCTATTCACTTGGGCGTTGATACTTCTGAATGAAAGTTCTCTAGCAAGTGTAGAGGTACACTGTTTATGCAACAGACTAAAATATCACAGCTTCTTATATGGCGACTAATTACTGTGCCTAATGTTCGTCTGCTGGCGCATTTGCTTGCCGTGATAAAAAGTCAGCAATAATGTTATCAGTGCCCTTGATATGGCGGATTTCAAAGTCGAAATCTTGAAGAAGAAGACACCATCTTTCTAAACGATGGTTCTTTGGCACACCTTGCTTAAGTACCAGCAGCGGCGAACTATCGGTTAAGACAACAAAATGCGAACCTAAGAGGAACTTAGATAATCGACGAATGCAAAAGAGTAGGCTTAATGCCTCCAACTCAATTGTCGAGTAATGGATCTCTGCCTTCCTCAGCTGCTGGCTTACGTAGAGAATCGGATGTCGCACACACTGATATTCTTGCATCAGGCACCCTCCAATTGCGATAGCACTGGCATCTGTGGTTAGAATAAAAGGTATATCTATGTTTGGTAATCTTAATACTGGTGGGTTAGAAAAAATCGATTTCAATCTGCACATTGCATCCTCTAAGCGGATACTCTTACAAATTTTTCTGGATGATCTTTTGTCAACATATTAGAAAAAACTGATGTGAGTTCTGCCCAGTTTGGTATAAACTTGGCATAATAGTTTATGAGACCCAATAGGCTTCTAACCTGCTTTTTTAGTTAGTTGGAACTTCTAGGTTGAGAATTTTTGATACGATTCTATCATCTCGTCAAACAGTTTGCTCTCGGAAATTCTATGACCTAGGAAGGTCATTGTTTATAGCCTATTTCAACCTTGGAAGGTTTGATAGTAAGTCCGAAAAGGAAAATTTGGTTAAAGACTTGTTTGAGTGTAAGTAAGTGAGAAGTCATGTTTGAAGAATGGATACATATATCATCAATATAAGATTGCACGTCCTTGGTGCCGTGCAATAGCATCCTAGTTAACCTAACAAACGTGGCGGGAGCGTTCTTAAGACCAAATGGAAGATATCTCCATTCGTACAACCCAAGGGGTGTAGCGAATGCTATTATATGCCTTGAAGAGGGGTCTAGTGGCAATTGCCAGTAACCTTTAGTTAAATCAAGCTTAGAAAATAATGATGATGAGACATATTCCAGATAAGGTCTTCACAGCTGTCATTGGCTCAGCATCTGTGGTGGTTATGGTTATTTAATTTTCTATAATCTATGCACAAACGAATGGTTGGTCCTTCTTTTTTCACCAGGACAATGAGTGAAGAATACTGGGACAAGATTCGGGATTTTTCCTTTTTTCCCAAAGTCAATTCTTTTTCTAAATTTGCTCTATAATGTAAAAGGGAAATTTAAATTTGGGCAATTTGAAACGGTTCAGATCTGTCAAACAAAATGAATGTGTTATCTTTTCCGTTTGTCCCGGTTTTTTTGAGAAGATAGTTTATATTCGTTCAGAAGAGACAAAATGTTTTTGTCGCTGCTGTTGTGTCACAGTGTAGAGATTTTTATGTCATTCATAGTACTGTCGTCGTTTATAGTTTGGACTGGAATTTCCTTTTTGTCTATGTCCGTCTGATTTTTTATGACGCTACTGTTTGTTTAAAGTCTTCAATTTCATTTTCGTCGTCGCGAGACTAATAGTTGCAATGTGTCGTTAACTGGTCGTACTTGTCTTATCCCAATTGTCGGTACTGTGAATATGTTTTCGTCGTCCTCGTTTGTTTACAAGAATGAGTCGTTTAAAGATGCTTCGTTTGCGCAGTGTCATTTTTGTCAGTTTGGTTATTGTCATCGTACCGCGTTGTTTTTCACGTCACTTCATTTCTAGCATAGATGATTTTTTCATATTTACATGGAAGATTTTCAACTTTCCATTTAAAGAAATTTTGTAAAACTTCCCAAATCTTTTCACAACTTTTAAAAGGTTCCCCGCCAAGATGTTTAGTAAATCTCTCTTTCAGGAGAATAGTAAAAAATCTTGATTTGTTTAAAAACAAAACTTTTTCGCCCCTTGTTTGGGGAAATTGGTTTAAAAGGTTGGGTCTGGTTTTTGTTCTATCAACTCAGTGGTTTGTAATGGTTTGGTGGAATTATTTTTAGTGATTCCTGAATTTTGGGCAGGTGTGTTTGGGGTTGTCTTTTTTACTACCTTATTTGTTGCGTGTGTTGTTGCACATTTCCAGGCTGATTTCTTTTGAAAACGATGGGTTTTCCCCATTTTTGGGGGTTTTTTTTATTACCTTTAAAATTTTTACCCTTTCCCTTTTTTTCACCTCTTTAATTCTTTTTTAATTCTTTTTTTTTCCCTTTTTCTTTTCATTTAACAACATTTCTTTTTATTTTT
>JACEFZ010011754.1:0-20521 GCA_014155875.1 Cepaea nemoralis | reverse complement strand
CCCTTTGTTCATCACTACCCATACTAATATACGCCACCACCATATACCCATCACACCCTTGTGTATCACTACACCCTACCTAGTGAACACATTATATCTACACCACCTCTTATTTCAGCGAGTATAACCACGACCCATCACACCCTTGTTCATCACTACCCATACTAATATACGTAACCACCATATACCCATGAGTAGAAACCACGACCCATCACACCCTTGTTCATCACTACCCATACTAATATACGTAACCATCATATACCCATGAGTAGAAATCACGACCCATCACACCCTTGTTCATCACTACCCATACTAATATACGTAACCATCATATACCCATGAGTAGAAATCACGACCCATCACACCCTTGTTCATCACTACGCACACATTCATATACTCCTTTCTAAAATATATACCCCTCCCTCATCCGTACCCTCTCTTTAAATACTATCACTCATCTCACAGAACATTTACCTTAATTACTTCCCCACCAGGCAGCCCCAAAAATTTCGTTCCCACGAAAAAAAAATTTCCCACACGCCGCCGCCCCAAATTTCCTTCAGCCTCCAGGCTGGAGCCGAGTCGACAAATTTCCCCCTTTCAGCCTAACACCCTACATTACCCTCCAAATTACCCTACCAGTTTACCCTCCAATTACCCTACCAGTTTACCCTCCAATCATGTGGGTGGAGAACGCCATATACTACTAATACGTACTTTTTGTACGATAACTCAAAAATGGTTTATAATTTACATAGAGAAAATTGCATAGGAAGATTATTTAGCCTATAAATAGAAATACCTGTAATATTATGGTAGAAAATTTACAAATTACAGGTTAACATATTTTATATACATACTTCAATACCAATATAATACATATTCAATACTAAATTAATTAATTAACTAAGTAACTAAATCCAACGATGATGTGCGCGTTGTCCTCCTGTTGTTAGCGTGTCGTGCCATGAATGTAACAGTTAGTATGGCTGTCTCTTGAGTGTTGTAATCGACGTAGTTCTGTTTCGGCTGTTTGCAAAGTCTCTTAGCCACAGCAAGTATGGAATGTTATCAATGTCGAGTATGAAGTGTTCTTAATGCTTTCAAGATCACTGTCCGTTCACTGGTTGAAATCATTTCACAGATAATGTTTCTTGCTCGGAATGTTCCTAGAGCTTGGTAATCGGTAGTAAAGTTCTCAAAGTTTCACGTTTGTGGGTGTTATACGTAACCTATTCACTGGGGTGTTATTAATTTTAAATGAAAGTTCTCTAGCAGGTGTAGAGTTACACTGTTCTATGCCACAGAATAAAATATCACAGTTTCTAGTACGGCGAATGGTCACTGTGCCAAATGTTATTCTGCTGGCGCATTCGTTTGCCGCGATAAAATATCAGCTATTATGTTATCGGTGCCTCTGATATGGCGGATTTCGAAGTCGAAATCTTGGAGAAGAAGACACCATCTTTGCAGACGATGATTTTTCGGGGCACCTTGCTTAAGCACCAACAATGGGGAATTATCAGTGAGAACAACAAAGTGGGACCCTAAGAGGAACTTAGATAATCTAAGGATACAAAATAATAGACTTAATGCCTCCAATTCCACTGTAGAGTAACGGATCTCTGCCTTCTTCAGCTTACGGCTTACGTAGAGAATTGGGTGTCTCACTCCTTCCACTTCCTGCATTAAACATCCTCCAATTGCGATAGCACTCGAATCTGTGGTCAAAATAAAGGGTAACTTTATGTTTGGTAATCGTAATACTGGTGGATTAGCAAAAATGTATTTCAATCTGCATATTGCATCCTCTAAGCGGGTACTTTTACATAGTTTCTCTGGATGATCTTTTGTCAACATATTAGAAAAAACTGATGTAAGTTCTGCCCAATTTGGTATGAACTTAGCATAATAGTTTATAAGACCTAATAAACTTCTAACTTGCTTCTTTGTCGTAGGAACTTCTAGATTGAGAATTTTCGAAACAATTTTATCATCTGTCAACAGTTTTCCTTCAGAAATTCTATGACCAAGGAAGTCTATTTGTTTATAGCCTATTTCAACCTTGGAAGGTTTGATAGTAAGTCCAAAAAGGAAGATTTGGTTGAAGACTTGTTTGAGTGTAAGTAAGTGAGAAGTCATATTAGAAGAATGAATGCATATATCATCAATATAAGCTTGAACGTCATTAATTCCGTGCAATAGCAATCTAGTTAACCTAACAAATGTGGCGGGAGCGTTCTTGAGACCAAATGGAAGATATCTCCATTCGTATAAACCAAGAGGTGTTGCGAATGCTGTTATATGTCTAGAAGAAGGGTGTAGTGGTACTTGCCAATAACCTTTCGCTAAATCAACCTTCGAAAATATGGATGATTGAGACATATTCAAAATGAGGTCTTCACAGCTGTTCATTGGCTCCGCATCTGTTGTAGTTATTGTATTTAACCTTCTATAATCTATGCACAAACGAATCGTTTGGTCCTTCTTTTTCACCAGGACAATCGGTGAAGAATATTGAGACATAGATTTCTGAATTATTCTATTTTTCTCTAAATCCAAAATTTCTTTGTCTAAATTTGCTCTATAATGCAGAGGAATAGAATATGGTCTACATTTGACCGGTGTCAGATCTGTCAACACAATTGAATGTGTTATCTTGTCAGTCCGTCCAGGTTTGTTAGAGAAGATAGATTTATACTCGTTAAGGAGAGACAAAATGTCTTGTCGCTGTTGTTGTGTCAAAGTGTCAGAGATTTGTATGTCCTTTATACTACCGTCGTCATTCATAATTGGTACAGGAATTTCAGTATTGTCTACGTCTGTCTGATTTATTACAGATGCTACTGTTTGTAAATTGTCCTCAATGTCATTGTCGTCGTCGTCGAGATTAATCGTTGTCAATATGTCGTCAAATTGGTCGTCGTTGTCGTTATCGCATGTTGTCGGTAATGTAAATATGTCTTCGTCGTCTTTGTTGTCGAAAGAGTGCGTCGTTAACGATGCTTCGTTTGTCGAGGTGTCATTCAGTTGAGTAATTGTCGTTTCGTTTCTGTCATCAGTTAGCTGCGTCTGCTTACTCGTGTCACTGTTCTCTCTAGCATAGTATGGTTTCAACATATTTACATGGAATATTTTCAACTTTCCATTCAAAGAAATTTCGTAATCCACTTCTGAAATTCTTCTAACAATTTTAAATGGTCCCTGCCAAGAGGTTGATAGTAAATCTCTCTTGTCAGGTAGCAATAGTAAAATATCCTGACCTGGTTTTAATACAATTGATTTTGCACCTTTATTGGCGTACTGTTCTTTTCCCAAATTAGTGATGGTAGTGTTTGGTGATACAATTTCTAGTGACTCCTGTAGTTGGTCAGTGTGGGTTTTGTGAGTTGTCTGTCGTGTTATTGCATTCGTGTGTTGTGTGTGTTGTTGCACATCTACAGGCTTGGTACTTGGTAGATCGGTAGCATCCTCAATTCGAGGTTTTAAGTTGGTCGTATCAATGACAGATTCGACCGCCCCTGCATTGTGCACCTCGGTAAATTCTTTCTGAATTACTTCATTGGTTGTCTCCCTTGTGCTTTTGGCAGTTTGAGACAAGCACGTGTGGTGTTTCTCTTTAGAATGGATGTTTGGGTTCTGAATACCATTTTTCTTCTCCCAATCTCTGATTTCCTGTTCAGAGCATGATCGTATATTGGGTAGATTTCCAAGTATAATTCCAGCGACAGGATTCTCTAGTACAGCGCACAATACTAGTCCTGATATGTATGGTGTTCGAATTTCGACAAGAGCAAGGGGGTATTTTTCTATGGTGCCTGAGAATGTGCGACAAGTTACGTGTTTGTGTGTGTAGTCTTTGTCGTTGATTAATGTTTTCTTAATTCCACATAGCGTTGAGCCGGAATCGCGCATTAATGTGCACCTTTTGTTATTTACAAACCCTGTTGAGAAGTTTAGCTTGCCTGTAGATGATAAGGCAGCATTGGCCATTTCATTCGAAATAGGGATTGTGTGGCCACATAGCAATGTTGTGTCAAGTTGGAATTTTCTACAAGTGTTACATTTAATGTCTGCAATGGTGTCAATGATGTGCACGGCATTTCCTAGCTCACTCAAACTTTCATGCTGATTGTCACACTCATTCAGTTGTTCAATATCCTCATCCGAGGAAGTTTCAACTAGTGCCGCATTGGCCTGTTTCATTATCTTTCGTCCTTCACAAAAGCGGGAATAGTGACCAAAGCTGCTGCAAAAATAGCATTTGACCGCTCTCTGGTACGCATTTCTCTTGTTTTTCTGCTTCTCCACGATCATCTGGAGATGATGTGGATAATTGGGTGATTTATCGCACATCGCGTACTCTTCATGTGTCAGCTGACAATATTGACACTTAACTGGCTTCCTGACATTCGAGCGTGGTTTAAACTTGCTCTCAGTTGGTTTCGAGTATCTAGTGTTTACAACTGCTGCTGTTTCGTTCTGACTTAGGTTTAATTGGAAAATATCTCTGTTCGCTGTGAAAAATGCGTTTCCCTTTGTCTCTATTTCCTGAATACTCTTACAATCCATCTGTTTCAAAAACTTAGCAAAAGGTGTTGGGATTGTACTAACTATTTTGTCAATAATAATGAGTTCTTTTAGTTTGTCATGGCTGTTGTTAGTTTTTGCCGAGTTAATCCACTTTGTGCAAACATCCTGAACTGTAGACACGTAGTCTATGAAGGTTTGGTTAGGTTGTGGGGATAATTTTGCGAACTGTTGTTGGTAACCTGCTGTATCTAATGAGAAATGTTGGAGAATGCGTTGCTTTAAATAATCATAATCTTTTCTCATCTCCTGTGGAACAGTCTCTATTACTTTTAAGGGTTCCAGAGCTAAGTTTCTCATTAAAATAAATGACCAATCTGATTTTACGATCTTATGGTAGGACATTAGACACTCAAAATTTTCCAGGTATGCACTGATAGAATCTCCTGAGCAAAATGCTTTAACGAGGCCTTTATACTTGTTATATTTTTGTTCCTCCTCTTTGCTTCTCAGTTTATTTACAGATATTTCTACGTTGGAATCGATCTCCATCTGCTTTAGTTTTATTTGTGTATCGGCATTTAATTGGGCTAGTTTGGCCGCCGCCTTCAATCTCCATTTGTTTCTCTTGAGCCTGCAGTTGCATCTTCTTTTCTTCTGCCTGCAATTGCATTTTCTTTTCTTCTGCCTGCATTTGCATTTTCTTTTCCTCTGCCTGCACTTGCCTCTGTTTTCTTCCCGTTCCATCGCTCTTTCCTCACGGGCAATGTTTTCTGCGTGCGCTCTTTCTTCACGGGCAATGTTCTCTGCGTGTGTCTTCTGTGCCCACTCTGATAGTTTCTCTTCTTTATAACCTAATTTCATCCCTAACTCAATACATTTTTCTAACGTAGACATCTTGTCTTTTACTTGTTGGTAATTTTAATGAAAGTTAAATCCCTTAGAAAAATGTTGGGGAGTAGAAACTTTAGTTATCTCCCTTAATTCTTACATGCGCCAATACAAATGCAAAGTGATGTTGGTTACAACGTTATGAATATACATACAAATCAATGCAAAACAAAAATGTTACATGGATGGATGGTGATAAGTACCGCTTAGGGTTGCAATGGGCATGATATGAAACTTATCTTATATTCCCAGAACTTGCGAATGTTGTCTTGCTCTCTCGCCACTGTTGGATAGATTACATAGGTTACACACACCCAGATTCGCGGAACAATCTGCTCGTAGAATGAGAAAACATTAGTAACAGTCAAAAAATGTCACAGTCATGTCAATTTTATAGTAATAACATCAGTGAGAGACTAGCTGCAGAGGGACTAATACTACTACTAGTTCATTACTAGATAGCTGCCAAATTAGTAAACTTGTTTAGAAATCAATTTGATATCATTAACTTAATTTTTACTTGGCAATCAATAGCCGTCTGAACGTAAAGCTTATGCCAAAACCGGAGCTTGGCCCCCAAAAAGCCTGTCAGCGTGTTGGATGTCTAGGTATCTGAGCTCGGGCTCAAACAGGCAACAATAACTCCGTTAAATATAATATATAACATTTATTGTATTTCAGTATACAGTGCGTTGGCGCAGTGGGTTTAACAAGCCCGCACTGAGTTGCATATCACAGAGGTTTAACATCATCACACATGGTTATATCAAACATTCTAAGCAAACTATCTAGCATATGTCTATGAACCCAAATACACATGGGTCTAAACTATTAAGTCCCTCTAAGGCAGGCCCTGTTGCCTCTCTGATGTTCCGTCTGTCTCTGCCCGTTTACCCGTGTCGCAATTCGACACGGGTGGTAACTCTGTCCGAGTTCCTCGTGGACCCCGCAATAGGCGGGCCACATCATTGTCCACGGGACAGTGGACTCACTTGACCAGTCCTTCGAGAAGGCTCTGGATTACTCTGGCCTTAGAGTGTCTTACTTCTTTCCCTTGGGCGGGAGTTGTAGCCCTTGGCTACTGTCTACTAACTTACGTTGGTTTATCATATAATGTGAGGCTGTGACAGCAGGACGGTCTGATTCCGAATCGCCCGCAGCTGTGTTCAGAAAGCTGTATGCGGGATTATGAATTACATTCGTAACACCTTCGCTTCGCCACAGAACCTGTCAACGTAAACTACTTAATAATAATAGCTAGGATAAAATTGTTTTTTTTTTTTGCATATCCCTTACAGGACGTTGCAGTCAACATCAGCATTTTTCAGCTGCTGTTGATGTACCAGGCAAGATTACGCTCAGTAGTTTGCCATAGATTTCTGAGCGACAGCCTCACATACTCCGTAAGTTAACAACGCGGTGAGAACCGCTACCGATTCCCACGCAGGTTACGTTACACACGAGAATATACGAGATTACGGAGAAAGACGTTTAAACCTAGGCCAGGGAGACGGCTAGGATAAAATAGCTGGGACAAAATAATTAGGATACAAAAGCCAGGACAATAGAGCTACAGGGTTTCTAAGACATAAATGAATGAAGTACATCAGGATATGGTCATGATGTATCTTCTTCTTCTTCTTCTTCTTCTTCTTCTTCTTCTTCTTCTTCTTCTTCTTCTTCTTCTTCTTCTTCATCTCCTTCATCTCCTTCTTTTACTTGTTGTTGTTGTTGTTGTTGTTGTTCTTCGTCTGCTTCTTCTTCTTCTTCTTCTTCTTCTTCTTCTTCTTCTTCTTCTTCTTCTTCTTCTTCTTCTTCTTCTTCTTCTTCTTCTTCTTCTTCTTCTTCTTCTTCTTCCTCTGCCATTTATCTTCCAGTGAAACGTAGGTTCCCATCTAATGATACCAAGTCCGTTGTAGACTTTTCACAATCGACAGAATTTTGCAACTGAAGTTGTCTATGGGATGCGGTATTCAGTCAAACACCAACCCTCCCTATTCGTCGCTTACGACATGCATGGTAGGTTACAGTGGTATTATTCTTTATTTTCCTTATTGATCACTGTAACACGCTAGCAGTATTACAACACAGATTCATGAAACTGCTAGAGATTATTATCGCCTACCTACGCCACGGAGGTGGCACTGCATTATTAGACAGAAAAGAAGGCAAAGGGGGAAGTTCATAATCTAATCTTATAATGACTTATCCTAGTATATGTGAGAAATAATCCCTTCACATATCAATGATGTATTTGCTTGTGTTTACTTGTAGCTGTGTGCATGATATTTCAGATTCCTGACTACTCAACTCTACACGGAATATACACAGAATCCAATGCGAAGATCCCTTCACGAGCCAGAAAAATAGAAAAACAGATGAACACACGCGAGAAGGTAGAAAGCGACAAAACAAAATTAGGAGAAAATATCTCATAGGACGCAAGTTCTACTTGTGGTGGAGGGAACAGCCTCGTGGCTATGCTTCAAAGACCGGCGAGAAAGAGATATTTCAAATACAACAGAAGGTGCTCGAAATGATGACAGTGATCTTGACTGCAGTGATGAATAACATATGTTGCTGATCAACGGGTAAAAGAGAAAAGCACTTTAGCCAGGGGCTGCAGATTGAGTGACAGTTCTGAATAAAGTTTAGTGCATGTGGAAGCACTAGACTCGAGTTTCGCTCTCGTTTGAGCTCTTCAGTAGTGCATATCCTTGACCGGACCCGGAAACAAACCCTGGATCACTGGCGTGTGAAGCGGGTGTGTAAACACTAGACCACGCGGCACACGCTGGACGCGGCCAAATTATCACAACAGAATACTATAACGTCACCCATCGTAGGCTGTAGCTCAAGATTTGCCCGATCGCCGCGACTGACGTCCGTCAATCGATGTGGACCCGAACGATCAGGTCTTCTCACTGGCAAGGCACACCAGGCCGCCTAATGTCCAGTGAGCTATAATCAAACTGATTTATTTGTTGTTTCGGGATTTGAGATTTTTAAGTATTGAGCACACCCCACTACTGGCAACGCTGATCGCATTCTGGTATGAACCCAAGGCCTATCCACGTCAATGTGGAAGCACTAGACTCGAGTTTCGCTCTCGTTTGAGCTTTTCAGTAGTGCATATCCTTGACCGGACCCGGAAACAAACCCTGGATCACTGGCGTGTGAAGCGGGTGTGTAAACACTAGACCACGCGGCACACGCTGGACGCGGCCAAATTATCAGCAACAGAATGCTACCATCGTAGGTTGTAAGTCAAAACAGAGAAAGAAGGACATTAAGCATGTGAGAACAGAAATAAACAATCATCATTATCATCCATTTCATTTTGTGGGCTGGTGCTTTAGTTTCCTCTATTCTATTATTGTTTTTATAGCTCTCTTTAATTCCATTTGTGGACGAAGGAATTACGGATGCAATTTGTAATCCCGCATACCGCGTTCGAAGCACAGCTGCAGACGATTTGCAAGCAGACCGCCTTGCGTTGGTTTCCATACAAAGGTATGAGGTCGTTCGGAAAACAATGGCAAAATACTGAACGTAAACTTGCCAAGAAATCACAAACTGTCTTAAAATGCTGGAGTTGACTTAGACGTCCTGTAAAGTATATGCAACTTTTAAAACAATACCATGTATGTCTGCATTGTTAGACTGGTGTATGCTTTATTTACAAATGCTTGTCCTCCTGGTCTACCCCCTTCTCTTTTCTCCAGTATTGGGCTCTCCACTACTCTCCGGTATTTCTGTATGCTTTGTGGTGAGACCAAGACTAGAGACCAAAGTTCAAATCTTGTATAATGAAAAGCATTTTCTTTCTTCTAGATCCATCGACATTCTAAGAATTGTTCTATAGCATATAAGTTCAAGTGTAGGGTTATTTTGTTTAGAAAAAAATAATCCAAGGTAGTTATACACCCCCACCCCCTCTCTCCCCTTGACACAATACATCTGACACTATGAAGTGAGCCATGGGAGAACTCAGGACGATGGAACAAATAACTAAAGTAAACAAAGAATTAAACAAGGGAAACATACTATATCAGTGTACGAACAGACAAGTAAAACACTACAATATTTCGGTGGAACTGCAGAGTCATCGAGTCGAACCTCCCCGAGATCAAGGAACACCTTGGGGAACGAAGCAACAGTAGTATCTATACCCTGCTGGCGACCTATCTAAAGCACACAAACTCCTGATGCACAGTTCTGATAAAGACCACAAGAGAGATATTTGGAGGAGGAGTAGCCTTAGTACTACACGAAAACGTTTAAATTATCACCTAGAAAGTGTTGCCGCCGAAAAGCTTCGATAACATCAGCTTGGAAGATGCAGGCAACCCCCAAAATTGTAGAGACATTGTGTTGTCCATGTAGCCTGATCACTCTCTCGGCTTGCCTAGTTTACTCAAGAGGAAAGGTAACACCCTACATCTGGAACATGAGAAGCTGCAGAAGCTGCCGGATCTGCAAAACAATGCTCTAACTGTCCGCCTGTTGGAGCTTCAATACTAGACCAGTTGCCGACCAAAACTTAGGGTCACGTCTGATCTGCCATGACATTTCGTCTGTAGATTGCATTTCCTCGCACCAGGATAAGGCTTGTGTTCTCTCAATTGTGCGCCTTTGTCCGAAACCGCTGGCACAATGTGGGGTGTCGGGTTTTGTGAGCGCCGTCTAACATTCAGCGCTAACAGAAAGCGGGTAATACCGTCTACTGTTATACGGTAGCTCGGTGACATCTGACTAAGACCTGACATTATTACAATAATAACCACCAAAACTAGTACCCCATAAGTGATGATTGCAAATAAACCCACCTTTAACTTCAGAAAGACGATATGGGGAAAGTTCACAGAAAATCTAGAAAGAACAGAAATGTAATTGAAAGAGCAAGAAGACATAGAAAATCACATATAACATTTTGCAAACTGCATACTAAAGATAGCAGGTAAATACATTCACAACAACAATATGCCATCCCACCTAATAACAGATACACAAAGGGCTGTTAATTGTTAGTTGCATGTCCTATTTTACAGGACGTCGAATCAAACCCCCAGCATTGTTTTGGCTGATTGTGATTTACAAGGCGTTTTTTTTTTTTCATTCAATAGTTTTCCATTGCTTCTGAGCGACTGACGCTCATATCATAGAAATCAGTGCAAGGCGGTCTGGCAAGTACAAAATACACAATGAAACAAAAACACAGTGGCATGGTGGAACGACAGATGCACAGCAGCACAGGGAAACAGAAACGGCCTCGCGAAAATATAGTAGGGCGATCAGAACTGAGAAGTATGATCATGAATATAAGATGCATAGAAATAAAGCTAATAAAACAATAAAAGCAGCTAAAGAATCGTTTAGGAAAAATATTGTCAAACGCTGAAATCAGAAACACCTGCTAACGAAGTGTGGAGATAAATCAGAGCAATAAAAAGACAAGAAGAACGCAGACATATGCGGTAAATACGTTTATGAAGTCTGCTGCAACATCAAAATACAAGAAAAGAAAAACACATAAGTGAGAATGTTATTGAAGACTTTGGAGTTCCACCATTGGAAGAATAGAGCGATATTATTTGGATACAAACATAGCGAGCAATGATGTAACAGCGGCCCTAAACGAAAAGTTCAACACAGCAGCGGGAGATGTCATGCTAAATTATGCATAAGGCAAATCAACCGTCTTTATCCTGGCTATAAAGGAATAACAAGGGGGGAAAAAAAGCTGAAACAAGGCATGCTCAAAGCTCCTCCTAT
Organism: Cepaea nemoralis; assembly: GCA_014155875.1. NCBI lineage: Eukaryota > Metazoa > Mollusca > Gastropoda > Stylommatophora > Helicidae > Cepaea > Cepaea nemoralis. Next base: position 9,325 of record JACEFZ010011754.1, on the reverse strand, counting down.
TTGCACAGAACGTATGAAGTACTAGTTTGTTTCGTCTACGGATTCCCCCTTTAATGTACACAGCACAGCATACTCTGTTAACCTGAACTGCTGCACATGCGATTTATCAGAACAATAGAGATTTCAGAAGCCTATGGTTGTAATAAAATTCCTAATGTAACAGGGGAAAACAAACACCTACAGGAATGTACAGAGCGACTGAACTAGTGGTTCTTGATTCTTGCCCTTCGTATGCTTTGGTTAAAAAGAAAACTCATTTAGACATTCTAAATGTGGCCGCTATGATCTTCCAAGAACTGGGACACAGGTCCTTAGAGTGCAACTACGGAAATGCAGCAAGAGTAGGGGGAAAATTAAGGTTGCTGAGATAGCTAGTGTAGTAAAAATGAATGAAAAATAAAACAATTTACAGAATTTTACACAAGGGATTGAACATAAGAAAGATTTGTGCACGTTGAGTTCCTGGCCTGTTGATACATAAACAGAATCAAATCAGTGTTAAAGATGTCGACTATTGGTCAGAATGTGGCAATCAGAAAGCATGTTGACGATCCTGGTGACATTAGATGAGACATGGGTTCAGCCTTATGACCCGCATTCAAAACATATCCAGCATGCAAGGGGTAAACCTCTGTTTCCCAACATCTGTCAATCCAAAAGGACATAAATCTGCAGGAAAAACTAATGCTGACTTATTATTTGGGACGACAGAGGCGTTCTTTGGAAAGATTACCTATCTCGTGGCAACACGATTAGTGAATAGTAATATGCAGGCCGATATTTTTACCCAAATTACAGAAAGGCTATGGCTAGAAAACATGTGATAACACGCACTCATTTTTTTTAAAGACAAAGCGCCCTCTCGAAAAGCACGGCTTGTTAAATAGCGGTCAAGGGTGTGACTATTGAGATTATTAAACGTCCAACCTGTTCTCCGTATTTGGCTCCATCAGATATGTTTTTCTTTTCCCAAAAGTTACTTTTTTTAAATACAGCTGAAAATCTATCATTTTCACGGTGATGTCATATTGTCATGTAAAGACCGACTTAGTGAAAAGAAAGTTGGGTGATCTCCTCCCAAGATCTATTGAGGATCCATCAGGGATGGCATAAGTGTGTCAGTTGAAGTGATGGCTATACTGAAAAGGAATAAATGCCATTCACAATGTAAGTTCTCTGCGACATTTCTGTCATCATCAGGGTGAAGACTTATGATTCTCCCTTTGAACAATCCTGAAAATGATACCCAACAAACCAATGGAAACAATCACATAATAGTTGTATAACCAAATATGGCGTACGGGGTAAACACCGAAACAATGTAAACAAGCTTCAATAATTCCAACTAAGGAAAGCACACACAAAATGTAGGATCATACCCGTCAATCTCCCAGAGTGCACAGCGAGGAAAAATAATGGAAACTACGTAAACAAAAGGATCACGTACCAACTGGGGGAGAAGGTCTTTACTGCCACACACAATCCGCGTTTAGAGCTCACCAATGCCCAGTGGATCACATTGTAAACCAGGAAAACCACGTAAATAAATTATTCAAAGACGATAAATAAACAGTAGCCACATTCCCAGACCTGGGACTGAGATAGAGCAGTGCCTGGCGCGCATGTCTGCAGCTCGGATGTTATGTGTTCGAATTCCATTGAGGCCGATTTATTAATTGACCTCAGTATCGACTCAGCCTTAAATGGTTACTATGAGATGTTCTCGGAATTAAAGGCAGGCGGCCTGATTGACCACGCCATCCATCGAGTGACGGTTGGGCTATACAAATATGGGGCTAACACCAAATACCCAATACGCATTAAGGAGTATAAAAGGATACAAGCAACCAAAACCAGGGCACAGGAAGGAAAGACAGTATCATCATACATAGGAGAAGCCAGCCATCGCAAGAAGCAAACAGGATACATAAATCAAAACAATAATGAAATCTATACTGCACTAAATAAAATGGCGTTACAGTAGTGGGTAGACGCTCGCCAGTCGATCCGATGGCCATGGGTTCGAATTCGCAGCTGGGCCACTTTTTAATATTGACCTGAGATTCTAGGTCGACCCATTCGGAAATGGGTACCACAAATGTCTTGGGATGACAGGAGACAGCGCATTAATGACCACTTCATCCATTAAGTGCCTATTTGTCTATAAAAATATGAGTTTAGCACCATATGTTCATCACGCTTTAGGGCTGTAAAGGGGTCCTTTACTGTTCTCTTACTAGCATTAAATAACTAACAATAGGATGATAATAATAATATTTATTGGCACCTTGCCGTCTTGAAAGACGATAGTTTGTTATATTGTGCTTTGAAAATTTATTATAACTACAACCCATGGCGGTAGCGAATGTGACTGATGAGACTAATTCGCGCTGTAAATGTTCACCAACAATGGATGGACATGGTCATTTCTACCATCACCCACCATCTTACGTCTCACACGCTCAGTGTATGACCTTTATTCAATATAATACTAATAATAGTAATCATAATAATAAGATTAATAATGAACTATAATTCAAAGCCAAATACTAAATAGCAATGTAATTAGAAGCAACTAAAATAGCCAATAGGATACGAGAAGTAATAATAACACCAACAGTAATAGTCAAAACGATAATAAAGACAGTAGCTTTACAATTCGTAAACAGGAAAAGCAAAATAACCAGGGTCATAATTAAAGCAATGAAAATGAATAACAATCGTAGGGGATAGGCAGGAATAAAGAAGAAAACATCGCGGATATCGTCGGCGAATGAATGAATCAAAGGAGACTGCGGTCAAAAGACCCCCCCCCCCCCCCCTCTTCGCCAGGCCTGAAACAGAGTCGAGTTGAGTTGGGTCAAGAACCGACATCATAGCACTCTGGACATTCTCATAAGTTCTCCGTCCCCATCTGCAACAACCAGCGAAGAGTTCCAATACTAATGGTACCAGTTGCAGTCTGATTATATGACGGTCTGACCTATCCTCGGAGTTGTTAGCATCGGCCAGATCCATCAGGTCACTTCAAGCAGCACAATTCTCTCCAAGCCGTGATGACTATCTACCCGTTCTTCTGCACTATACACACGATTCCAAAGGGCTGCGACCACAATGGCCTTATCATGCACCAATACCCCCGTCCAAACCAAGGAGTGCAGACCCAGCCAATTTGTACGCAGTGCTCGTTTTCCACAACACCAGCATGTCCTAAAGGGGAACTCCAACAGAGGAAAGAACGCAACTAAAATACAAAGGACCAGAAAGAAGATAAAAACGAATTATGAAGACCCTCAGCTATAGCCAAGTTTACAGAAGCAAGTTGAAGAGGTGGAAACGTTTGTATTGTTTTCGGAAATCCCAAGAACTGATAAACTGGTATACACACAATAGTATCATCGCTCTGGCTGGTGTTACTAAGTTCTGTCACTGTAATGGGAACCGCCTAATGGAAGGAGAGAGTATGACTGGAGATTGATAAGAAGGGAATGTTAGACGGGTCTACCTGCTCAATTCGTAATCATTTTGGAAATAATTCGTTCGCTCCAATGCAATTCATCAATATGAACATCTAAGCAATAATGGATAATTTGAAATGTGATGAAGAAGATCTTCTTCAATAACTATAATTGAATAACTGTCGGGTTCTCTTTTTACCATGTATATATGTGTGTATATGTGCGTATGTGAGATGTAGATATTCCAGTTTCAGTTTCCACCTTTCGCCAATTAAATTTTTTTTAAATTCATGTAATGATTATTTCCTGTCATTTGAAGAAATAAAAAAGATGTTACTTGCATGTCCTATAACAGAACGACGCAATCAACCTCGGCTTTTTAAAATTTTCTTATTTGTAATTTTCTAAGCAATTTTATGTTCAGCAGTAGTTAAAGGTCGCTTTCTAAGCTGTCGATTCTCATATCATTCTGAAAATCAACGGAAAATCTTCTCCCAAAATAGCCAACGTTGTACTTCGAACCTGGTATGTGGGAATTTGACGTTCACTAGCGCTAGGCCACAAACGCCGACTTCAGGAAAACAGGAACAAATCAAGTCCCACAGTCCCATCTGTAAGAGAAACGTGATAGCCAGCACACAGCTGTGCCGTAGGAATAGCCGACAATTTATTAACTGATTCAGTGCCAAAGAAAAAATAGATTTGGACCAAACATGGTACACAATCACATGAATAAGTACTATTATGATGTCAATTTCAGTTCATTGAAATTGCGGAAGATACCACGAAACAAAACAAATAACACGATGACCCTAGGTTGACGATATATCGTCCTTCTGTCCAAATGGGAGGTCATATTTGGCGATATATTATCCTTGGGCACTGAATCAGGTAACAAACAACCGATGAAAAGTGAGGTTTCGGAGATGCGGTAGTTGCTCGAAGAGAACAGTGCATTGTTTATCACGTTCCTTAACTATAACAAAATCTGGAACCACTTAGTTTCCCAATTCTTCAACAGATATTTCACGAGATTCGCTTAGTAACATTTCTCTGATGTTTTTTTTTTCATACCTGCACGTGAGGTGCACCTGTGAAGCTAGGGTATCCTACCTTTATAATGGAGCAAAGAGTGAGGAGCTAATACCAGCCGCTGGAAGTCCAGAGTCCAATTGATACAACGTGGGCTACCTTGAATTTGTGCTGAGTAAACAGATTTCCAAAGAATAAACAATCCATTTTACATCAAGCCAAAAGAAAGAACCGAGTGTGAACAATTTTTTTAACGTCCGCACGCTCTGAACTCAAGTGTAGTCTGTACACGTCCTACTGTTTATAGAGCTCTGGACTCATTTTTGCGTGGATTAGCTATGCCTATTATCAGTGCCCCTCGCCTTTAAGTGAACCCACTCCGACTTCAGAGGTACTTGTAATTTACGTCCCCAAGTCAAGAACGAGAGGTCAACATTTTAGTCCAGCTGACCCGTGTAGGAGTTGAACTCGCTACCTCGGCATCAGCACACCGGGTGTTTAAGAAAGAGCGCTCTTATCCATTCGGCTGGTCCCCGAATAAATTATACTACCCATTCTTATAGGTAAAAAGGGGGGGTGGAGGGTATAGCGAAGCAGAAACCGGATATGGGTCAATGGTGTGATAGGGCCACCAATTTCGTAGATACATTTCGTAGTTCGTGTAAATTAACAATATACCAACCATTCTTGTCATCTCTGTTAATTCATTCATGTTAAAGATTATTGCATTGCTGATACTACAATACAGCACAAGCAAATATATTATTATCTTTACGAGGCCGATGTATTAATATACAGCAAGACCCTTACAAAATGAAACAAGATAGGATAAAGCATTTCTGGTATGGAACTTCTACTACAGCTGTTATAATCTTGAATCATCAAACGTCGCTTCATTATCATCCTCTCAGTGGGTCGATCTGTGTTGTCCTGTTGCAGGATTCGTCTCCTGAATGCACGGATGAATAGTTGGCTAGTCAGTTAGTGTATTCGATAAGGATCTACGCTGATAAAGTCCTGTGCGCGGTCGACGGGAGTTCGACGGTTGCCTTCGTCGTCCACCCTCCTAATCTCTCCTAAACTGTATGTTAAATCTTGCTGCTGATAATCGTTTCTTTTTTGTTTTTAAGACGGACAGTCACTGCACTCATTTATCATATCATCCATTGTGCTGTTTTAAGTTGCTACATCTTTCATATCATGTCAAATAATCCATTATGGTGTGTCTGAATTTCTAACCAGTGAAAGTTATGCCCTTGTTTGAACACTACCGTTTGGTGTAACTGTGTTACATCCGATTGTGATAGTAGAACATTACTACCTGGGACCAATTATACGAGGGTCGTGTAGTGTACTGATTGTGTCAGGATAACCCAAAGACGAAGATGATTAAGTTTAGTAACTATTCCAAAGTGAACAGTCTACATCTGACACTTGGTAGTGGAATGGGATCGGCAAGTATAAGCAGTTGTCCCGTACGTTTTTTTCTTTCCAAAATGGACTTAAACCAGCTGACTTAAGTGCAGTGTTGTGATGAAATTGTTGGTGAAAGAAGGTTCAAACCTCGCTGAAATACATCGTTGACTGTCGCGTGTGTTTGGAGAACATACTGGAGTACGTTCACCGGTGTTTCAGTGGTGTAAACACTATCGTGAAGGTCATGAATCCATCGTGGATTAGCCCTGTGAAGGTCGAGCAAAACGTGTCTTTAAGAGTGAAGCCGTCAACAGTGTCGAAAAGATTGTTTTCGAAGACGATCGGCGAGTTACTACACGCGAAGTGGCTATGATTACTGGCACAAGGACAGGTTCTTTAAACATTATCTCAAAGGAGTACCTCAATTTTCAAATAGAATTTTAACCCCCCCCCCCCTCCCCCCCCCACCTCCTACACACACACACACACACACACACACACACACACACACACACACACACACGCTCGCGCGCACGCACAAAAAAACAACGACAACAACAACAGCAAGAGTAGTGATTTGTCTTGACTGGTGTGTTGGAATTAATGTGAAATAGACGATCTTCTGCTCAGCATCGATACAATCAATGAGACATGGTGCATCACTACTCGCCTGAAACAAAGAGATTGTCGATGCAACAGTACCATCCGTGATCACCACCAAGGCACCAGGGCCGGGTTATATACTGGCCAAGACCTATTGACGCGTCCTCGTCGAGCGTCCTGGGCAACAGGTCCTTTCGGGGTCCTGGCTGAGGTCAATAGGATCGCCGATTCCTCCGAAGTCGGAGAGTGTCTGCCTGTACGGCGAGGAACCACCAGTCTGCACACCAATAAGCCAGACATGGGACAACGGATACTCACGCAAACCTCAGGTCCTGTATGACATCACACTGATGTTGGACACCAGGATGCCTTCATCCGACATACAGGACTTCGCGTTGGAGCTCAAGCCAACGAACACAAGCAAGCAACCACCATCCATAAAGTTTCACACAGTACTTTCAATCGGTAAGGTTGTGGCATCGGTGTTCTGGTACCACAATGGTATTGTACATATAAATTTCTTGAAGAAAATAATAAGAAACTATAAAAGCTGTGTACAACTTCTCGCTTATTTCTAATTAAGTTCAGAAATGCACAGGACTGTCCAGTAAAGGTGTCTTTCCTCAACATGACAACGCTAGACCTAATACAGCCGCCAAAACTGGCAATTATCGACCAATGGCATTGGGAGGTACTGCCACACCCGTCTTACAGCCCTGACTTGGCTTCGAGTGGTTTTCAACTTGTGGACTCTCTGAAACAGCATCCCGGAGGACACAAATTTGACATAGACGACAAAGTTGGTAAGGTAGTTATCTAATGGCTCGAGGACCAACCACAAGAATGTTATTCTGCCATAATACAAAAGCTCGTAGCCCGTTGAGAAAAATGTGTTGAAGTGGCAGAGTAGGTTAAAAAAATAGTAAATGTACTTTAAGTTCATCTCTCATGGTTATCTATAAATTACATCAATCCGGACACGAATATACATATACACATACAGATTGTTATGTGCGTGTGTGTGTGTGTGTGTGCGTGTGCGTGTGTGTGTGCATGTGCGCGCGTAGGTGTGCGCTCGTGTGTGTGTGCGCGCGTGTGTGTGCGTGTGTGCGTGTGTGTGCGTGTGTGCGTGTGTGTGTGTGTGTGTGTGTATGCGCGTGTAGGTGTGCGCTCGTGTGTGTGTGTGTGCGTGTGTGTGTGCATGTGCGCGCGTAGGTGTGCGCTCGTGTGTGTGTTTGCGCGCGTGTGTGCGTGTGTGTGTGTGTGTGTGTGTGTGTGTGTGTGTGTGTGTGTGTGTGTGTGTGTGTGTGTGTGTGTGAGTAGTATAGTATGCGCATTTGCCACCTCAGATTCCGGATTTAATCCGGAATATTTCTTTATATAACCTCTATGTGACGTCATACAATCCGTTCAAAATGGACTCCCCATTATACAAAGGGGTATAACTCATATTTGGTCTTATTACATCCCTTTAAAAGTCGGTGATCAGTGAGTCTGCGGGTGGCGGACGGTGGGGGCGACCGGGTGTGTGCGTGCGTGCGTGTGCGGGTACATGGTGCGCGGGCGGTCGGTGTTCGAACCCAATAAAATATATGACGTGGGTGTAAGACGGATTCTCATTGTTAAGGAGGTGGTTATATGGTATATAGAGACTATTAGTGGCCTATAACTATCATCATAGGGTTACATGCCGAGGGCGCGTGTGCGGGTACATGGTGCGCGGACGGTCGGTGTTCGAGTCCAATCAAAAATCTGTTGGGGTGGAGTCATGGTGGCCGAGCTGTCTATAGGATTTGAGGTGTGGGATTATTGGTGATGTGTAATGGTTAGGAGTACGATGCTCTTCCACGAGGTGGCGTTGTACGGTGATCATGCGTGCGTATGTGTGTGTGTGAGTGTTTGTGTTTGGGTTACAGTGCTCGTCCACCTCGTAGGGAAGGTGGAGTGGGTGTAAGACGGATTGTCGTTGTTAAGGAGGTGGTTATATGGTCTGTAGAGACTATTGGTGTCATCATCATACAAGGGTCACAGATCTTTTAAAAGGAAAACCGTAATGAAGTAAAGATGATGCTTATTAGTGGTCGGGCTGTATGACTGGAGGTGGTCGAAGGATAGAGTATGTGTAAAGGTGGTGACGTGGATATGATAGGTGCTCTATGTCTATTTGGTCATACCTCGAAGTACACTGGGTTGCTGCAGTGAGGTGTAGTGTGGAGGTGACAGGTTCGAATCTCGGTAATTTACCAGGTTAAATCCCTATTCAGCGTGCCGTCTGTGTCTCATTTAAGCCAAAGTAGGTTACAATACCACTTGTCGCTAATACTCAAAAAGGGTCGTCTGGGCTGTTATCTGTAGCATGAAAAGGCCAGCCTTCTTCCAAAAAGACAAAGAAACGTCAAAGAGAAGAAACGAAAACAATGATTACAACCCTGGCCAACAAAAGAAATTTTTGCCTCCTCTTTCTCCTACAGCCATTTTGTTCTACCAGAAACCTACTTCTGACAGTCAGACAGCAATAAACCTGCAAGAGAAACCCTTTGATTTGCTTAATAATGTTTTTTCAGATGAAAATATTGACCTTCTACCTAGTAGTCATGGTCCAGCCTGAGTCTCTCAAGAAAATTAATAGTACTTCTATACTCTAGTTGCAATGGACAGATTTTTATTTTGCACTTTTGTCTTTTGTTTTTCATCATGTCGATTCTTATTCTCTCAAGACATCGTATAATTGTTCAGCTTCAACTGTTCAAGAATATTCCCGTGTTTGTTCCATTGTATTTCCTTTTTTTTGGTTTTTAAAATAATTTTTTTCCGGG
>JACEFZ010011753.1:0-12062 GCA_014155875.1 Cepaea nemoralis | reverse complement strand
CCTCTTCCTCCTCCTTCCCCCCTTTCCTCCTTTTTTTTACCTCCCTCCTTCTCCTCCCTCTACCTCCTCCCTCCTCCTCCCTCATCCTCTTTCCTCCACATCCCTCCTCCTCCCTCCTCATCATTCTTCCTCCTCCTCCTTCTCCCCCTCCTCCTTCTCCCCCTCCTCCCTCCTCCCTCCTCCTTCTCCCTCCTCCTTCTACCTCTTCCTCCCTCCTCCTTCTCCCTCCACCTCCTCCTCTCTTCTCCTCCTCCTCCCTCCTCCTCCCTCTCCCTCCTCCTCCCCTCCTCCCCCTTCTCCCTCCTCCTCCTCTCTACTCCTCCTCCTTCCTCCTCCTCCCTCTTCCTCCTCCTCCCTCCTCCTCCGTCTCCTCTTTCCCCCTCCTCCTCCTCTCTCCTCCTCCCTCCTCCTCCCTCCTATTCCTTCCTACTCCTCCCTCCTCCTCCTCTCTCCGCCTATCTCTTCCTCCCTCCTCCTCCTCCCTCCTCCACCCTCTTCCTCCTCCTTCCTCCTACTCCTCCTTTTTCTTCTTCTTCTGCTGCTGCCGCTGCTCCATTTACCCAAGTTAATTGTTGGGGGAATATGTAAAGATCTTTCAAGTGCTCTTTCTAATGCTTTTTGTAAGTTGGTCTTCGTTTATCTAAGGTTGTTCTAACCGCAACCAATAAATGATTAGACAGACAGGCAGACAGACAGACAGACAGAGAGGGAGGGACAGACAGACAGACAGACAGACAGACAGACAGACAGACAGACAGACAGACAGACAGACAGACAGACAGACAGACAGACAGATAGTCGGGAACGGGAACTTATATGAATTAAATGAGATGCTCCCCATCAGGGGCTGGGCGAAGCCGGGCCGGGTCAGACAGACAGACAGACAGACAGACAGACAGACAGACAGACAGATAGATAGATAGATAGATAGATAGATAGATAGTCGGGAACGGGAGCTTATATGACTACTTATATGAATTAAATGAGATGCTCCACACCAGGAGCTAGGCGATGCCGGGCAGGGTCAGACAGACAGACAGACAAACAGACAGACAGACAGACAAACAGACAGTCGGGAACGGGAACGGGAGCTTATATGACTACTTATATGAATTAAATGAGATGCTCCTCCCTCCTCCTACTCCTCCTTTTTCTTCTTCTTCTGCTGCTGCTGCCGCCGCTCCATTTACCCAAGTTAATTGTTGGGGGAAGATGTAAAGATCTTTCAAGTGCTCTTTCTAATGCTTTTTGTAAGTTGGTCTTCGTTTATCTAAGGTTGTTCTAACCTCAACCAATAAATGATTAGACAGACAGGCAGACAGACAGACAGACAGACAGAGAGGGACGGACAGACAGACAGACAGACAGACAGACAGACAGACAGACAGACAGACAGACAGACAGACAGACAGACAGACAGACAGACAGACAGGCAGGCAGGCAGGCAGACAGACAGACAGACAGACAGACAGACAGACAGACAGTCGGGAACGGGAACGGGAGCTTATATGACTACTTATATGAATTAAATGAGATGCTCCCCACCAGGGACTGGGCGAAGCCGGGCCGGGTCTGCTAGTGTGTTTATAAATGAGAATAAAAGGGGAGATGTTTCTTTCAATCGACAAGGACGTCAAGGGCTATAATTGTTGAAATGACGGGAAGATTTACTTTTTAATTATCTACCCTTGAAATAATTTTTCATTGATCATTCACAGTTTGTACAAAGTGGGCCCTTCTGCTATTTGCCTGATCTACCCTATAAAGTTTTTTTTTTGGTTTTTCTGGTGAATGCTTGATTGATTGATTGATTGATTGATTTAGGAACCGACATCACAGCATTCGGGACATTCTGTCACCATCCTCAGCAACCAGCGAAGAGTTCCAACATTAATAGTTCCAGTAGCAATCTGATTATATGTCCGTCTCGCCTTTCCTCTGAGCGTCGAGCATCGGCCAGATCCCCTCGTCACACCTCGCGGCCTCATTCTTACCAGACTATGGTGATCCATTTGCTCCTCCGAGGTGTACACGTGCTCCCACAAGGCCGCAACCACGTCTGTCTTGTCATGCATCAATACTCCACCAAGTTTTGCCGAGCCAGCCAATCTGTCCGCCTGTTCATTCCCCAGCACACCGGCATGCCCCGGAGAAAAGATCCAGGTGATGCTTGCTACCCGTGACCTCCGAAGCGAAGCAAGCCACTCTGCACGAAGCCTGCCTGTCCTCACCCTCCTCAGCATGCTTTCTGAGTCAGTTACAATCACAATGTGTGTATGTATCGTGTTCTCTATCCAGCGGAAAGCTGCATTGACCGCCTCCACCTCCATTCTTAAGCTAGATGTTGTGTCATCATACGCCAGGCTCTCCTGCACCAAACGTCGACCATTAGCTTTTGCTAAGAATCCCCAGGCACTTCTCCTACCTCTCAACACCGAACCATCCGTGTAGATAATCACATCACCCGGGCGAGAATTATCCTGAATTAGTTGCTGAATTTCCACTTCCGTGGCCCCTGCTGGCCACTCCCTGCACTCCCGGCTCAATGTGATTATAACTCTGCACAAGTCTGACTGCTCGGCTGGCACTCTGACCCACTCCTCTCCTCGCCTGATGTTCTCCAAGGGGCACACCTGTCTGATCGTATCCTCCGCCTGAGCCATCCATGATTTCCCTCTTATCAGTCTCTGACCCTTCACTACGTCCAGCGCCTCATGCAACGGGTGATCTGTGTCTGCAGCTACTCTGAGGTATGCCTTCGCCTGCATCACCTTGTGCCTACCAGCAACAGTAGGCAGACCAAGGATGTAACGCATACACACTACTGGGGTGTCTCGGGTGCATCCTAGAATGACCCGCATAGCTTCGTTCTGTATGCGCTCTAATTTCACCAGCTGACTCTTTGAGACAGTGAGCAGTCCTAGTCCATAATCAATCACTGAGAGGATCAAGTGCTGGTATAGTGTGAAGAGCATTCTCTGCTCTATGTCCATTGCAGCCATAGTTTTAAGTGCATTGAGTCCCTTTTGAGATCTTGCCACAACCGTCTCCACATGGTCCTTGAAGGATAGGCTCCTGTCAAATGTGATTCCCAGATACTTCAGTTTGTTCTCTCTGTTGACGCTTCTCCCATCTATCGTGAGGCTTGGGTCATCATCTCTCACAATCCTGTTGTCCAAAGAGCACCACAAAACAGCCACCTTTTCCGGGTGGATGACAGCACTCATTTCAGTGCACCAGTCAATCACTTTGTCTACTGTCGCCTGTAGCTCCTGGGCTGTTTGATCCCTATTTCTCCCCTGCCTGTATGCAAGAATATCATCTGCAAATGTTAGAATCCTTCCAACCCCTGGTGCTTCTAAGTATGCAATCTTGCTCGTATACACATTAAAGAGCATCGGTGAGATTGTAGATCCCTGTGGCAGTCCCGGGGCTAAAATATGTGGCTCTGAGATCCATGCACCCAGACGGAGAGCAACCCGACGAGAATGCAGAACGGCTACTATCCAGTTCACCAACCAGGCATTGACCCCCTTCTCCATAAGTGCGGTCATCAAAATATCATAGCGAACTCTATCCACCATCGTTTCCTGTCTACCATAGAACCCCTCATAAACGTCAAAGGCAAAAGTGGCTGCATTAGACCAGGTATCTTTTCCTGGCCTGTAGCTCCCCAGGCCTCTTGGAAGAAGCTTCCCCCTATCCAAAAACTCCTGCACCTTAACAGCGCTATCTTCTCTAAAACCTTCCCAAATGTATTTTGAAGGGTGATGATCCTAAAGCCGCTAAGTTTTGAATGATCCTTGGATGGTTTTGGGAGAGTGATGAGATAGCTATGCAACCAATCCTGCGGTACTGATGCTGTCCTAATGATCTGATTAAAGCAGTTGGCCATCTCCTTCAGGTCTACATCGCTCAAAGCCTTCATGTGGCCATACCTGACACCATCCGGCCCTGGTGCCGTGTCTTTTGCCTTTTTCAAAATATGTTTAACATCTTCAACCCGTATGATGTCTCCCTAAGGCATATTCTCTATTGTGCCAGATAATTCCTCTCTAACTGCATCCCTGGTATCCGCATCATTATGATTGGTCTGCTCTAAAAATCTCTGGAGAAACGCCTCCCCTTTCTCTTTGTCTGTTGTCACGCGTACACCATCCTCTTTATAAATTGTTCCCACTGTCATAGGCCGATCTTTTCTTTGCATTTGTCTGTGCAGTTTCCAGAATTTACGCAGTGTTTTATCACCTCCAATCTCCTTCATAAAACATTCCCATTTTACGTTCTTGGCCTCTGCAGCACATCGCTTGAAATCCTCCACCTTGTCTTTCTTGTCATTTTCCGCTGTGGCCACTTCCTCTCGTGAGCTTCGGAGTGTCTGTCGCACTTTCCTTAGTTGCTTCACTGCAGCTCTCTTTGCTTTCCAAGCATTGTCTACTACTGGGGTCCACCATGGGGGATGCAAAAAAGGAGTTTTAACAGTCCTGTTGCATGCCCCCTGTCTGAGGCGTCCAAGAAGGCCGTCGGTCCACTCATACCGGAAGGTCTTGCGCGCTCTCACAGCCTTAACTTTCCTGGATTTAGAGATCAGAACTGAGCATGGCATGTGATCACTCCTATGGTAATTCAAAACAGTCCACCTTACATCAAGGATTGATGACTGGGAGACAAGTGCCAAATCAATAGCTGTGTCTGCATCGCCAGGCCTCATTGCCATTCTAGTCGGCCTACCATCATTTATGCAGACCCATCGGTCTTGATCTCTAGACAACACTAATTCATAATAAGTATGTATGTCGAGCCAAGCCAGGACTAATGAATCTTCTTCATCTGCTGGCACCTCCAGACGTCAACATCAATAAACTCAAAGGCAGGGGACAAACCCGAATCCAACAGAAGAAACCAGGTATGCTGTGTATGTGAAGTATTAGGGCCATCACATGTTTATCCTGAGAAAACGGAGAAATAGGAGGCCAGTCTTTCTCTCCCGTAGCGAACGGCGGGTGCATATCTCGAACTCTTGTCCGTCCGCCCTGATGTCATGCCAGTGTGCTAACCGTTACGCCACCATACCCGTTAATACACGAAAAAATTAGCTGCATGTCCTTTATATGACGTTGAAATTAACCCCGATATCGTCACACAGTCGACTCGACGCGCTATCGAGATCAAGTCGCCTTCTCGGTTAACGCAGAGGATGCCTCGCGTTAAAAATGCCACGCAGAGACATGCGCTATATACAGCCGGGAAGAAGAAGGTAGAGGTGAGGAAGGCCACTGCGACTGCTGACGCTATATTTACGAACAGCAGTCCGGCTCCTACACAAGCTAAAACCGTTCCCGTCGCAGAAACCACAACTGAAGCCAGCAGCAGCCGTGAAGCTATCAACACCAAGGAGATGCAGCCCAATGTACCAGAGACCTCCACACAGGAGGAAACAACAACTACTGTAAACTTCACCGGCAAAATACTACTGAAGCAGACAAGCGTGGGAGAAGCTAAATTGTCGGCGCTACCAACAGACAAGATAATCAGTCTGTTGGAAAACGAGCTGGGAAGAAACATTATCTACCAGCTGCACAATACACCTGATGGAGTAGTGGTCTCCATCAACAAAAACCCAAAGACCACATCACAAATACAGAAAATGTCACAAGAAGAGAAAGCCGTCATCCAGCTTCACCACGACATACTACTGGAAGCCGCCCGGCACCGCACAATCAAAAGATGGGTCATCAAACGAGTCAAGATCAATCTCACCAACGACCAGATCAGGGAGGTGCTAACAAGGGAGAACAAGAAACTCAAGATCACCAGTGCCGAGAGGATCATCGGAAAGAACAACTTACCCTCTACAGTCGTCATAGTAACATCGGAGGGCCGACTGATCCCTCAATACATTATATGGGACAAGAAAGACCAAGTACCAGAGCCCTACATACCGAGAGTGCTGCAGTGTTCCAAGTACCAGAAATTTTGGCACACCCGTGCCACCTGCAAGAGTGATGTGACGGTGTGTAGGTACTGCTCTGGTCCCCATCAGTATAATCAGTGCCAGCATGCGAAGAACGACTCGGACTTCAGGAGGCCTAACGCTAAAAGAATGTGCGCCAACTGCCTAGGTAACCATGGGGCCAGGTACCTCGGCTACCCCTGCCACCAAGACAGCAAAGAAGCCATGAAAATCGCCATCAAGTCTAACCTACCATATAAGGAGGCCAGGAAGCAGTACGAGGCGACCAACCGACTCACAAAAAGCGACAAAGCGCAATTGGAAGGCCAACTGAAGGACTTGAGAACACAGTTCAAAAGCTTGGAGGAAGAAAAGGGCAAGACGCAAGAAACACAGATAACGGCCGTTCAGCGCATCCTGGATGAAACGAAGCAAGTCCAGCAAAAGATAGAGCAAGATGTCGCCCGAATGGCCGCTATAAAGGTCGAAAATTCAAGAAGAGAGAGCAAAGACAGAAGAAACGCTGAAACAAATCCAAGAAGAAAGAGACCAGATAGAACTACTCAAGTCACAGAAAGAACCAGAAAATGCAAAGACCCAGACAGAAGACGAAGAACCAGAAGAAGAAATTGAAATCGAACTGGATGAGAACGGCCTCCCAGACCACGACCAATTCTGCAGGGCGATTGCGAATCGCTAACCACCAAGATCGAACTATCGAGACGACACACGAAACCAAAGACGAACGGGAAGGTTCGAAGACAACCCAAGACAGGGAAGGAGGAGGAACTACAGGTGGGACGACGAGTGGTGAAGCTCCCTGAAGGAAGCAGCACCATATGACGGGGTGGGTACACAATAACTCCAGGCGTCAACAAGTGCGCGACTCTGCCCAGACATGAAAACCTTATCAAGACAGGAGCGAACGAAATCAGCCAACCAGAAGCCAGGAAGTTGAAAACAAACAGCCCGATCTACGAACGAATCAAAACAAGCCACACAATAAAGGACCCAAATGCAACCAATCCGATATAGTCGACGGTTGAACGGTGAACGAAAACGAAACGACGACCCCCATATGCATTGGCTGTATGTGATTTACTAGGCAATGATAGTTTAGTAGTTTGCCATTGCATTCTAACCTAATACCATTTTACATCAACGCAAAGCGGTCTGCTTCCAAATCAACCGCAGCCAATTTGGAACGTTCGACTCAGTATGTTGGGATATTTGTAAAGACATTTCACAAACCCTTAAGTGGAACGTTCGAATCAGTATGTTGGGATATTTGTAAAGACATTTCACAAACCCTTAAGTGGAATGTTCGACTCGGTATGTTGGGATATGTGAAAAGACATATCACAAATTCGGGAGCTACCGGCCGGGAGAGGACACTTGGGCCAATGCTGCAACCTTTGCATTTGATGTCTACGAGGGCTTCCAGGATAAACAGGAGACAGTGGCGGTAGCTCTTGACCTGGAGAATGCGTATATCAGGGTCAGGCATGATTGGTTAATTAATACACACACTGTTGGACATGGAAGTCTGCCCTTGCCTTGTTAGATGCGTTGCGGCAGACCTTTATGAGCGTAAGGTTGCACTGCGCATGGGTTCCTGGACTTCTGAGCCCTGTACTATTACACCTGGGTTGCCGCAGGGATCTGCCTTGTCCCCAGTGCTCTTTAATGTCTACACCAGCAAAATCGCAGCTATTGAGACACCAGGTGTGGGTAGAATCTTGACATTTGCAGATGATGTGCTGGTGTACAGACAGGGCAGAGACAGGGCCAGTTTGGCGAAAGACTTACAGGTGGCGGTAAACAGGGTGGCGGAGTGGTGCAGGAACGCAGGGGCCATTATAAACCCAGACAAGGCATCGGTTGTGTGGTACTCCTTGGATAACCGGATCGTCAAGGCAGATGTCCCATGTATTATATTGAATGGATGTCCTCTTAGTCGAGAGAGTAAATTGAACTACTTGGGTATCACCTTTGACAGGTGTTTGTTTTTTAAAGATCACGTGGAGGTTTTGGTGGTGAAGACTGGTAGGGGACTTAATGCACTGAGGGCTATGGCAGCAACCGGGGTAGATCAGAGGATGCGGTACAGGCTCTTTCAGCAGTTAATAATTTCTGTCATTGAGTATGGGTTGGGGCTGCTGACAGTATCAAAGAGCCAGCTTGAAAGGTTGGAGCGCATACAGAATGCTGCCATGCGGTTAATCCTGGGGTGCACAAAGGACACACCAATTATATACATAAGGCATATCCTGGCGCTACCAACAATGACGGATAGGCATAAGGTCCTTCAGGCCAATTGGTACCTGAGAGTTACCGCAGACAGGGATCACCCGCTGCATGCAGCCATGGATATGGTTAAGGGTCATAGACTAAGACGAGGCAGGTCCTGGATGGCACAGGCAGAACTTTCTATAAGTCAGGTATGTGATCTAGAGACCATCAATCGTGAAAGAGAGTGGGTTGAAGTTCCGGAAGACATGACGGACTGGCACAATGTAATAATAACACTGGGTCGTGAGTGCAGAGAATGGGCAGCGGGCCGCACTGAGTTTGAAGTACAACAGCTGATCCAGTGCAACACACATCAAGGTGACATAATCATCTACACCGATGGGTCAGTGGTGAGAAACAGACGTAGTGGCTGGGGTTTTAGTGCAAAGGCTAATGGGCGAGTCTTGAAAAAGGAGAGTCTGGCATATGAGACTACAACCTCCAGCATGAGAATGGAGATGGAGGCAGTAACAGCGGCATTCCGGTGGCTAGAGGAAACTACTGCAACACACGTTACAGATTCAAAGAGTATGCTTAGCAAGGTGGAGAAAGGAATGTTTCGTGTTGAATGGCTCTCGTCGTGAGAATCGTTTGGATATTTTGCCCTCGCCATGCGGGTGTACGGAGGAATTAACAGGCTGATAGGCTAGCAGGGAATGCACCTCTTGGTGGAATTTTGCCTATGGACAAGGGGAAGGTGGTCGTGCGCTTGTGGGACCAGGTGGGGAAGGTGGAGGAACAGATTGAGAACCCATATGTGGAAAGAATGAGATTGCGGGGGATTGGCAGGGGTTCTGGAAGAATCTCAAAACTGAGAGGGAAGTACAGGAGAACTTTTAATCAGATAGCGGTGGGAACGATTAGTAGTATGAATCTTCGCTGGCTTTTGAGCGAGGAGACGGAGCACGTATGGGAATGTCCTGAGTGTAGTGATGTCGGTTCTTAACTCAACTCAACTCAACATTCACAAACCCTTAAGTGGAACGTTCGACTCGGTATGTTGGGATATTTGTCAAGACATTTCACAAGCCCTTAAGTGGAACGTTCCATTCGGTATGTTGGAATATTTGTAAAGACATTTCACAAACCCTTAAGTGGAACGTTCGACTCGGTATGTTGGTAAATTTGAAAAGACATTTCAAAAGCCCTTAAGCCACATTGTCGTTTCACTAACCCCTAGTTCAAGGACAGAACGTTGAAATAGAGGTTGTTGACATCTCGACAGATGTAGGTCAAAATAGTTTACTCGGTTCTGCATATCTTGGACACTTCTGCAACAAATATTTAACTTTTCTTTTACCAAACCCACAATGCATGTGTCAATATCTCATATCATTAGTTTATTCACTCACTCACTGTCACCTTGACAGACGCTAGTTGTTACGTTGTGCTTAAAATAAAGGCATCAGAACCTCTCCATAGCACACAGCCTATGCTGAATTATGGAAACCATGTGTTGCCCACGCAGCATGATTCCTCTCTCGACTCGCCCTGTCTACTCCAGAGGAAAGGTCCAATATATCTGGATCAAGGCAAGTTGAAAACGTTGCCAGATCAGCAAAACAATGCTCTAACTGTCCGCCTGTGGTTCATTAAACACATGGTATTTCGGAGTGACGAGGGGATCTGGCCGATGCTCGATGCCCAGAGGAAAGGCGAGACGGACATATAATCAGATTGCTACTGGTACCATTGGTGTTGGAACTCCTCGCTGGCTGCTGGGGATGGGGACGGAGCGCTTATGAAATGCCCCGAGTGCTGTGATGTCGGTTCCTACATCAATCAATCAATGGTATTTCGGCGTGATGTTTCCTATGCGGTCCGAAGATTGTTATTTATTCTCTTCGGTGAAGTTGGTAATATCCATCGTCTTTCTGGTAGCCTGAGTGTGCTAATTCCCACTAGGTTCAATAATTGCTTTATATGAAGCCTTGTACTGTTTTGTCACATGATACTGTTTTATCGAACTTGTGACTGAGTACATATTTAACTTTATTGATTTCTTTCGCTGGATCTGGCCGTCACCTACTACTCCAAGGAAAGACCAGATGGACATAATCAGACTATAACTGGTACCATTATTAAAGGGAGTCTTTGCTTGTTGTTGAAAATTAGGACCGTCACCTACTACTCCAAGGAAAGACCAGATGGACATAATCAGACTATAACTGGTACCGTTATTAAAGGGAGTCTTTGCTTGTTGTTGAAAATTAGGACTAGGAAGTCTCCGGGGCGAAATGGTTACGCCGCCTGCCTAACTCTTAGGTTCGACTCCTGGCCACGTCGTTTGGTTCACGAGCGCACTTTTCCCGGAGACTCCAGGTGGTCGTCGTTGGAGCTTTGGAGTTTGTGTTTAGCGCGACGCTTTCACCGGGACATCAAGCAGAAAAATACCGAGCCATACGGGATAAGACCTGGTGAATGAAATCGACCATCTTGCCTTTTGAACACTTTCAGATGAGGATGGGTCATATATGTGAATGTCCCGAGATCTGATTTGTTGGTTCTTGGCTCAACTCGACTTGGGTTTTGGCTTTCAATATCCGTAGTCTATCTGCAAGGCAACAGTTCTTTGTGTCTCTTTTTGTCTGGTCCATATCCCTTGGCTGTCCAACCGTGTGACCATACTAGTAGCTATGCTACCATCAGCATACGCTGTTGTTGCAGCAGTCCTCTCCTCACCAGAAGTGTTTGTGTCGCTAAATTACACTACCTGTAACTATCCTCTCTTTCGGGGTTAAGTTTTTGCCGTAAACACCAGGTGTGTTCTGATCCCATAGGCACTGTTACCACCAGATGTGTTAGACCAGTGGTTCTCAACCTTTTTTGGTCCATGTACCCTTTCACAATATGCCAGAATGTCATTCCCTCCTTTCCAGCGAACGAAAGAAGAATTCCCCATTTTCCAAAATTGTCAGCCTCAAAAGGTGCATTCAAAATAACCTGCCTATAATACTGGAAATCCTTTTTTCTTCCACGTTTGTACATAACCTATGCTTAGATTAATGTTATAGTGTAGTAAAACGTCAGAGAATTATCACTTAATACACGACATCAGAATGTCAGAAAATTGTGCTTCACCAAACAAAACGCTCGATAGAAAATCAGGATACTGTGCCTGAAACCATTTTGAGGCTGCCAATCTGTGGTCTTAATTCCCCCCTTGGAAACCTTAAAATGTCCCCTTTGGGGGTGGGGGGAAGATTCTCCACTTGTTGAGAACCACAGTGTTAGACTAGTTCATCGGTTATTTATTGGCTTTCGCGCGATCTGCTCCTCAAATTAGACTTGTGTAACATTGATTACAAATCAGTCAACAACTGCTACTGTAAATAACCACCTTATTCGGGACGTGACTTTTATTAGGTCAATTTCACCAATGCCTACAAACAGCTGAGCTCCAATTAAACATTGAGCATATTAGCATTTTATTTTTTAAGCGTGTAAACAAAGATACAAACTGACGTCTCTGGACTACGCTGCCAAACTCTCTCTCTCTCTCTCTCTCCTCTCTCTCTCTCTCTCTCTCTCTCTCTCTCCTCTCTCTCTCTCTCTCTCTCTCTCTCTCTCTCTCTCTCTCCCTTAGACGTGTCAAGGCCAGGCACGACACAAGGAACATTTCTCACCCAACTCCGTGTAATAAAAACCCGATATTAGTAGTTGTACTACGAACACACTGACTACCCCGCATTATCTTTCTAAATGCGTTCGTAAACGCGCCCCTAGCAATTTTGTAATTCCTTAACCTAACTTGCTGGGCAGGGCTACCCAGTGCGTGAATGATTTTTGTAAACTTGTCTGCCCCCCCCCAACAATT
>JACEFZ010011752.1:0-10000 GCA_014155875.1 Cepaea nemoralis | reverse complement strand
AGGAGAGAAGATGAGGAGGGAGGAGGAGAAGGGAGGAGGAGGGATGAGGAGGATGGAGGAGGAGAGGGAGGAGGAGGGAGAAGGAGGGGGAGGAGGTAGGAGAAGGGGGAGGAGGGAGGAGGAAGGATGAGGGGGAGGACGTAGAATTAGAAGAAGGGAGGAGGAGGGAGTGGGAGGAGAGAGGAGGAGAAGGGAGGAGGAAGGAAGAGGAGTGATTAGGAGGAGGGAGGAGGGCGAGGAGGTAGGAGGAAGAGGGAGGAGGAGGGAGGAGAAGGAGGAAGGAGGAGGAGGAGAAAGAGGGAGGAGGAGGGAGAGGGAGGAGGGGAAGAGGAAGAGGGTAGGAGGAGGAGGGGAGAGGAGGAGGAGGATTTTAACGCATATGCCTGTAGACAACTGCAGCGAAAAGGTGGGTCTGTCTATCTATCTGACCCGGCGTGGCTTTGCCCAGCTCCTGGCGGGTAGCGTCTCATTAAATTCATACAACAAAAAAAAGTAACTTAAAAGAATGTCCTTCCACACACCATCCATTATTTTTAATGAAAATCTTTCTAATCACCTGCATGACTACAGTAACTTCTTAAGCATAAAAAGATGAGTTACATGTTATGCATTGTGCATTATTTTATGAAAACTTTGAAAATTCCTTAAAGATTGTATCATTATTTATTATAACTCATATGCCGGTACATAACTATAGACACAGAGTTTATAAATCTTTGAAAACGATGCAACAATATGACTATAAGTTATACAGAAAAGTTATTAAAAGTTATGTCCCTTGAAATAACTTTTACAGAGTTAAGTCCCCTTGCTGTATAGAAATTATAATGAAAAATGGAAAATTAAATAATATTCAGTAAGCAGCCGATTTCACACTAAAAAAATATCACAGTTGGCTGCGCTGGAATGAAAGGAAGACGTGTAGAAAATTTCATCTCAATCGGATGGGCCGTTCGCGAACGCATAAAGGACATACGGACGGAGATTGCCTTTTATATATAAGAAGATGTGTATATATATATATATATATATATATATATATATATATATATATATATATATATATATATATATATATATATATATATATATATATATATATATATATATATATATATATATATATATATATATATATATATATATATATAGTGGAATCTCGCTTAACGAGCATAGTTCTTTCGAGAATCTTACTCGTAACGCGAAACGCTCGTTAAGTGAAACATGTTTTTCCATACAAATTAATGTAAAATACGATAATGCGTTCCATGCACACAAAAAATACTCACAATATTTTGTATAACGTTTATTCACAGAAAATTGTATATACGTTGTGAGGAGCGTGATTCATCTTCCTCTTGTATCTCGGAATGAACGAACCTGGAGTGAGAATTCGAATTGTAGAAAAGAACAGTTTGAAATATCTAATTTACAATTTATAATGCATGCCTAATTCATTTTTACTAGAAAGCTGTCTAGAGAAATGTGTTTTTTCCGACGCTTCAGAATTTAGTAGAAATGCGACACAGCATTATCATTAAATAAATTAGTAGCTCTCGTAGCCACTGCCTTATTAGGGTGATGGTTCTCAATGTACGATGCAACAGTTTCCCATGCTTTCATTATTTCTCTTATTGCGCCAGAATATTTTTGGTTTGCTGTTACCTTCTCATCCTCCTCGGACAATATCACCTCCACAACTTCTTGCTGTGAAACACAATGTAATTCCATAAGCTCTTCGGTGGTTAGCTCTTGGCTACGTTCTTCCACAAGCTCATCGATATCTTTGTTATCCACCTCCAGTCCCATGATCTTGGCCAAAGACACAATCTCGTTGACTACAGGCTCCACAGGTACAGTCTCAAACCCCTCAAAGTCACATTTGAAACGCTCTCCGGCCAAAGCTTCTTCCAAGCAGAAGTGAGGGATCTCTTGGTAACGCTCCGCAGTGCTGGCCCTATATATAGCCCCCCCCCCCCGCCCCTTCTGCACAGATTTGTTGCATGGGCACAATCCGGGACTTCCCCTCCCCTCGTCACTCGTTATGCGAAACGTCACTCGTTCAGCGAATCATTGTTTTACAATTTATTTTGCTCGTTATAAGAATTACTTGTTATGAGAGGTGCTCGTTAAGCGAGGTTCCACTGTGTGTAAATATATATATATATATATATATATATATATATATATATATATATATATATATATATATATATATATATATATATATATGGTTAGTTAGTTAGTTAGTTAGTTAGTTAGTTAGTTAGTTACTTAGTTCTGGTGTCAGGCCTCAGTCAGATATGACTGAGTTACCGTATAACAGTAGACGGTACTACCTGCTTTATCCGACACCCCACATTTTGCAAACGGCTTCGGGCGGAAGAGTGCAATTAGGAAGGTACAAGCCTTACCCTGGTGCGAGGAAATGCAACCGAAAGACAAAATGTCATGGCAGGGCAGACCAGGTCCTAAGCCTTGGTTGGCGGCTGGTCTAGGATGGTCTAGGATCGATGCTCCGACAAGCGGACAGTTAGAGCATTGTTTTGCTGATCCGGCAGCTTCTGCAGCTTGTATTGTTCCAGATGTAGAGGTGTTACCTTTCCTCTGGAGTGAACTAGGCAGGCCGAGAGAGGGATCATACTGCATGGGCAACACAAGATCTCTATATTTTAGCCCAGGCTTTGTGCTATGGAGAGGCAATAACTCCATCCCTGGTCTTAACCGGTCTCGGAATCAAAGCGAGAGGCAACTGTTACGGGATATAAGTCCCTGTCAATTGACGTAGACATTGGGAGCCACGCGTTGCCTCTGACGCTGGGAGACACCTACAGGTGTCACTGATCAGCTACCGTCAGCCTCAAGCTGGGCAGTCCCAAGCCAATTGGGTGCTGATCTGTCACAGCCCGCCTGCGTGAATGGGTGCTTGGGGCTAGGACACAATCTGAATCGCAGGCTGTAAAAGCTAATGCACCAGGTACTAATAAAAAGAACAATAGAAACCTCAAGCTACGGCTTGCAACCTGGAACGTGAGAACCATGTGTCCAGGATTTTTTATTGACAATATTCACGATGTGAGAAAAATGATTGATGCCGAACTCAGTCGTCTTAACATTGATATTGCTGGCCTGCAGGAGACAGGTTCTATGAGAAGTTAGACTCCATGATCAAGGAAGTTCCAACCTCTGACTACATTTATATGCTTGGTGATTTCAATGCTCGGGTGGGCAAGGACTCGATTTCATGGCCAGTGTGCCTTGGAAAATACAACATCTGTCGCATGAATGAAAATGGGCAAAGGCTGCTGGAGCATTGCACCAGTAATGACCTATGTATTACAAACTCCATTTTTAAAACAAAAGAGCTGCATAAGGTCACATGGAAACATCCAAGATCCGGCCATTGGCACCAGCTGGACTTCATCATCACACGGAGACAACATCTGAACCATGTATCATTGCCTCAAAGTTACCACAGTGCTGACTGTGATACGGATCATTCTTTGGTTGTTGCAAGGGTTAGACTGAGACTAAAGAGACTCTACACAGCTAAACACAAGTCTAGCCCCAGGATTAATATTATTAACACTCACGATCCTGAAAAGTGCTTTCAGTTTCAAAAGCAGATTAAGACGCTTTCACTGATACACCAGAAAATTGTACAGTAAAGGAAAAGTGGTGTCAACTTAAGGAAACTCTTTATAAAACTGCCGTAGGGGTTTACGGCACTGTGGATCATAAGAGGCAGGACTGGTTTGCGGCAAACAGCCAGACTCTGCAGCCCTTGATTGATAAGAATAAGTTAGCTCTCTTAAGAAACAAGAAAAGACAAACGCGTAACACGCTGAGTGAGCTAAAGCAAGCTAGGAAGGATGTGAAAAGGCTGCCAGGCAGTGTGCTGATGATTATTGGATCATGTTATGTGAGTCCATTCAAATCGCAAATGATAAGGGAAACATCTGAAGCATGTATGAAGGAATAAATGGAGCCGGTGGTCCAATGATCAAAAGAAGTGCACCATTAAAAACATTGACTGGAGACATTAATCGTAACTGATAAGAAACAGCAGATGGACATATGGGTAGAGCACTATCTGGAGCTTTAATCAAGTGAGACCAAACTAGCTAGCGGATGATGCCCTCAACGCCATAGAGGCTCTACCAACTCTTGACCACCTGGACACACTTCCCACCATAACAGAAGTTAAGTGTGCTATAAATGAACTTGCATCTGGCAAGGCTCCATGTAAGGATGAGATTCCAATAGAGGTTATCAGGAGTGGGCAAGACACACTCACTCTACATGTCCACCAGCTAATAGAAGGACTAGTCCCACTGGATTTCACAGATTCAAGCATCATAACACTGTACAAGAACAAGAGCAATCGGAGCGACTGCAACAACTATAGGGGTATCTCACTTCTGTGTATTGTTGGAAACGTATTTGCCAGAATTGTTCTGCGCAGACTTCAAGTCCTAGGAGATCAAGTCCACCCCGAATCACAGTGTGGCTTTCGACAGAACCGGTCTACCATTGATATGATATTCTACTTGCAACAAATGCAAGAACAATGCCGAGAATAGAATCAACCACTGCTTATGGCCTTCATCGACCTCACAAAGGTTTTTGAATTGTCAGTCGTGAGGGTCTGTTCAAGGCACTAAAGAAGGCTGGCTGCCCAACCAAGGTTGTGTACTAGCTCCCA
Source organism: Cepaea nemoralis (assembly GCA_014155875.1). Classification (NCBI taxonomy): domain Eukaryota; kingdom Metazoa; phylum Mollusca; class Gastropoda; order Stylommatophora; family Helicidae; genus Cepaea; species Cepaea nemoralis. The sequence goes on along the minus strand of JACEFZ010011752.1, from coordinate 5,295 downwards.
CCCTCTTTGAAATATACTTTTTATTTATACGGAAATATGCCTTTCGTGATCAGGATGGTGGTATATACATTCACTCACTCTCAGATGGCGGCCTCTACAATGCTCAGAGATTGAAGGCCAAGACCAAAATTAGGAGGGTACTGATCAGAGTGTTGCTTTTTGCAGATGGTGATGCATTTACGACCCACTCTGAGGAAGAATTGCAATGTCTACTATCTGCATTCTCCAATGATTGTTCTGAATTTGGTTTAACAATTAGCAAAAAAAAAAAAAACATATTATGTCACAAGGTGCACCTGGGGTACCATCAATCTTTATTGACGACGCCGAACTAGAGATGATAGACCATTTTACATATCTAGGATCAGTGGTTAATAGCAAATTATCACTTGATCAGGAAATCAACATCCAGATTGGTAAGGCAGCAATAACAATGAACAGGTTAAGAAAAAGAGTCTGGGAGAACAGGAAGCTTACTGCCAGAACAAAAGCTATTGTCTATTAAGCTTGTGTCCTTAGTACTCTTCTTTATGGCAGTGAAACCTGGACAATTTACTCACACCATGAGAAAGGTTTAAGCAGGGTTCACATGCAGTGTCTGCGAAGAATTCTTAGTATTAAGTCGCAAGACAAAATCACAAATACTGAAGTATTGTAAAGATCAGGTTGTGTGACGGTTTATTCCATGCTCAGTCTTCGTAGACTTAGATTGATAGGACACGTTATGAAAATGGATGATGGTAGAATACCAAAGGACATCATTTTTTGTGAATTACAGATGGGTAAGAGATCTCAGGGTCGGCCTCTACTCTGATACAAATATGTGTGTAAGCGGGACATGATTGATACATGCATTGAAAATGCACATTGGGAGCAATTCGCCGCTGAACGTGCTGCATGGAGGGCAAACATCACAAATGGAATAAAGACAAAGGAGAAAATTAGTGCAGATAAGTCACACACCGAGCATATGAGACGTAAGATGGTGCATGATGGTGGAAATTACCACGTGTTCACACGCACCCACTGTGAACGAACATTTACAGCGAGAATTGGCCTGATCAGTCACATTTGTTACCTCCATGGGTAAAAGTTATTATGCCTTTTTAAAGCACAAACTATCGACTGTCAATACTGCAAGGTGCTAATGTGTAGTTAGTTAGTTAGTTAGTTAGTTGGTTAGTTGGTTAGTTGGTTAGTTAGTTAGTTAGTTAGTTAGTTAGTTAGTTAGTTAGTTAGTTAGTTAGTGGACAGATCATCCTCGTTGCACATCGAACCATTCAGTCCATAAGTGCTCGGATCTCCGTCTCAGTAAATCCCGCAGCGTGTAGCGGCTCACGACTCCAGTTCAGTGTTGGTTTATTACTCTTCTTTGGCTTCCTGTGTAGTGTTCTTGTTTGGCCACGCCTCTTTCAATTTGCTATTCTTATCGCTTGGTTCTCCTAAACGACTTACTTCTCGTAGCACATTCAGAATCTCTTCTTGGTCCATGGCGCCTCCGCCTTCCACGGTAGGCCTACCTGGAAGCATGACAGCCTGCTCATTCCCTTGTACACCCGCATGCCCTGGGACTAAGATGAAACTAATATTTGCCAGTTGAAACCGATCCAGAGACAGTAGCCACTCTCTTCGGACCCACCCCACCTCTATCATCCTGAGCATACTGATTGAGTCACAAAGGACACATGCCAGATTGAATGTTGTGTCTCGAGCCATGTTATTGCTTTTCTTACTACCATGACTTACATAGTCAGGCTGCTTGTGGTCAAAGCAAAAGCGCCAGACTCTTCCCCCACACTTTTCTCTCCGGCCAGAGCCGTCAAGACCCATTAGCTTCTCACTCCACTGACGACAGACACATCCGTGGAAATGACAGCATCATCCTCTGACGAATTCTCGAAGATCAACGCCTGTACTTCCGCCTCCACAGCAGCTGGATTGTCATGTCTGAATTTCCTGTCTCGTTGGATGCACACTGAAAAGTATGCACAGAACTATGTTAGCACTTGTAACCACTCCTCGCCAGGTACTAAGTCCTCAAGTGAACACACGTGCTGAAAAAAATGTCTTCGGCTTGACCCATCCACGACTTTCCTCTTTTTAACCTGCTGCCCTTTACCTTCTTGATCTCGCTGTACAGTGGATATTGTTTGTTTGCGTTTATTCTGAGATAGGCACGTGCTTGGCACAATTGTATTATGTCCCTCATGGTTGAAAAATCAAGAAAGTAGCGCATCGCGCTGCATGCTGTATCTCCTGTACATCAAAGAATAATGCGCATAGCTTCGTTATGTACCCTTTCCATCCTTTCTATCTGCTTATGGCTGAGAGTCATGATCGCCATCGCATACTCCAAAACAGAAAGGACCATGACTTAAAGATATGGCGAGAACAGAGGACTTTGACATCAGTGATTCCACATCGCTGTCCAGGATGAAAGACCTGGGAGTAGGAATCGGCACAGCCAGACTCGAGAGGTACATTGGGAAAAACAAAGCACCTCGTCAACCAACACAGAACTGGCACTATTAGCCACCGGACGCTGATGCATATGCTGAGGGGAGGATCTGGGCACCTATGGACATGTCGGGAGTGCAATGAAGATACCCCAACTGATAACTGATAACTGATAACAGAAAGGACCAGATCCTCGTACAGAAGACATTGATGGCGCTGCTCACAGTTTGCCGCCTACATCACCCGCATCGCAGCCAAACAACGCTTGGCCCTTGTTATCACCTGGTCTACGTGCTCAGTATACGCTTGTCTTCGATCAAATCTTATCCCCAGGTAATTCATCGCCTGCGTTCCTTCCACCGTCTTTGAACCCAGATTTACAGTTGGCGTTGGGGTGTTGACAATATGGTTATTCAAAGAGAACCATGTCATTGTTGCCTTTGTTGGGTTGACCATTGCGTCAGCTTCAGCACACCAAGTGCTAATGAGATTAAATTCGGTTTGTAGTTCCACAGCAACCTTATCTCTATCCTTGCCCTGACGCTGCATATGACAATGTCCTCCCCAGTCCTATGAATTGCTCGCTGTCGATTCTCACAGTGTAGTCGTTGAACAGCACAGGATAATGGTGATCCATGTGGTAGGCCAGGATATATTGTTGTTGGTTCTGAAGTCCAACTGCCACATCTAACAATTGATTTCCCTTGAAAGAGGGCTGCTGCGATCCAACTAAGGAGGAAAGGACTTATCTTGAGTTAAAGAAGCTGAAGCATTAAAACATCCAATTGTACTCTGCTGTACGCGTCCTCAAGACCAATCGCCGAAGCAAATGTTTCAATACCTGAGTAAAAACCTTCGTAGACATCATGGGCAAAAACTGTTGCATTGGTCCAGGTTTCTCTGTTTGGACGGTACCCTCCTACGGTAGGTGGGAAAACACCTTGCATCTTTAGCTGGCTTGATATTTTTCTAGCAATTAACTACTCCATCAGCTTGACTATTGTAGTCATAATGGTTATTACTCGATATCCCTAATGTTTGTGTGGTGTCAAAGACTAAAATAGATAGGAGGGAAGACCATCCGGGATGAGTGGTCTACCTCAAGTAGATTAGAGGTAACCCAGTGCCCCTACATGAGGGCAGGGTAGGGGTAGGGAGTAGATAGGAAGGGGAACTGTCAAACAGTTCTCTCATGAGACACGGAGGTGTCAACCAGAGAGTAAGCACTCTGGTCACGGTGTAATCATGCCAACATGATGGACACCTAGCACTAGAATGGAACTCAAGAGTAGACTACTACTCTAAGCGTGTTGAATGATGTAGCACGCAAAAGCTGAAGTGCGCACGAGGTCCTTCCGCGTACTGTGTAATCAGCACGCGGAGAATCGTCAGACTGGGGACAGACTTCGTAGGGAACACATCGCTTAGCGTCGATGCGTATTTCTTTAGATGAGGAGATAGATTTAGCAGTAGGGCTAGGGACGACTAGTGATAGGAAATTCTGTGTATTCATGTGTGATTCATTAGAGACAGTTTTGTGCATTTATGTAATGTAAAGAGCCAGTGGCAATAAAAATGTGTAATCAATTCCTCTCGTACGACTGACAAATCTTTTTGTGTGGTGCGAGAGAAGTTTATCCCATAATGCCTGTAGCATCGCTTGATGACAGGCTAGGATAAAAGTGGTGTCAGAAGTGTAGCTTGGACAATTGTTCAAGCTATAACACTCACCCACGGCTCTAGAATAGTATTACTGTCAGTTTATCACAGAGTTTAATTTGTGTTAGTGTAAAATGGCGTATGCAGACTAGTGCAAGATGCGAGCTGTGCCCATCGTGACCGATTAACATTTATTTATGCTTATTAAAATGTTTTGTGCTTTATGAATATATTTTCTTCTGATCTGTAAGTATTATTATTATAGTTTTGTATCATTTATTTCTACAATTATTGGTTTATTTATGAGTATTTATCAAAAATGATTCACGGCGGAGCAATACACAAGAAATGAGCCGGCGACAATATCAATTTTTCCAATCTAAAAATAGCGCTGCGCCTGTGACGTATCGCGGGTGACAAACAGCTGCCCTACGCCATTTGCAATCAGCGACAGATTGTTTACAAATCGCCAAGCGGCTGCTCGCCTGAATCTTCGGCTTATATTGAATATTATTTGTTTATACAAGCTATTTATTGAATATATTTAGTTATTTGAACATTATTATTAGCTTTATATTAATTTCAAAGCATTTATTTAATTATTTGTAGAGTTTTTTCTATTTTCTACCGTCACGATGGCACTACTTTCGTTATGCAAATAAGATTCCTTCTGCACAGCACTTCCACAAATTAAACAGCAATAGTTAGGGAACGCAGAAGACATTAGAACGAAGACAGGACATTGACATTTACTATTAACTATACCACATTGTGTTGTCCGGGGGCATGTGATTGTAAATGTCAAACAAATGTCTAAAGTCATATGTCGTTTACAAATAGTTAATTATTGATGCTCTTGTAAACCAGGTATAACAAGAGCGGTGTATAAGAGTAACACAAGGTGTATGTCAAGGTGCCAAACGATTGTACCTGAGGTGCCAAACGATTGTACCTGAGGTGCCAAACGAATGTACCTGATTGTTCTGGATTGCTGAGATGAGTATACCCAAATTATTTTGAATGCAATATAATTAATAATGCATCTCTTTTTCAGGGTGTAATCTGATAATATTTTTTTTGTACACAGGCATTTAAAAACTCAACATAGCTAATACACCTGAGTAAATATTTGAGTACCTATCAATCTAGTAATATCCCAAAAAAGTCCCTTTTTCTTTT
>JACEFZ010011751.1:0-11926 GCA_014155875.1 Cepaea nemoralis | reverse complement strand
TTTCCCCCTTTTTTTTTTTTCTAAAGTTAGACACAGTAGATAGGCAACTGACGAAATTGGCACGTTTAAAGTACCAGTAAGTTGATTAGGTCCTCTTAAGAGCACACGCTAGCTCTGGTCTGTTGACAGATACCCTGGTAGATACGGTACACACAGAACGAACGAACGAACGAACGAACGGACTTTATTTTCAAAGGGTAACCAATTGGGCATGCAGGCCCGTCTTACATTCGGCCTTTCCAATCACTCATCTTGTTGAGTTCGTTCGTTCGTTCGTTCGTTCTGTGTGTACCTTATCTACCAGGGTATCTGTCAACAGACCACAGCTAGCGTGTGCTCTTAAGAGGACCTAATCAACTTACTATTACTTGTATACACACACACACACACACACACACACACACACACACACAACCAAATGTCCCTGCTTGACCACAAACTCTCCCTTCCCAGCCACATCTATTCTCTAAAACATACCGACTCTAAACTTCACAACATAGCATGCTGGTGGGAGGAGTCGAAATGGGACCAGAGAACACGAATGGCCAAAAGCCCAGGAATAATAATACAAATAATAACAATAGGGGAGAGAACACGACACAAATAATTATATCCCTTGTGGTTTGTCCGTGTAATCCCTGGTCGCCAGTATAGAAAACATCAAACATGTATGAACATTCAGGGACGCCTGATGGATTTACAAAAACCGAAAACTTGATCTGGTGGAGTGGATAGTTGGCTCGCCTGCCAGGACTGTGGTCCCGGTTCTATCTTCAGCCTTCAGCATTGACCGGATTATTTTGCAGAAACGCATGTGGCAAACACATTTTTTTTTAAAAACGTTAGTTGCATATCCTTTACAGGACGTCGCAGTCAACCCCATCATTTATTTGACTGTTTGTGATTTCTTGACAGGTTTTCGTTTGGTAGTTTGATATTGATTTCTGAAAGACCGACATTTAGGTCTTTGAATGAAACCATGCGCAACATGGCCTGCTTCCAAATCGCCCGCAGCTGTGTTTCGAACTCGGTATGCAGGATGGATTACGTAATAAAGGAAGAACTAAAAACTCAGAGAGAATGGAATTAGAGAAAGAAATGAATTTCATGGGGAGGTGCTCGAAATAGCAGAGCATGGGACGACTTGGACTGAGTTGTTGAGGGGTTATTTTCCAATGGGAAAATAAAAGAAAGAAGACGCAAGCCTTTGGGGTCAACTCAACTTCATAAAATCCGACTTCTTGACACGTGGGTAAACAGAGAGAGGTCACATCTGGCTGCATGTGATAGATGGTATTATTATTATTATTATTATTATTATTATTATTATTATTATTATTATTATTATTATTATTATTTTGCGCTCGCTTGCATTGAATTCAAGAGTAGTCATACACGTGCTACTACTTCTAATGCACTGGACTTATTTTTGCGTGTGGATTAGCTTTCCCGATTACCAATGGTCCTCGCCATCAGGTGAACCCACACCGACTTCTGAAGTAATTGTAATTTACATCCCCAAGTCAAGGACTAAAAGTCAACAATTTAGTTCAACTGACCCGAGGAGGGGATGAAGCCACTACCTAACCATCATCACACCGGAAGTTTAAGAGCGAGTGATCTGATCCATTCGGCCAAGCTGACCCCCAGATGGTGTTATAAAGTTATAGATACTAGTAATCGATTATCTCTTTGGTGAGATTAGTAGTCGTGATAGTTGTAGTCGTACAGTCCCAACTTCAAGACAACGGATCGCTCCATAATAGCGCCATTCCTGTGCCGGCGAAAAACCACACGAAAAGCTCATCATTGACCAATGTGTACTAATGCAGGAAATAGTCGTTTCGGCAAGCCAGATAGCTAGAACATTGACAACAGGCCGTCATTCGCTAGAATGTTCAGTTAATTTAGAGGAGACAGATGTAGAAAAGATCACAAGCAGTCTGCACATGCATTATCGCATAATCTTGGATGTTTCCATGTGACCTTATGCAGCTCTTAAGTTTTAAAAAAGGAGTTTGTAATACATTTCTGGTGCAATGCTCCAGCAGCCTTTGCCCATTTTCATTCATGTGACCGGTGTTGTATTTTCCAAGGCACACTGGCCATGAACTCGAGTCCTTGCCCACACAAGCATTGAAATCACCGAGCATATAAATGTAGTCGGATTTTGGAACTGCCTTGATCACAGAGTCTAACTCCTCGTAGAACGAATCTTCACATCATCAGAGGAAGTAAGTGTGGGTGCATATTCAGTGATAATGGTGGCAAACCCACAAGAGGTTGCCAAGCGCAGGAATAATAGTCTTCCATTACCTCCAGATGGAATTTTAATCATTCCCAATAGCGAATTCTTCCCTGCAGGCTCACACCATGCTGCGTTTTTTTCTGCCTGCCCTCTACCCTCCCCCCCCCCCCAAAAAAAAATGTGTAATTCGTTTTCCCTAAGTGACCCTTCCTCAATGAGGCGAGTCTCCTGTGGGCAAGCAATAACAAAGTTAAGATGATTGAGTTTGGCATAAATCACAGCCGTTTTTCTCACATCTTCAATATTCGTCAAGTCAGTGGAAAATCCTGGACATATCATTCTTACGTTTCAGGTTGCAAGCCGTAGCTTGAGATTTCTATTTTTCTTTTTAGTAGTACCTGGTGCATTGGTTTTTATAGTCTGCGATACAGATTTTGTCCTAGCCCCAAGCACCTATTGAAGCAGGCAGGCTGTTGCGGATCAGCACCCAATTGGCCGGGCTGCCCAGCTTGAGGCGGGCGGTAGCTGATCAGTGACACCTGTTGGTGTCTCCCACCGTCAGAGGCAACCCGTGGCGCCCCATGTCTACGCTAATTGATAAGGACTTATAACCGGTAACTGCTACCTCTCGCTTTGATTCCGATACCGGTTAAGACCAGGGATAGAGTTATACATCTCCATAGCACAAAGCCTGGGCTGAAATATAGAGACCATGTGCTGCCCATGCAGCAAGATCCCTCTCTCGGCCTGCCTAGTTCACTCCAGAGGAAAGGTAGCACCTATACATCTGGAACAAGACAAGATGCAGAAGCGGTTGGATCAGCAAAGCAATGCTCTAACTGTCCGCCTGTCGGAGCTTCGATCCTAGACCAGCTGCCAACCAATGCTTAGGGCCTAGTCGGCTCTGCCATGACATGTTGTCTTTAGGTTGCATTTCCTCGCACCAGGATAAGGCTTGTACCCTCCCATTTGCGCTCTTCCGCACGAAGCCGTTGGCGAAATAATATACCGCTGGTTCTTCTGTTTCTTCTTGTGTGTTTTCTTCTTCCATGTCGTGTGGCGTTAGTGATATTATCTGTCCACAGCCGTCATGCGTTGTGTACAGGCAATAATTTCTTATATCGATGTTCCTCAATGCCATGAAGTCAAACTGTCCAGCATCTTCTCTCTTGGTCTTCACTGCCTCTCCTCCCCTTCAACTTTCTTGTTGTGACGACATTCTCCAGCCTTCATGGCCTGCCCAATAAATGTGCACTGTCTTCTTCTGATGTGAGTAACTAGTTTTCTTTCTGAGTTTACTTCTTTGAAGATATTTTCATTGCTCTGACTATCCACCAACGATGTTCTCATCATGCTTCTATTTACAAAAAAAAAAAAAACACACACACATTTTCTCACTTGGTTTCTACTTTTCCATTATTCTTTTCCGCACATCAGGATTGGCTGAGTATAGCTCTTAAGAACTCTTTTCCAAACCTCGACTGACAAAGGTAAATAGCAAAGAATATTCTTCATCTTGCCACTCTATCTTTGGCTATTCTATATTTAACTTCCTTAAAACATCTTCTATCCTCTGTTCTTAAAGTTACTTGCATACCCTTTGCTAAACAATATAAAATAACACAATGTAATGCAGCTTTACATAACAGAGTTACGACACATACCGGACCATGCGGCAACGTTGTGGGGGATGTGTGTTTGGCTGGGTGGAGGGGTGTGTGAGTGTGGGTGGGTAGGTGGAGGATGTTTGTGTTGATGGGTGGGTGAGGGATGTGTGGGTGTGAGTGGTTGAGGGCTGAGTATGTGGGTGGAGAATGTGTGTATGAGTGGGGGAGATGTGTGTGGGTGGGGACATGTGTGTGGGTGGGGAATGTGTGATTGAGGGATGAGTGGTTGGGGGATGGGTGTATGGGGGTGTGTAGGTAGAGGAAGTGTGGGTGGGTGAGTGTGTGTGTGGGGTGTGGGTGGGTGTGAGCTATGTGTGTGTGTGTGGGGGATGTGTGTGTGGGTGGGTGCGGGATGTGTGTGTGGGTGGGTGCGGGATGTTTGTGTGTGGGTGGAAGAATGTGTGGTTGGGGGATGTGTGTTTGGTTGGGGGTGGGTGGAGGATGTGTTTGTGGGTGAGTGTGTGTGGGTTGGGGGATTGGTGGGGGATGTTGTGTGGGTGAGGACATATGTGTAGGTAGGGGATGTGTGGATGGGGGATGAGTGGGTGGGTGGAGGCGCATATATGTGTACCTTAGGGTGTAAGTGTGTGGTTGGGGTGTGTGTGTGTGTGGGTGGGTGGGTGTGTGTGTGGTTTATGTGTGGTGGGTGGGGGATGTGTTATGTTTACAACATTTATTTGACAATGTTTTATTTTCCTATGTGAGTGTATCATGCACTATTGATGAACGAAAGATAAGTGATCGGAAGGGCCGAATGTAAGACGGGCTTGCGTGCCCAATTTCTTACCCTTCAAAAGTAAAGATCAATCAATCAATCAATCAGTCTTGCTGTAACACCACGTGGTGACTCCTTGAGAAAGCGACCTTTAACCCCATCCCACAAAAGGAAATTCTACCAGTACACAGTATCAACTATACATATTCTGTAATGTAAAACAAACCCAAAACAAAACAACAACAAACATATTCTGTAATGTAAAACAAACCCAAAACAAAACAACAACAAACATATTCTGTAATGTAAAACAAACCCAAAACAAAACAACAACAAACATACTTAGATCACGGAAAAGCCATATTAGTGCAAAAAAAAAAAAAAGACAGGGTAGTCAATTTAAAATTACCATGGGGTACTTCAATTTTAATTCACCGCAACAAACGCCACGAGGCTATATTTAGCTTTAGCAGCTATATATAGCGTAGTTAGCAGCTATATATAGCACTGGTGGGGGATCTCCGTTGAATTAAATTTTTTTTCAGTGCGTGTCATGGCGCGACATGGCGCGAAAAAGGCGCAAAAAAGGAGCAACGAACGGTAACACAGTGTGTGTGTTCATTTTTACGTTAGCTTTCTGCAGTCATGAATTTTATTGAACTGACAGCAGCTGTCCACGACAAGCAGAGTAGTGTTGCCTTTCTGCAGCAACATGGCATATTACATTCTGAAAGACGTTGTTCTGGTCATCATGTCTTGGTGCTATCGCTGAGGTTTAGGGTTAGGGTTAGGGTTAGGGTTAGCGACAACGTTATTCCGATCAAGGTCATGCACACCGAGATACAGCGCGAATAAGGGGACTTCAGGATATGACGTGTGCCCTGGAATTCCCTTTGTTTGCGGTGAATTAAAATTGAAGTACTACCATGGTAGATAATTCAAATTACTGTATGAATCTGTGTGTTGAATATTTCAGCTTGAATGATTCATGTCAATGCTTTACTTTAGGCTGCGTGAATTTTGCAGTATTACCTGGCGAGATGCAGCTAAATCAACCAGGCAATAAATCGAGCCGTCTGTTGTTTGTGTCTTTGTTATTAAAATTCACTATGTGAAAACATTCTTGAAAACTAACAAATGTCACAGTAATCATATCATAATGGCAAGAAAATAATAAATTCCGATGTTATCATCTTCGCGATAATTACAAAACCTAGAAGAAGATTGAATATAGCAGTTTTCTCAGATACACTCTTCAGTGGTTGTCCACGGCGAACGAGCGATTGAATAGTTACTCAGTCTAGCGGAACAATGTCCAGCTTTTCAGCTGCTAGCTGTAAAATGCTTTCTTGCAGTCTTTAGAATGATTTCCGTTATTTCTAATCGCATTTTATTATGCTTGGCTAAATGGCGTCTTGTTTCCTGGATATCCTGCCTGGTCATTCTTCTAGAACTCTTCTCTTTGACTCAAATCTACAAACTTCTCTTGTCATGCGTGACAAAATGGCGTCTTGTCGCCTAGAATATTGTCTGTTGACTCTTCCTAAATTCTTCTGCTGACACCGCTTCGCTTTCCTAACCATCGTTTTGCAATTAATTAATTACTATAACTTCTAAACTGCTGAACTGGTAATTTATTTTTACTTGCAAGAAATAAAAGTTATTTTGAAACAAAAAAAATGTTTTCCCATTCTGAATTTGAGTAATGAAGACATCACAAACAATATATTGCTCAGTTTAGTGCTTGGCAATGTATATCTGGCCGACTCAAAACAACAGCTAGCCGAACTACTATGCCGCAGTTACAGTTTTGAAATACAAAACCAACAAAAGTAACTGTCCTGTTCAATGATTTGCCAATGTCCTTCAGGACATAAAGCACCATCAATGTCGTAGAATTATTAAAGAACTATAAATGTCCTCCATTACTCAAAGGACTACAATATGACCTATAATAATCATAAGGCTATCAATGTCCTAAAAAAATACAAAAGACAACGAAGATCCGACAACACTCATGCGACTACCAATATAAAACACGACTAATGGACTATAAATGTCCTATAAGACTCAAAGGACAACCAATGTCCTACAAGACTTGTGTAACTATCTGTCAAATCTGTCATTACTGTCTGCAGTACCTGCGGTGTAGGATTAAAAGGGAGGGGGAGTCTTGAGCCTGGGGAAATTAAGGCCGCCTGGTTAGTGCGGTGGCCGCGAAGGGTGCAGGTTATGGGTTTCCTAAAACGCTCAGGGTATTAGCAAAATCCCTAGGATTCAGACAATTGTCAGATGTCTTAGAGCATTTTGACAATCTTTAGTGTCCTACCAGACTAAATTGACAACCAATGTCCTATCTTTAGTGTCCTACCAGACTAAATGGACTACCAATGTCCTTTCTTTAGTGTCCTACCAGACTAAATGGACTACCAATGTCCTTTCTTTAGAGTTCTACCAGACTAAATGGACTACCAATGTCCTTTCTTTAGTGTTTTACCAGACTAAATGGACTACCAATGTCCTTTCTTTAGTGTCCTACCAGACTAAATGGACTACCAATGTCCTTTCTTTATGGTCCTACCAGACTAAATGGACTACCAATGTTCTTTCTTTAGTGTCCTACCAGACTAAATGGACTACCAATGTTTTGTCTTCAGTGTCCTACCAGACTAAATGGACTACCAATGTCCTTTCTTCAGTGTTCTACCAGACTAAATGGACTGCCAATGTCCTATATTCAGTGTCCTACCAGACTAAATGGACTGCCAATGCCCTTTCTTTAGTGTCCTACCAGACTATATGGACTACCAATGTCCTTTCTTTAGTGTCCTACCAGACTAAATGGACTACCAATGTTCTTTCTTTAGTGTCCTACCAGACTAAATGGACTACCAATGTCTTGTCTTCAGTGTCCTACCAGACTAAATGGACTACCAATGTCCTGTAGGACTAAAGACAAATAACTGGTTATGAGACACACGATTTCAATTCATTTACAAGTAATATGAGATGGATAAGACCCGAGTAGGTTCGTTCTAAAAGACATCCAGATTAATTTGAACAAACAATCCAGACGAACGGAATCCGAGCTGCCGAACTGTTCATGTTTGATGTTCAACGCCATAAACATATATGAATATTCTTTTTCTTTTTTTTCAGTTTCATTCCGGATAATGTATTTTGATAGCATTACAATTTTAAAAAATAGAAGATCTCTCTCTCTCTCTCTCTCTCTCTCTCTCTCTCTCTCTCTCTCTCTCTCTCTCTCTCTCTCTCTCTCTCTCTCTCTCTCTCTCTCTCTCTCTCAAATCTTCTGCCGCTGATTCAATCTAATGCAATGAACAGCAAGCGCCTAAATTTGTTACATGTCTCAAAGCCTAGATTGGACCTATACAAAACATGTTTCGCCTATTCTGGTGCTCACTTATGGAATGATCTGCCTCCAGATCTGAAAACTCCAATGAGTCCCTACACATTTAACCGAAAACTCTTTCAATACTTAATCCATACCGACTATATGCCACCATAATTCATTTACTGGTATAATTGTTCAGTATAATTGTTCATTATAATTGTTTAACTATAATTGTTCACTAAATATGTGTATGCGTGTGGGAGCGAGAGAGAGAGAGAGAGAGAGAGAGAGAGAGAGAGAGAGAGAGAGAGAGAGAGAGAGAGAAAGTGGGTGTCAGTGAGAGGGAGAGAGTGAATGCGTGTGTGCGCACGTGCATGCGTGTGTGTGGAGAGAGTGATTGAGCGAGAAATGGTGGGGGAATGTGTCAGTGCATGCATTCGTACGTGTATGTGTGAGAGTGACTGAGGGAGTGCATGCGTTCATGTGCATGCGTTAATGTGTATGTGTGAGAGAGTGTGATTGAGAGAGTGAGTGTGTGTGTGTGAAGGATTGTGTGTTAGAAAGTGAGACAGTGGGAGAGTTGATGTGTTAGTGTGTGTGTGTGTGAGCGCGCGCATGCGTGTGAGTGTGTGTATATGGAAGAATAAAGAGAGAGAGAGAGAGAGAGAGAGAGAGAGAGAGAGAGAGAGCTGAGCAGATGCATGTCATGTAACACGCATGTTATGTAACACGCGAATCCATATGTTTGTGTATTCTCATCTGTCATATTATCAGTTAAATACCATTTGATTTTATCATGCATAATATAAACTCATTTTCATTACTGTAGTTTGAGTGAGTCAGTCAGTGAGTGTGAATGAGAGACAGAACGAGTGAGCGTGAGAGTGAATGAGTGAGCGGGAGAGTGAATGAGTGAGCGGGAGAGTGAATGAGTGAGCGGGAGAGTGAATGAGTGAACAGGAAAGTGAATGAGTGAGCGGGAGAGTGAATGAGTGAGCGTGAAAGTGAATGAGCGGGAGAGTGAATGCGTGAGAGAGAATGAATGAGCGGAAGAGTGAATGTGTGAGCGTGAGAGTGTATGTGTGTGTGTGTGTGTGTGTGTGTGTGAGAGAGAGAGAGAGAGAGAGAGAGAGAGAGAGAGAGAGAGAGAGAGAGAGAGAGAGAGAGAGAGAGAGAGAGAGAGAGAGAGAGGGCATCACTATTTCTACGTCACATACATTTTATGTACACATTTTTCTCCATGTTTAACATTTTTATGAGACTGTTCATGACAAGTGTCAGTGTATGTGTGTGAGTAAAGTGTGGGAGTTTGTTCATACTAGTTTCAATACTAACGTGAGACATTTTGTATGTGTCTAGATGTGAGGAAGTGTGAGTGTATGTGGAGGATGTGTGTGAGTATGGGGATATGTGTGCGTGGGGGGGGGGGTGTGGGTGGGGGTATGCATTTGGATGGGTTGGGGTGTGTGGGTTTTGGTGGGTAGTGGTATTTGTGGGTGTTGGTGGGATGTGTGGATGGATGTGTGGGGGTGAAAGTAGGGGTGTTGGAATGGGTGTGGGGGGTGTGTGTATGGGTGGAGGATATGTGTATGGGACGGATGCAGGGGATGTGTGTTTATGTGGGTGGAGATGTGTGGATGGTTTCAGGAAGTATGTGTGGGAGGCGGGGTTGTGTGGGTAGGGGATTGTGTTGGGTGGATTTGGGATGGAAGGGCGGGTGGTAGAAGTGTATGGTGTGTGGGTTTGAGATATGTGTGCGGTGTGTTAGTGGGGGATGTGTGAATGATGTGTGGGTGGAGGGTATGTTTGTGGTGGTATGGGTGGAGGATAGTGTGTGGTGTGGGGGATGTGTGTGATGGCTGTGGGGAATGTGCGTATGGGTGGGGTATATGTGTGGGTGAGCAGGGGATTGTGGTGGTTGGGGGAAGTATGTGGGGGAGTGTGGGTGGGAGATGTGTGTGTGTGGATGGGGAATGTGTGGGTGGGGGTGTGTGAGTGGCTTAGGGATGTGTAGGTGGGTGAGGGAGTTGTATGTGTCAGGGTGGGATGTGTGAGTGGGTGGAGGATGTGTGTGGGGGTAGGGGTATTGTGATCGAGAGATGTTTGGTTGGGAGTGGGTGTGTGGGTGCGTAGTGGAGGATGTATGCGTGAGTGAGTGTGTGTTGGTGGACGGGTAGGGAATGCGTGTGTGGGTGGGGAGAGGTGTGTGGTGTGTTGGTTGGTGATATTGTGTGGGTGAGGTATGTGTGTGTGGGTGGGGGATTTTTGTGGTGTGTGAGTGGGGGTATGTGGGGTGGATGGGTAAGGGTATCTGTGTGGGTGTGGGTGGGAATATTGTGTTGTATCTTGGTGGGGGATATGTGTGTGGTGTGTAAGTGGGGATGTGTTGGTGAGGGATATGTGTGTGTGTGGTGCGTGGGTTGGGAATAGTGTGTGGTAGGGGGTGTATGTGATGTGCGGGTGGGGGATTGTGTGGTGGGGGATTAGGTTAAGGCATGTGTGGGTGGTTGGAAGTTGTATGTGTGGGTGGTGGGGTGTGTGTGAGTGGATTGGGGATGTATGGGTGGTTAGGGAGATGTGTGTGTGTGTGTGTGGGGGGGGGGGGGGGGTAGGACATGTCAGTTGGTGGGGATGTGTGTGTATGGTTTGGGGGATGTGTGAGTGAATGTGCGATGTGTGAGTTGGTGGGGGATTGTGTGTGTGGGTGGGGAATATGTTGTCGATGGAGATGTGGCTGGGGGAATGGTGGTTTGAGGTGTGGGTGGGGAGAGGATGTGTGGGGTAGGATGTGGATGGGCGTGGGATGTGTGGGTTGGTGAGGGAATGTTTGTGGGTGGCGAGTGTGTTTTGGTTGGGGGATCAGGTGAGGGCAGTGTGTGTGGGTGGGGGATGTGCGGGAGGGGGATGGGTCGGTTGGTGGGGTATGTATGTGTCCCTTGGTGTGCGTGTGTGTCAGTAGGTGGGGGTGTGTATGTGTCCCTTGGTGCGCGTGTGTGTGGGTAGGTGGGGGTGTTGTGTGGGTGGGGTGATGTATGGATAGGTGGGAAATGGGCTTCATAACATGGTAATTAGCCTTGTTTATGTTTACAACATTCATTTCACAATGTTTATTTTTCTTCCTATGTAAATGTATAATGCTCTTGATGAACGAAAGACGAGTGATTGGAAGGGCCGAATGTAAGACGGGCCTGCGCGACCAATTTGTGACCCTAATAAAGTTGATTTGATTTGATTTGATTTCTCTCTCTCTCTCTCTCTCTCTCTCTCACACACACACACACACACACACACACACACACACACACACTCACACACACACACACACATTCATCCATCTAATTTGTCCAAAATATTAGTATACACGTGGAGAGAGAGAGAGAGAGAGAGAGAGAGAGAGAGAGAGAGAGAGAGAGAGAGAGAGAGAGAGAGAGAAACTGACTGACTGACAGCATAGACAGACAGACATACATACAGACATGTATTGACAGACAGACAGACAGACAGACAGACAGACAGACAGACAGACAGACAGACAGACAGACAGACAGACAGACAGACAGACAGAAGAGCATACAAGAGAAACAATGTAAGGGAAGAACAGAATGACAGAGACAGAGTGCGACAGAGACAGAAAAACAGACAGCCAGAAACAGAATGAGAGATAGGGAGGGAGGAGGAGAGAGAGAGAGAGAGAGAGAGAGGAGAGAGAGAGAGAGAGAGAGAGAGAGAGAGAGAGAGAAGAGCAGAGAGACAGAGAGAGAGACTTAGAGAAGACAAACAGAGACTATTTAGAGATATATAAAGAGACAAACAGCGATATACACAGGTACACGAGAGAAACATAGAAAAATTGAAAGCGAAAGGCAGAGAGAAAGACAGAGGGGCAGAGAAAGACACAGCGATAAAAATAGACATAGACAGAAAGACAGCTTGCAAGACAA
>JACEFZ010011750.1:0-12231 GCA_014155875.1 Cepaea nemoralis | reverse complement strand
GCGTTGGTACCTTATGTGGGGTATGTGAGCCGTTGTTCAGAAAGCAAGGGTAAACTACTAAACGTAAAATTTCCCTTACATCAAAAGCAGCTGAAAAATTCTGGTGTTGACTGCAACTTCATGTAAGGGATAAGAACAAAAAAAAAAAAAAAATTTTGAATTTATTTGTAGGTAAATGATTAATTTGCTCATCCTCCTTTGATAGGAGGCGATCATTGGGGGTCATCACCTTCATGACCAACTGTTGGGCACGCTCAACACTGTCTGTTCCCTTCCTTCTGGAGACCCTCAGGCCAATCTCAGCTGAGAATATGCCGGTACTGCATCAGAAGCACTTCCAGTTTCCTAAACATTGTGAACGAGGAATTTCTTGATTCCATCGGAGCAGACGAGGCTGGCACTACTTCCAGGTACCGCAACCAATGTTTCTGACCCTTGACCCTCCTTCTCACTCTGTTGTTACACTTGATGGCCTCTAAACGGCCTGCCAAAGATATAATATCCTTAACGTGATGAGTCTGTGTCACAACAATTACCTCGGGTATAATACACTTTTGTATATCATTATGAAGAAGCAAGAAATGAAGATTATAAACATGTATTATGCGGAGAGGTAAATAAATAATACAATTTCGTGCGTACACACGCTAGGCTTATTTTCTTTTACATATATAAGATACAGTATTGTAAATGGCATGAAAAGGTTAATTTTTATATGAAATTAACTATAGATTAATACGCAATTTCCAAATCTGTAAATTTCAGAAATATTTTTAGATCAAGTAATGTCCCTTAATATGTAAGTCGATATGTCCCTTGCCTTAATTTAATTTGTTTGTTTTCTTTGTTTATGTGGTCTCTCCCGAAGTTGTTTGAAGAGAATTGTTAATAGATTCGGTGCCACTCAAAACTTACGCTATCTTGTTATGATAATCTGGGCACCGCTCTAAATTTTGTTTTAAAATTAAGAAAATAAATAAGTGAAGCTTAGTTTTATGATTTCTTATCATGAGCTTAATATTTTGTTTTCATTAAGATAATGAGAGTTAGTAGTAGTGGTCTGAACGTTAGGAAATATAAAGAAAGAAGTGTTGAGTTGAGTTGAGTTAAGAACCGACATCACTGCACTCAGGACATTCCCATGCGTGCTCAGTCCCCTCGTTCAACAGCCAACGAAGAGTCATACTACTAATCGTTCCCATAGCTATCTAATTAAAAGTTCTCCTGTCTCCCCTCTCAGTTTTGAGATTCTTCCAGAAACCCTGCCGATCCCCCGCAATCTCATTCTTTCCACATATGGGCTCTCAATCTTTTCCTCAGCCTTCACCCTTGCCCATAGGCAAGATACCACCAAGAGGTGCATTCCCTGCTAGCCTATCAGCCTGATCATTCCCCTGTACACCCGCGTGGCCAGGGAAAAATAGCCATACAATTCTCATAATCTGTGACCTCTGAAGCGACGAGAGCCATTCCACACGAAACATTCCTTTCTCCACCTTGCTAAGCATATTCTTTGAATCCTTAAAAGAACAAAGAATAGTCTATATATATATATATAAAAGATAATGTTTTTTTGTGTCTTTGTTTGTGTGTCTTTTATGCGTTCCCGAACGGTCCATCCGATTGAGATGAAATTTTCTACATATGTTCGTCTCACTCCCGCGGAGCCAACTGTAATAAATGTTTCCGGATTATTTATTGAAGGTGATAGTTGTTTGGCATTTCAAAGGCCTACCAAAAATATGGTACATTATTTTTAGCAATATGTATCACGGTAGGAAACTAAAGTCACTATGGAAAAACACCGAGACATATAGGTTAAAACCTGTTGCATTGAGGTAGACCCTCTGGCCTTTAAACCAGGCATTCCTTTTGTTTTTATATCTTGCACTCTGCACTGAGTTTCGGAACTTGTGTGTAACCGACCACCGAATACAGAACCACATGTACTGCCACGAGGAGCTATATGAGCGAAGTCGTACACTCTATGAGCGACCAACCCGTCTAGTTGTGTGCGCCGGGTTGACAAAAGCAGTTGAGAACCCGAGAAGTATCGCGTTACAGTTGTGAGACAATGGGGTATGCAATTACCTCCAGGCCTGTGCCATGTTTATTCAGAGAACATATTAAAACACGTAGACAGAAGACTGGAATCACAGTTAAATTAAATTAAATATGTTGCATGTGCCTTGCAGGACGTCGCGATAAACCGCAAATCATAATTCGATTTTCTTGAGAATGTTACGTTCAGTAGTCTGTCATTGGTTTCTGAACGAGAAGTCAACCTCCATGTCTAGTTGACCGTTGAAGGGATTGAACCGCCGTCAGGGCACCGGAAATTTAAGCACAAGCGTATTAACCCAGCGGCCACGAAGACCTCTTAACTCCATACTGGAGGAGCAGCAATAAACAGTAACAGATAACACTGACGATTGTTTTATTATCCGAACCATAGCGGAGTTAATTGTAAACATTAGGCAATCAAAATGACTGGATATTAACATAAAGTAAACAAAAACAATGGTTATTAACACTGGCAGCACCAAATCAATTTTTGACAATTAATGTGAATGGAAAGCCACTTGTGCACGTCAACAGTTTATTTTTACTTATATCAATTAAGAACAGCCGATGACAGGCGAGAGACATAAATAAGTAAGATAATATAGACAAAGTAACATGTAACAATGTATGTGTATGTATATATATGTGTGTATATATATATGTGTGTATATGAGAGTCAGGTGTTAGTCAGATATGACTGAGCTAATGTATGACAGCAGACGGTACTACCTGCTTTCTGTCAGCGCCGAATGTTGGGCGGCGCTGACCAAACCCGACACCCCACATTGTGCCAACGGCTTCGGGCGGAAGAGCGCAATTGGGAGGGTACTAGCCTTATCCTGGTGCGATGAAATGCAACCCAAAGACAAAATAAGTCATGGCAGGGCAGACCAGGCCCTAAGCCTTGGTTGGCAGCTGGTCTAGGATCGAAGCTCCGACAGGCGGACAGTTAGAGCATTGCTTTGCTGATCCGGCAGCTTCTGCAGCTTGTCTTGTTCCAGATGTATAGGTGTAACTTTCCTCTGGAGTGAACTAGGCAGGCCGAGAGAGGGATCATGCTGCATGGGCAACACATGGTTTCTTTATTTTAGCCCAGGCTTTGTGCTATGGAGAGGCAATAACTCCATCCCTGGTCTTAACCGGTCTCGGAATCAAAGCGAGAGGCAACTGTTACGGGTTATAAGTCCTTGTCAGTTGGCGTAGACATGGGGCGCCACGCGTTGCCTCTGACGGTGGGAGACACCTACAGGTGTCACTGATCAGCTACCGCCCGCCTCAAGCTGGGCAGCCCCCGGCCAATTGGGTGCTGATCCGCCACAGCCTGCCTGCTTCAATGGGTGCTTGGGGCTAGGACAAAATCTGAATCGCAGGCTGTAAAACCAATGCACCAGGTACTAATAAAAAGAATAATAGAAACCTCAAGCTACGGCTTGCAACCTGGAACGTGAGAACCATGTGTCCAGGATTTTCCACTGACTTGACAAATATTGACGATGTGAGAAAAACGGCTGTGATTGATGCTGAACTCAATCGTCTTAACATTGATATTGCTGGCCTGCAGGAGACTCGCCTCGCTGAGGAAGGGTCACTCAGGGAAAACAATTACACCTTTTTTGGAAGGGAAGAGGGCAGGCAGAAAAAAGGCAACACGGTGTGGGCTTTGCAGTGAAGAATTCGCTACTGGGAATGATTGATATCCCAGCTGGAGGTAATGAAAGATTATTATCACTGCGCTTGGCAACCTCTTGTGGATTTGCCACCATTCTCACTGCATATGCACCGACACTCACTTCCTCTGATGATGTGAAGGATACGTTCTATGAGCAGCTAGACTCTGCGATCAAGGCAGTTCCAAAATCCGACTACATTTATATGCTCGGTGATTTCAATGCTCGTGTGGGCAAGGACTCGAGTTCATGGCCAGTGTGCCTTGGAAAATACAACATCGGTCGCATGAATGATAATGGGCAAAGGCTGCTGGAGCATTGCACTAGAAATGACCTATGTATTACAAACTCCTTTTTTAAAACAAAAGAGATGCATAAGGTCACATGGAAACATCCAAGATCCGGCCATTGGCATCAGCTGGACTTCATTATCACACGGAGACAACATCTGAACCATACATCATTAACTCGAAGTTACCACAGTGCTGACTGTGATACAGATCATTCTTTGGTTGTTGCAAGGGTTAGACTGAGACCAAAGAGAATCTACACAGCTAAACACAAGTCTAGCCCCAGGATTAATATTATTAACACTCACGATCCTGGAAAGTGCTTTGAATTTCAACAGCAACTTGAGGACGCTTTCAATGATACATCAGAAAATTGTATAGTAAATGATAAATGGAGTAAACTTAAGGAAACTATTTATAAAACAGCGGTAGGGGTTTACGGCACTGTGGATCATAAGAGGCAGGACTGGTTTGCGGCAAACAGACAGATACTGCAGCCCTTGATTGATAAAAAGAAGATAGCTCTCTTAAGAAACAAGGAAAGACCAACGCGTAACACTCTGAGTGACCTGAAGCAAGCGAGGAAGGATGTACAAAAGGCTGCCAGGCAGTGTGCGAATGACTATTGGATCAAGTTATGTGAGTCCATTCAAATCGCAAGTGATAAGGGAAACATCAGAAGCATGTATGAAGGGATAAAGAAAGCCTGTGGTCCAATGATCAAAAGAAGTGCACCGCTGAAAACCTTGACTGGAGAAATCATCACTGATAAGAAACAGCAGATGGATAGATGGGTCGAGCACTATTTAGAGCTTTACTCAAGTGAGACCAAGCTGGCGGATGATGCCCTCAACGCCATAGAGGCCCTGCCAACTCTTGACCACCTGGACACACTTCCCACTATAACAGAAGTTAAGTGTGCTATAAATGAGCTTGCATCTGGCAAGGCTCCAGGTAAGGATGGGATTCCAATAGAGGTGATCAGGAGTGGGCAAGACACCCTCGCTCTACAGATCCACCAGCTAATAGAGCTATGCTGGCGAGAAGGACAAGTCCCACAGGATTTCAAAGATTCAAACATCATAACGCTGTACAAGAACAAGGGAGATCGGAGCGACTGCAACAACTATAGGGGTATCTCACTTCTGTGTATTGTTGGGAAAGTATTTGCCAGAATTGTCCTGCGCAGACTTCAAGTCCTGGGAGATCAAGTCTACCCCGAATCACAGTGCGGCTTCCGTCAGAACCGGTCTACCATTGATATGATATTCTCATTGCGACAGATGCAAGAAAAATGCCGGGAACAAAATCAGCCACTGTTTATTGCCTTCATCGACCTCACAAAGGCATTCGATTTGGTCAGTCGTGAGGGTCTGTTCAAAGCACTAAAGAAGATTGGCTGTCCACCAACTCTTCTGTCCATTGTGGAATCGTTCCACACAGGCATGAAGGGTATAATCAAGTTTGATGGCTCAACTTCAGAAGAGTTTGAAATCAAGAGTGGAGTTAAACAAGGTTGTGTACTAGCCCCCACCCTCTTTGGGATATACTTTTCACTTCTACTGAAATATGCCTTTCGTGATCAGGATGACGGTATATACATTCACTCACGCTCAGATGGTGGCCTCTATAATACTCAGAGATTGAAGGTCAAGACCAAAATTAGCAGGGTACTAATCAGAGAGTTGCTTTTTGCGGATGATGCTGCGATTACGACCCACTCTGAGGAAGAATTACAACATCTACTGTCTGCATCCGGTTAGCGGGGTAGGGGTATCCCCTATCAAAGGAGAGGTAAGACGCCTCCTTTCCTCCGTTAGTCTACGGGACACCCTAGGGCAAGGTGGAGTACCCGTTTAGCCCCCCCGATCAGGGTTACGTGAAGCCATGGAAGCAGGTGGTGGATGGAGTGTGAGAGCAGCTGACAGATTGTTGTTGGTTATGGTCTTGCACTCTGCGGCGATAAGCAGATGATCTCATCAGTAGAGATAATGGCTATGCCCACCGACTAGTACAGTCACTGTCCAGAAGGAAAGCAATGGCAAACTACTTTCTGCAAAACTTGCCAAGAAACTATAACAACCATGAAAGAAAACATAATAAGAAAGAGATCTGGTGGCGAGACCCCCAGGCCAGGCAGATCAGATAACACTGGGGAAGAGTGTGACACAGGGACCAGTACTAGTAATCGTGATGACGGAGTTAATCCTGACTGTGTTACTAAGGAAATCCCCTGTGTCAGACTAAGAAACAAAGTGAGAATAGCAACGTGGAATGTGAGAAGTCTGTATGAGGGAAAGCTTAAAGTAGTGTGTGATGAGATTGAGAGGTTAAACATTCAAATTTTAGGAATTAGTGAACATCGCTGGAGCGGCAAGGGACATTTTACAACTGAAAATGGAAGTCTTTTCATTTATTCTATTAGAGACGTCGGAGGCCAGAGTGGAGTGGCATTTTGTTTAGATAAGACAACTGCAAAATCTTTAATGGGATATAATCCAGTTAGTGATAGAATCCTCACTATTAGACTTAAAGGCCGTCCAAAAAACACAACTCTCATACAGATATATGCACCTACTTCAACAGCAGAGGAGGACGAAATTGAAGATTTTTACAACACACTACAAGACACATTAAATAAGATTGGTCATAATGATATAGCAATAATAATGGGAGATTTTAATGCAAAAGTAGGTGCAGGAAGAGCTGAAATGAGAGACACGTTTTAGGAAAATTTGGATTAGGAAATAGAAATGATGCAGGTGACAAATTAATTGAATTTTGCGCAGAAAATGAATTAACGATAGCCAAAACGCTTTTTAAACAACATCCAAGAAGACTCTTCACATGGAAGTCTCCAGACAGTATTACCAAAAATCAGATAGATTATATTTTAATACAAAGAAGATGGAGATCAAGCATAACATCTGCAAAAACCCTACGTAGTGCAGACTGTGATACAGATCATCAGTTATTAGAAGCAGATCTGAAATTAAAACTCAAAAAGCTTATCCGAGGACCAAGGCAACTTCGTTTTGATCTCACAAAAATACCAGATGCATACAACGTAGAAGTTAGGAATCGTTTTGGGGTCCTGATGTCTGTACAAGAGGAAATGACACCTGATGAACTGGCAGTACAAGCTAGAGATATCTTGATAACTGCAGCCAAAGATTTAATTCCGACCAAGAAAAAGCAACTTAAGCCATGGATTACATCAGACACGTTAGAATTAATAAAACAACGAAGGGAACTGAAACAGAAAGGAGGTGAATCCGATAATACCAAGATGAAGTATAAATCTTTAACTCGAGAAATAAGAAAGAACACAAGAAAGGACAAAAATCAATACATACAAGATTGTTGTACCAGAATAGAGCAATATCATAAGACTGGAAGAGATTATGAAATGTTCAAAGAAATGAAGTTATTGACAAGAAATGTTCAACCTCAATTGAATGTTATCTGTGACAAGATGGGAAATACCTTAACAGAATCTAGACAAATTCTAGAAAGATGGCAGGAGTACTGCAGTGGAATGTATGATATGAGTGACAGTGAGGATATGAATGAGATACATGAGCCAACGACAGCAGAGACAGAACCTGAACCTCTCATTAGATGAAATTGCTTGGGCTATAAAGAACCTGAAGAATGGTAAATCTCCTGGATGTGATGAGATACCAGCTGAACTAATTAAAGCGGGAGGAGAAGAAAGCATACACATATATCATGCATTATGTACAAAGATTTGGAAATATGGTATATGGCCAAAAGATTGGAAGAGAACTATCTTCATTCCCATACCAAAAAAGGGCAACCTGAAATTATGCACCAACTATAGAACTGTTGCCCTGATCAGTCATGCAAGTAAAATTCTACTAAAAGTCATAATGGCAAGACTTCGTAAGAAAATGGAAGAAGAGATTAACGTAGTTCAAGCTGGATTTAGACAAGGAAGAGGAACAAGAAATCACATATTCAACATGCGTTTAATAATAGAGAAGTGCAGAGAATTTAATGTAAACCTATACTCATGTTTTGTGGATTATTCAAAGGCATTTGACTGTGTACAGCATCAGAAACTTTGGGAAATCATGAGGACTATGGGCTTTCCATCACATGTAGTAAAACTCATAAAAATGCTCTATCTAGACCAACAAGCAGCAGTTAGAATAGATGGCGAGGCATCAGATTGGTTTGACATCAAGCAAGGAGTCCGTCAGGGCTGCGTGCTGTCACCCTATTTGTTTAACCTGTACGCTGAAAATATAATGAGAAATGTAAGAGATGATATAAACAGGGAGCTATATGATGCCCTCAATATCGGCGGTCATGACATACCGAAGATTCGATATGCTGATGATACAGTATTACTATCCACAACACAGAATGGCATGGAAAACCTAATAGCCTCAACCCAATTGAATAGTGAAAATCACAACTTATATCTTAACATAGCAAAAACAAAGATAATGCATACAGATAAAACTACCATGGAGAAAGAAATATACATTAATGGGGAAAATTGGAGGTGGTGGAAAATTTTGAATATCTTGGGTCATTGATTACCAACAACGGGGACACAATGAAAGAAATTAAACGGCGACTATCAATTGCTCTTCAAAGACTAAAACAGCTGAATAAATTATGGAGTGGGACAGACAGAACTACAAAAATTAGATTTTTAAGAGCATGCATCTTTCCCATTGCAACATACGCCTGTGAGACATGGACACTTACTAAACAAGCTGAACAGCGCATAAACGCCTTTGAATATAAGTGTTATAGACGAGTTCTAAAAATATCTTGGGTAAAGAAAAGAACAAATGCATCCATACTTCAAGAGTTGAATATTGAAGAAGGTTGGCTATTAAAGACGATAAAACAAAAAAAAATTGAAATATTTTGGTCACTTGAAACGTCACGAAAGTTTGGATAGAACAATAATGGAAGGGTATATGCCTGGGAAGAGAGGAAGAGGAAGGCCAAAGAGAAGATGGGTGCAGGATGTGGCGGATGATCTCCAGATGGGTGTATCAGACGCGGGACATCTTGCTTATGATCGAGAGGTTTTCCGGAGGGTTGTTATGGGAGCGAGGTTCTGTAAAGGACATGCTACTGAATGAATGAATGAATGACTATCAGCATTCTCCAATGCTTGTTCTGAATTTGGTTTAACAATTAACAAAAAGAAGACACAGATTATGTCACAAGGTGCACATGGTATACCATCAATCTTTATTGACGACGCCGAACTGGAGATAGTAGACCATTTTACATATCTTGGATCAGAGGTAAATAGCAAATTATCCCTCGATCAGAAAATCAACATCAGGATTGGCAAGGCAGCAACAACAATGAACATGTTAGCAAAAAGAGTTTGGGAGAACAGGAAGCTTACTGCCAAAACAAAAGTCCTCGTCTACCAAGCCTGTGTCCTTAGTACTCTTCTTTATGGCAGTGAAACCTGGACAACTTACTCACGCCAAAAGAAACGTTTAAACAGCTTTCATATGCGGTGTCTGCGAAGAATACTTGGTATTAAGTGGCAAGACAAAATCACAAATACTGAAGTATTGGAAAGATCAGGTTGTGTGACGGTGTATTCCATGCTCAGTCTTCGTAGACTTAGATGGATAGGACACGTTAGGAGGATGGATGATGGTAGAATACCAAAGGACATCTTTTTTGGTGAATTACAGACGGGTAGGAGATCTCAGGGTCGGCCTTTACTACGATACAAAGATGTGTGTAAGCGGGACATGATTGATACAGGCATTGATAATGCACAATGGGAGCACGTCGCCGCTGAACGTGTTGCATGGAGGGCAACTATCAGAAATGGAATAAAGACAAAGGAGAAAATGATTGCAGATAAATCACACACAGAGCGTGAGAGACGTAAGATGGTGCAAAATGGTGGAAATGACCATGTTTTCACATGCACCTACTGTGGGCAAACATTTGCAGCAAGAATTGGCCTTTACCAGCCACACTCGCCACCGCCATGGATCGTAGTTATTGCCATATGTCAGTTATTAAGCCTTTTTGAAGCACAATGTACCAAACTATCGTCTGTCAAGACGGAAAGGTGTCAATGTAATATGTATATACATATACAATGTATGTGTATACATATTGTATAGGTCAGCATGGGCGAATGGATAAGAGCGCTCATTCTTAAACAGCCAGTGTGCTGATGCTTAGTTTCGACCCCTATACCGGATAGCTAGACTAAACTGTTGAATTCTCGTCCTTGACTTAGGGACTTAAATTACAAGCACTTCTGATGTCGGAGTTCGTTCGCCTTATAGAAAGGGACACTGTTAAAAGGATAACGTTAATCCACGCGCAAAATTCAGCGCACTATTAATAAAATTAGCGTTTATGGACTACGCTTAAGTTAAAAGCTAACGAGCGCAACAACAACAACAACAACAACAACAACAACAAACATGCAACAATAAGAAGGAGGTTCTTATATCAAATACATTTAAAATACCAATGAAACTTAATAGCGATCGAGTATTATGTTTACCATATATTATGGTTTGGACTTCCGATCCTATATACCCAAAGTCTAGCGAAGGTGATCATGTCTGTGCACAGCCTTGTGTCTCGTGTGCTGCCACTCTTTGCTAATGTTGATATTGCTTCAAGCCATGGTGTCAAACCACCCACAATCGTCTCTCTTTAGACGGCCCTACGTGCCCATTTCTAAACCCTTTAAAAATAAATTTTGTTCGTTCGTTCGTCTCCTCCTGCCTCTCTTCTGAACCTGCCTTACAGTTGTGACGACATACTGCAGCGCTCCCTTTCTCATGACACGTGCACAAATTTATTGTGGGATAACTGAAAACAGAGATTAAAGCGTCGCCAAGCTGGAAATCAGCATCTGAGCGCACGAGTGTGGAACGGGGAGAGGAGATAGAGAGAGAAACATGGCTGCTTCTGACGACTGCAGACTTGCTGTGAGCTCGCTAATCAGTGGGTTTTGTAGCATTGAACATGGATGGCATATGTTGGTGTATAACAATTTGCACGTCTCTGTGTGTCATTCAGATTTCCACATCTGCTGATGACCCTGGTCAGATCAAGTGCGGATGACTACACTATGATCTCAGCGCTAGGGTGGATAATTTGAAGCTGAATGTTGTTTGAATAACGAAGACACAAACAATAGATTGCACGATTTATTGCCTGGCATATTTCGCTGCATCTCGTCAGGTACATACTGCAGAAATCACACAACTTACGTGAAATTAACTAGATAAATCCTTCAAGTTGAAATATACACAATTTCGCACAGTAATGTCAATTGTCTACCACGGTAATTTTAAGCTGACTAACATGTCTTTCTGTTTACACAATTCTGGCTTGCGTTGATAGATCATAATTGCTTCTGCAAATTTTAACAAGCGAGTAAAACGTGGAATGCTCGTAGAAAAACCAAGAAGTATAAACGGACTGACCCAAACGGCTATCGACCCGGCAATGTTAATGGACTACGAGATAGATCAGCGATTCAAAAAATAGGCACAATGAACGTCTGTGGTTTCAATAGTAAAGAAGAAGAGCTTATAGAAACAATGGAGAAGAGGAATATTGGTCTGATGGGAATAGCGGACACCAGAACAAAAGGGAAAGGATGCAAGGAGCTCCACCGCAGTTACACGTTTGTTTACTCTGGAGTAGAACAGCAAGAAAGGGCAAGACACGGTGTGGGAATAGTCATCGAACCACGGCTAGCAAGAGGAATGCTAGAAATAAAATATATATCAGAAAGAATCATAACAGTGAGAATAAAAGAACAAACAATCACAACATATGTACAGATATACGCACCATGTAATGCAAACAATAATGAGCAAGAATGCGAGGACTTCTACGAAGACATACATGATGTGCTAAACAAAATAGATAATCAGGACAACATCATAGTTATGGGAGACTTCAATGCAAGACTAGGACATAACAGAGTGGGCATAGAAAAACACCTGGGAGCATTTGGAGATCAGCAAAATGAAAGGAATGATAACGGAAGTAGACTGATAGAGCTTTGCAGCCAACACGACCTCTATATAACAAACACATTCTATAAACAAAGATTCGCAAGTATACACCTGGTATAAATGGAACAATCTAGATACTAAAAGCCAAAATTGGAAAATTTATATTAAAACAAAGGAAATAACAAGAAGAGAAAG
>JACEFZ010011749.1:0-161522 GCA_014155875.1 Cepaea nemoralis | reverse complement strand
TTTTTTTCTTTAAAAAAATTTTTTTTTACGGATTGAGGAAAAAAAACTTTTAAAAGTATAACAAAAAATAACTGTCGACAACTTCTTGAAGCGTACAAAAGAGAAATGAAAAGGAGAAAACGAAGAAGTACTTGAAGCCGACAAAAAAAAATTGTTGCACACCCAAAAAAAACCCCACTTGTGAGTACACCGAGATCAAGCCGAATTTTCACACCAGTGCTGGGAAATCACGCTTCAAAATACATTAAAAACATTAAAAAAAATCTAGAATAGCCAGAAAAACCCCAACGGTGATAGTTCTGAACATAGTTTAGTTTTTTTCGTTTTTGTTTGCTGGTAAATTATGTATAGTTTTTGTTTAAAAGGAAAATCACAAGGGATTTTTTAATTTTTATTGCATTCCAATTGCTACCCCCAAAACATTTTTTATCTGTAGTGTGTTAAAACAAATGGATTTATGGATATTATTATTAACTGTGTTTCCCACTTGCTTTGAGAAATAGCATTAAAACATAACGGGTATTATACTTTATTACTTTTAGGATTTTTTTAAAGAAATTAGTTTAAAAAAAATTTAACAAATTAATTTAAAAAATTATTAAAAGTTAGTTCTACCTTTACAAGGGTTGTTTAAAAATACTGGAAATTTTTGCTTTTTGATGTTTGTCAAGTTTTGTTCAGAGTTGCCTTTTTTTCTAAAAAACCGACTGGCACCCATACCTTTTTGAAAAAAAACCCAACGCAACATGATTCCCAGCAAATCGCATGCAGCTGTTTTCGAACACAGGTATGCAGTTCACAAATGCCCCGAAAAACCCCTTACCATGAAGCCAGCTTATAGGAACACCCGAATGACATACAAGAAGACAACCTGATTGATTACCTTAAACTCTTGTGGTTATAAATAAATGAAGATTGTGGAAATCAAAAGCACACAGTTAAAGTCTAAAATGTTTTTCTTTGCAAAATCAAGGGGTTTTGGGGATCCCCCTTTTTTATGACTCCCTAAAGAAACATGGCATAAAACAACATTTTCATGAAGTAGGGCAACCCCTACATGTGATGTTTCACATGGCAGCCATCATCTACTCTCATCGCGAAATCCTCTCAACTTTATGATTACCAGATAGTGTAGAAACCTCTGCAGGAGGATTCTCAGTGGCTTGACTGAGCCTACGATCCAACTTCAACTACAAGTAATGGGATTATTCTCAAAATATGTTACTGGGTCATGGATGAGCTTCTTCTATGATGGAGGAAAACGTGGATATCGGCTTGGGGTATGTATTATGCATTGTTAAGAAATAATTTAGTGCAGTATTAACATGATTAGTATAAAAAGTGACATTTAACTGCCTTTTAATTCCAGATTTCTTGTGTGTGTGTGTTTGTTGAGAATGGGTGTAATTAATGGTCCATATAGGTCTGTGTTAGTGTGTGTGTGTGTGGAGAAATAGGTTAATTAATATGCATATATGTGTTAGTGTATAAATAGTTTAATTAATATGTATGTGCGTGTGTGTGTGTTTGTGTGTGTGTTAAGAATGGATGTAATTTATGTGCGTGTAGGTGTGTGTGTGTGTGTTTTGAGGTATGTTGATAATATGTGTAATTAATGTGCATGTAGGTAGGTGTGTGGATGTGTATGTGTGTTTTGATAATGTGTTAATTAATGTATGTGTATGTGTGTGATATAATGCATTTAATTCTGTGCATGTAAGTGTTACGTTCAGTAGTTTGCCATTGCTTTCTGAACTGACCGGCTCCCATACCAGCACGTTATAACACAACGTGACACGGTCTGCTGCACAAATCGGTCGCAGCTGAGCTTCGAACGCCTGGTACCCGGCTCACTTGGCTCAATTGGCAATATTTGCTCTGAGACTATCTCATCTGTTTATACAGTAAACTGTTTGGTACTTGACTACAAATATGTCATGTGTCTTTACAACATTCCTTTCTTCCAGGCTACAGAATTCCAGCCAGCCATAGAAAGACTGAAGGGCTTACTGGCTACACCGGAGGATCTGTGCAGCACCACAGTCAATGTGTTGGGGCAGCCGATGGTGGACGTGGAGCCAGACCTCACACACGTGGAGATGACCATTAGGGAGCAGTTCCTGGAGACAGTGAAAAAATTAACATCTAGCTTTATTATACTTCTTAACAGGCAGTTAGGTAATGGTAGTATTCAGATTAATGAATCTGATGAGATGATTGAAGCAACAGAATCAGCTCCAATGCACATACCAAACGGAGGTGGTTTTCTGCCTCATTTCATGAGAACCTTTTCCAGTGTGTGTATCGGAATATTCTCGAATATACTCATTTGTGATCTCACTATTTTGATATTTTTCTGGCTTGTGATTTCACTATTTGGACATTTTTCTGACTTGTGATTTCATTATTTGGATATGTTTCTTACTTGTGATATCACTATTTGGATATTTTTCTGACTTGTGATTACATTAGTTGGATATTTTTCTGACTTATGATTTCACTATTTGGATATTTTTCTGACTTGTGAACTCGGTTTCGATACTTTGTTCATAAATTGCAGCTTCTGGAAAGTACAATCTGGTGCCAGTGCAAGTCTGTTCTGATTTCTTTGTCGAGTGCAATCTCACTTGTGGGCCTTTTCTGGGCCGAGGAATGATTGGAGAAGTTGTTCTAGCAACTATGACTAGTAATCCATCATTACAGATTACCGTGAAAGTGTTTTCATTGCTGACGCCTGATGAAAGGATTAGGAACAGAAGATTGTTTAATACAGAGGTCAAGGCATTGCATGGCCTGTCATATCCTCATGTCATTAGACATCTTATATCAGCTCGATGTGATGAACACCTGGCCATTTCTACTGTCTACTGCCCTAATGGAAACTTGACCTCCAAACTTCAAACCATAACCCACGATGTAAGCATAAAGTATTTCGTCCAGTTGGCGTGTACTCTGCGATATCTCAATGACAAAAAGGTAATTGTACACAATGACATCAAACCTGATAATATTTTCATGGACGCCAACAAGGATCAGCTTCTTGGAGACTTTGGGCTGTCGGTGGTTGGCTTTCCCCGAGGAATGTCCATGATTTCTACAATAGGCACGGGTGGAACACTTGCCTTCAGAGCTCCAGAAAAATCCTGCCAAAGACTCATGAATCTGTATAAGATAGATCCGTACTCACTGGGTGTGGTACTCTGGTGCATGGAGCTCAAGACGCTGCCAATATCCGACAAGGTCCATGAATGTCTGGACATAGCTCTACTGATGTCTATTATTGCTCAACCCGTGCGTCGATGCCTGGAGCGTACTCTACACAGTGATCCTGAAGTGAGAGCATCAGCCGCGACATTGCTGAAGGAATTACACAGAGATGGAGTCTATAGCAGCCTTATTGACAGCCTGTAAGTATATATTCTGTATCTGGTAGTGTATTGTTTCATTAACTATTAAACTAATCAACAGTTGGCGTTTATTTTCAGTATATTTAATCACTATAGTTACTACTATCATTAATTGCATGTCTTCTTCTTCTTTTTCTTCTTCTTCTTCTTCTTCTTCTTCTTCTTCTTCTTCTTCTTCTTCTTCTTCTTCTTCTTCTTCTTCAGCGTTCCGAGCCATTGAGGTTCTTTGCTGTAGATATAATCTGTCTCTTTTCATCTCTCTGGTTGACCTTCTTTTGCCAGTAGTTAATTCCAAGTGCTTGTAGGTCTGTATATATATTATCTCTCCACCGTCTTCTTGGTCGACCTAAGGGTCATTTATGTCCTGAGTGTAAGCGAGTTTTGTTTCCCTATTACCTTCCATTCTTTCTATATGCCCCAGCCATTGCAGTCTATTAGCCTTCATGACACCAGTGTTTAGCGGGGACTTAAACAGATCATAAATGTCTTTGTTGCTTCTTCTTTTCCACTCTCCACTTTGTGTATCCCTAATGGGTCCAAAGATGCGTCTTAAAACTTTGTTCTCAAAGGTTTGCAACAAGGCTTCGTCTCCTTTCGTTGTATTCCAGGTTTCAGAGCCATACATCACAACTGGTCTGATCAGTGTTTTGTATATTGTGATTTTGGTGTTACGAGATAGCGTATTTGATTTTAATAGATGTTGTAGTGCATAGTATATCTTATTTCCAGAATTGATTCTAGTTTGTATTTCTTCCCTTATGATGTTGGAGCAGTTGAAGATTGTACCCAGGTATTTGTATGTTTCTGTTCTTTTAATGGTCATATTATCTATTTGTATGTGGCCAGAGTTTTTAGTCATTCCTTCTCTTGAAATTACCATATATTCTGTCTTATCTTGGTTGATAACCAGCCCCATCTGTTGGGCTTTTTCCTTTAAGTGAGTCAATATTTCCAATGTCTTTTGTTCATTTTCTCCTATAATATCTATATCATATGCATAACGAAGCAGCTTGGATGTTCCTCCAATATCACATTCCTCCGTTACCTTCCTTACAACTTTCTCTAGGGCCAGATTGAGGAGTAGCGGAAAAAGAGCATAAATGCCTTTTGAATATAAATTTTATAGACGAGTTCTAAGAATATCTTGGGTAAAGAAAAGAAAAGAACAAACGCATCAATACTTCAAGAGCTGAATATTGAAGAAGGTTGGCTATTAAAGACGAAAAAAGAAAAAGAAAATTGAAATATTTTGATTACTTGAAACGTCACGAAAGTTTGGAGAGAATATTATTAATGGAGGGGTATATGCTTGGGAAGAGAGGAAGGGGAAGGCCAAAGAGAAGATGGGTGCAGGATGTGGCGAATGATATCCCCACGGGTGTATTATCGGACGCGGGACATCTTTCTTATGATCGAGAGGTTTTCCGGAAGGTTGTTACAGGAGCGACGTTCTGCAAAGGACATGCTACTGAATGAATGAATGAGGCATGTATCAAGGAATATGCACTTCATAACGCTTATGAATTCTCTGTTTTAACTGTTATGAATCATTTGTGTTTAAACTCTTATGAATCCTCTGTGTTTTATCTCTTATGGATCCTAACTATTTTAACACCTTGAAGTCAAAGTTAATGACGTTGGGGTATTTGAGACCTGGCAAGGCATCTTCCGCCCGCCTACCAACCTACCTTATCCATGTCGATCGTGATACGGTGCTCTCAGCGCATCTCCAAGCTCAGAAACCACAGGTTAAGCAAGATCGGTATTGAACGTTGGCACTCACTC
Source organism: Cepaea nemoralis (assembly GCA_014155875.1). Classification (NCBI taxonomy): domain Eukaryota; kingdom Metazoa; phylum Mollusca; class Gastropoda; order Stylommatophora; family Helicidae; genus Cepaea; species Cepaea nemoralis. The sequence continues at coordinate 156,330 of JACEFZ010011749.1, read as the reverse complement.
TTTCACATATTCTTCAGTCCTCTCAAAATATCTCTCTCTCGTCTTTGCTCTCGTCTCTCTCTTTTCTTCCGAACTTTCTTATCAAAATCTCTCTTTCTCTCTCACACATTCTCTAATTGAACCGGGTCTTCAGTAATTTGCTCTTTCTCTCAAATCACGTACAGATACTCACTAGCTTTTGGCTCTCTCTCATTGTTCCCCATTCTATCACTCACAGATCTCGAAGCACACTCTCACTCTATCTCAATATTTCCTAATCTCATTTTTTTTGGGGTCACTCACACTCACTTTCTCATTTACTCTCTCACTCACTACATCATTCTCTATCAGCCTCACTAATTCTCCCTAACTCACTCTCTGTTAGTCTCTCTAACACATTTACCTATTCACTCACTCAATAATTTACTCATTCAATCACTCACTCACTAACTCATTATCTCTTGAGACTATCTTCCGGTCCCCAGCATGGCGGTTAGGCATTGAACCGCTACGGCCTCTGGAGTATTTATCTTTGAGGCTGCGGTTTTTTTCCTCATTGTGGGACTGGTAGTATATGGTTCCGTCGCCCTGCTACTGAGTGAGTGCGTGGCGCGACTCTGTGAGCTGTGATATTCGCGTGGAATGCTTCTACATATATCGCTTTGTTTGACAGTGACCTGCATGTTCGAACAAATGGCTACCTGCTGTTGCTGAATTGACCGATTTGCCTTTACGGCTCACGAGTTCATTTTTCAGGAAACTGCTGGGAGTCGGCGCTGGAGCTACGGAGTCCGTGCTTAATGCGACACCTTCAGCGGGTCGCCCTGCGGATAGAGACAGAGCCATGTGAGAAAACCAGGGTCAATGAGGTCTTTCTGGTGACTGCCGATTCCATCGTGGAGGACTTTGTGTTCGCATTCTGGCGGCGGCATTTTGCAGTGTACCTGTGCGGGCTGTTGGATTATCGAGACTCCTGTCTCTTCCACTTTTGACATTGGACAGTGGGGAGCATTTTGTGTGACATTCACTGGCACAGGAACGGAGCATGATGGGGACGACCCGTTGCCGTGAAGTTGGAACCTCGACTGACTAACTAACTAACTAACTAACTCATTATCTATCTCGGCCACTCACTTACTTGCTTACATTTTCCCACTTTCATTATCTCAATCTCTCTCACATATTTACTCTCTCTCTAACTTTATCAATAGGTCTCACCCTCTAACTCAATATCTTTCACTCAAACTTTCTATCTCACTCACTTTCACTCCTCCGAAGTCGGAGAGTGTCTGCTTGTACGGCGAGGAACCACCAGTCTGCACACCAATAAGCCAGACATGGGACAATGGATACTCACGCAAACCTCAGTCCGGTATGACATCACACTGGTTTTGGACAACAGGATGTCTTCATCCGACACACAGGACTTCGCGCTGGAGCTCAAGCCAACGAACACAAGCAAGCAAGCAAATTCACTTTCACATTGTCTTTCGTGTTCTCACTTTTTCTCTCTGACTCCCTCACTGTTTTATTCACCTTCATCACTCTCTTAGTTTTTAACTCATTCACTCACTTCCCCATTCTCTCACTCACTCTTTTATTCTCTCAGTTACTATCTAAATCACTTTGTCACTCATTCCCTCCCATTCAGTTACACTCTCTCATGATTTCACTCATTCTCTCTCACGTACTCATTCACTATCTCGTTCTCTCTGTCTCAATCTCATTCTCCCACATCTTATTACTATCTTGCTCGCGCATTCACTTTCATAAATACACACACACTCTCTCTCGCTAAATCTCATTGTCCCACACATCTCTCACTCGCTCATTCTCTCGCTCTCACACAGTCTCATTCTTCCACATATCGTCACTGTATCACTCGCTCATTAATGTTCTCTCTCTCTCCCACTCTATCTCTCAATCTAATTTTCCCACATGTTTTCACGGCCTCACCCAGTCATTCATTCTCTCTTTCTCTCTCTCTCTCAGTCTCCCATGTCTCATTCGCTCATTAACTTTCTCTCATTCTCCCACATGTCTTCACTCTCTCACTCAGTCATTCACTTTCACACACACACTCTCTCTCACAGCTTTATTCTCCCACTTGTCTTAATTAACTGTCTCACTTGCTCATTCACTTTCACTCTCTCTCTCTCTTTCGTCTCATTCTCCCACATGTCTTCACTATATCTCTAGCTAATTCACACACACACTCTCTCTCAAATTAATTCTCCCACATGTTTTCACGCTCTCACTCAGTCATTCACACTCTCTCTCTCTCTCTCTCTCTCTCTCTCTCTCTCTCTCTCTCTCTCTCTCTCTCTCTCTCTCTCTCTCTCTCTCTCTCTCTCTCTCTCTCTCTCTCTCTCTCAGGGCGATGCACTACCGTCTGATTTTCCAACCATAAGGGACAGATAATACAATTTTGCCAAACATGTGCCTATCTCATAGTCAACGCAAACACACAACATCCACAGCACAGCGAGATTAGGAAGGTAAAGGGCAGCAGGTTAAAAGAGGAAAGTCGTGGATGGGTCAAGCCGAAGACATTCTTCAGCAGGTGTGTTCACTTGAGGACTTAGAACCTGGCGAGGAGTGGGTACAAGTGCCAACAGAGTTCTGTACATCTTTTTCAGAGTGCATCCAACTAGACAGGAAATGTAGACAAGAAAATCCAGCTGCTGTGGAGGCGGAAGTACAGGCTCTGATCTTCGAGAATTCGTTAGAGGATGATGCTGTCGTTTACACGGATGTGTTGGTCATCCGAAGAGTGAGAAGTTCGTGGGTCCTTTACGGCTCAGGCCGGAGGGAAAATTGTGAAGGAAGAGTCTGACGTGTTTGCTTTAACCACAAGTAGCCTAACTATGGACGTCATGGCAGTAAGTAAATCAATAACATGGCTCGAGACACAGACATTCAATCGGGCATGTGTCCTTAATGACTCAGTGAGTATGCTCAGGAGGATAGAGATGGGGTGGGACCGAAGAGAGTGGCTGCTGTCTCTCGAGCGGTCTCGACTGGCAAAGATTAGTTTCATCTTCGTGCCAGGGCATGTGGGTGTACAAGGGAATGAGCAGGCTGACAGGCTTGCAGGTAGGGCTACTGTGGAAGGCGGACGAGCCATGGACCAAGCAGACATTCTGAATGCTCTACGAGAAGTAAGCCATGGTCAGGCTGCAAGAACAGCAAGTTAAAAGAGGTATGGCCAAACAAGAACACTACGCGGGAAGCCAAAGAAGATCGATAAACCAACACAGAACTGGCGTCGTCAGTCGCTACACGCTGCGGATTTGCTGAGGAGGGGATCCGAGCACTTGTAGGCTGAATGGTTCGATGTGCAATGAGGATGATCTGTCGACTAATTAACACCTATCTAACTATCTCTCTCTCAGTTTCATTGTCTCACTCACTTTCACTCTCTCTCTGTCTCATTCTCCCACATGTCTCCACTGTCTCATTTTCACTGTTTCTCTCTCTCAGTCTCATTCTCCCACATATCTCCACTGTCTCACTCACTCATTCACTGTTCCTCTCTCTCAGTCTCATTCTCCCACATGTCTTCACTGTCTCACTCGCTCATTCACTCTCCCAGTCTCATTCTCCCACATGTCTTCAATGTATCACTCGCTCATCCGCTTTCACTCTCTCATTCTCCCAATGTCTTCACTGTCTCACTCGCTCATTCACGTTCACTCTCCCAGTCTCATTCTCCCACATGTCTTCACTGTATCACTCGCTCATCCGCTTTCAATCTCTCTCTCTCTCTCTCATTCACCCACATGTCTTCACAGTATCACTCGCTAATACACGTTCTCTCTCTCTCTCTCAATCTAATTTTCCCACATGTTTTCACGCTCTTACTCACTCATTCACTTTCTCTCCCATATTCTGACGATGATTATCTTGGGATAGGTTTGGATGGCTGACTGACGTTTAATGGAGCCGGCTGGATAACTATTAGACTGCAGGATCTGGTGAACAGTGTCCACCTCCCTGGCTAGTGTATCGTCGAAGCAAATCTTTCTAGTTCGATTGAACAGAGTCCGTGCTAGGCCCCACCTATACAGAATAGGTGCAAGAACTTGAGAAAGAAACCGTTTGAGAATCATTGTAGTCACCCTTCATTGGAGATCGCACTTAGTTTAAAAACTGACAGTAATGATGTGTTTACATTGCAATGTATTTTATTTTGTATATTATTATATGCTATATCATAATATAATGTACTTGTAGAAAATTGGTGATTATTAGAAACAAAAGTATTGAAGCGTTAATGAGAGGTAAGTGCTAGAAAAATAATTTTCTCCTGCTGCTTTTGCTGTGTCTTCATCTTGTTCCTTCTTCCCCTATTTCATTTTCCTCTTTTTTTTTCCACCCCCCCCCCCCCCCCCCCTTCCTCCTGATCAATCTTCCTCCTACTCTTCTTCAGCTGCTGCTGCCTCCATCTCCCAAAGGAGCATAGGTCTTCAGCCGATTCAACCTTTGAAGACTTGCCCATAATGAATGACATTTACAGCTACAGTTTTCACTGTGATGAAGTAGCCAGACCCAAGTCAACCCTCCGTCATCACTTATTACTATACGCATGCTAGGTTGCAGTACTATTCTGTGCTTCCCTAATGGGCCCCTATAACTCATCCTGTAACTGTGCTCTCTTAAGTGTTATGAATAATCAAATAAGCATACAAGTCAACTGATGATCGTTGCAGTGCCATAATGAAAACATCAAAAAGTGGTGCACTGTAAACATCATAAATCTGTGTAATGTAAACATCAAAACTCAATGTATTGTAAACACTAAAACTCAGTTTAATGTAAACATCACAACTCAAAAGTATTGTAAACATCAAAACTCAATGTATTGTAAACATTAAAACACAGTTTAATGTAAACATCAAAAAGTGGTGCACTGTAAACATCATAACTCTGTGTAATGTAAACATCAAAACTCAATGTATTGTAAACACTAAAACTCAGTTTAATGTAAACATCAAAACTCAAAGTATTGTAAACATCAAAACTCAATGTATTGTAAACATTAAAATTCAGTTTAATGTAAACATCAAAACTTAGTGTCATGTAAACATCAAAACTTGGTGCAATGTAAACATCTGGGTATTTCATGTGGCAAAAAAACTATTCCAGCAATCCGCATCAACTCTCTTAAGTACACTTAATAAATCCTGTTGCCGGGAAGGTTAACCCGGTCAACAAATGCCCGCAGAAGTCGGATGTGTCGGCCTAACGGCGCAAGAACGCAGCTCTGCTGTAAACAGGCACAACGCAATCACGTCCGGGGGAAAAAAAAACTCCGGATGAACGAAGAAGAAGAAATCCTGTTGTATTTCTTCCTCTCATTGTCCATTCGTTGTAGCGTTGGGGATCATGTCTGTTCACAGCCTTGTCTCGTGTGCTGTCAATCATTTCTGGTACTGATGTTTCTCAATGCCATAATGTCAAGCCCTCCAGCACCTTCTTCCTCAGTCATCCCCTTCCTCTTCTCCCCACCAATTTTCCTGTTGTGACTAGATACTCTAGCCTTCTCCTGCACATGATAAACCCAAGGGATGTGAACTATCTTCTCTTGATGCGAGCAACAGATTCTCTTTGTGAGTTAACTTCTTTTGTAATTAGGTTTGGACATTTGTGCATTATAAGCTGCCAAATTCTATAAAGCTTTCTGTTTCCTCACCTCCTTCTTCCTCCTCCGCCTCTTCATCTCTTTCTTTCTTCTCTTCTTGTTATTCCTGCTTTGTTAATTACATCATCAGAGTTCTCATGTTGAATTTTACCATGTTAATACTGAATGATGTGCAGTATATGAGACATCTTCACAGCTTGTATTGAAACCTGACCTCACATATAAGTGGAGAACCTTGTTTTCAACTATAATTCAGCTGATATTTTGGGTTTCAACCACTAACGATGAGCTGACCTCACCTATAAGTGGTGGACCTTGTTTTCAACTATAATTCAGCTGATATTTTGGGGTTGTCAAACCACTAACGAGGAGCTGACCTCACCTATAAGTGGTGGACCTTGTTTTTAACTATAATTCAGCTGATATTTTGGGTTTCAACCACTAACGAGGAGCTGACCTCACCTATAAGTGGTGGACCTTGTTTTCAACTATTAATTCAGCTGATATTTTGGGTTTCAACCACTAACGATGAGCTGACCTCACCTATAAGTGGTGGACCTTGTTTTCAACTATAATTCAGCTGATATTTTGGGTTTCAACCACTAACGAGGAGCTGACCTCACCTATAAGTGGTGGACCTTGTTTTCAACTATAATTCAGCTGATATTTTGGGTTTCAACCACTAACGAGGAGCTGACCTCACCTATAAGTGGTGGACCTTGTTTTCAACTATAATTCAGCTGATATTTGGGTTTCAAACCACTAACGAGGAGCTGACCTCACCTATAAGTGGTGGACCTTGTTTTCAACTATAATTCAGCTGATATTTTGGGTTTCAACCACTAACGAGGAGCTGACCTCACCTATAAGTGGTGGACCTTGTTTTCAACTATAATTCAGCTGATATTTTGGGTTTCAACCACCTAACGAGGAGCTGACCTCACCTATAAGTGGTGGACCTTGTTTTCAACTATAATTCAGGCTGATATTTTGGGTTTCAACCCACTAACGAGGAGCTGACCTCACCTATAAGTGGGTGGACCTTGTTTTTCAACTATAATTCAGCTGATATTTTGGGTTTCAACCACTAACGAGGAGCTGACCTCAACCTATAAGTGGTGGACCTTGTTTTCAACTATAATTCAGCTGATATTTTGGGTTTCAACCACTAACGAGGAGCTGACCTCACCTATAAGTGGTGGAACCTTGTTTTCAACTATAATTCAGCTGATATTTTGGGTTTCAACCACTAACGAGGAGCTGACCTCACCTATAAGTGGTGGACCTTGTTTTTCAACTATAATTCAGCTGATATTTTGGGTTTCAACCACTAACGAGGAGCTGACCCTCAACCTACTAAGTGGTGGACCTTGTTTTCAACTATAATTCAGCTGATATTTTGGGTTTCAACCACTAACGAGGAGCTGACCTCACCTATAAGTGGTGGACCTTGTTTTCAACTATTAATTCAGCTGATATTTTGGGTTTCAACCACTAACGAGGAGCTGACCTCACCTATAAAGTGGTGGACCTTGTTTTCAACTATAATTCAGCTGATATTTTGGGTTTCAACCACTAACGAGGAGCTGACCTCACCTATAAGTGGTGGACCTTGTTTCAACTATAATTCAGCTGATATTTGGGTTTCAACCACTAACGATGAGCTGACCTCACCTATAAGTGGTGGACCTTGTTTTCAACTATAATTCAGCTGATATTTTGGGTTTCAACCACTAACGAGGAGCTGACCTCACCTATAAGTGGTGGACCTTGTTTTCAACTATAATCAGCTGATATTTTGGGTTTCAACCACTAACGAGGAGCTGACCTCACCTATAAGTGGTGGACCTTGTTTTCAACTATAATTCAGCTGATACTTTTGGGTTTCAACCACTAACGAGGAGCTGACCTCCACCTATAAGTGGTGGACCTTGTTTTCAACTATAATTCAGCTGATATTTTGGGTTTCAACCACTAACGAGGAGCTGACCTCACCTATAAGTGGTGGACCTTGTTTTCAACTATAATTCAGCTGATATTTTGGGTTTCAACCACTAACGAGGAGCTGACCTCACTATAAGTGGTGGACCTTGTTTTCAACTATAATTTCAGCTGATATTTTGGGTTTCAACCACTAACGAGGAGCTGACCTCACCTATAAGTGGTGGACCTTGTTTTCAACTATAATTCAGCTGATTATTTTGGGTTTCAACCACTAACGAGGAGCTGACCTCACCTATCAAGTGGGTGGACCTTGTTTTCAACTATAATTCAGCTGATATTTTGGGTTTCAACCACTAACGAGGAGCTGACCTCACCTATAAGTGGTGGAGCCTTGTTTTCAACTATAATTCAGCTGATATTTTGGGTTTCAACCACTAACGATGGAGCTGACCTCACCTATAAGTGGTAGACCTGTTTTCACTATAATTCAGCTGATATTTTTGGGTTTCAACCACTAACGAGGAGCTGACTCACCTATAAGTGGTGACCTTGTTTTCAACTATAATTCAGCTGATATTTTGGGTTTCAACCACTAACGATGGAGCTGACCTCACCTATAAGTGGTGGACCTTAGGTTTTCAACTATAATTCAGCTGATATTTTGGGTTTCAACCACTAACGAGGAGCTGACCTCACCTATAAGTGGTGGACCTTGTTTCTAACTATAATTCAGCTGATATTTTGGGTTTCAACCACTAACGAGGAGCTGACCTCACCTATAAGTGGTGAGACCTTGTTTTCAACTATAATTCAGCTGACTATTTTGGGTTTCAACCACTAACGAGGAGCTGACCTCACCTATAAGTGGTGGACCTTGTTTTCACTATAATTCAGCTGATATTTTGGGTTTCAACCACTAACGAGGAGCTGACCTCACCTATAAGTGGTGGACCTTGTTTTCAACTATAATTCAGCTGATATTTTTGGGTTTCAACCACTAACGAGGAGCTGACCTCACCTATAAGTGTGGACCTTGTTTTCAACTATAATTCAGCTGATATTTTGGGTTTCAACCACTAACGAGGAGCTGACCTCACCTATAAGTGGTGGACCTTGTTTTCAACTATAATTCAGCTGATATTTTGGGTTTTCAACCACTAACGAGGAGCTGACCTCACCTATAAGTGGTGGACCTTGTTTTCAACTATAATTCAGCTGATATTTTGGGTTTCAACCACTAACGATGAGCTGACCTCACCTATAAGTGGTGGACCTTGTTTTCAACTATAATTCAGCTGATATTTTGGGTTTCAACCACTAACGAGGAGCTGACCTCACCTATAAGTGGTGGACCTTGTTTTCAACTATAATTCAGCTGATATTTTTGGGGTTTTAACCACTAACGAGGAGCTGACCTCACCTATAAGTGGTGGACCTTGTTTTCAACTATAATTCAGCTGATATTTTGGGTTTCAACCACTAACGAGGAGCTGACCTCACCTATAAGTGGTGGACCTTGTTTTCAACTATAATTCAGCTGATATTTTGGGTTTCAACCACTAACGAGGAGCTGACCTCACCTATAAGTGGTGGACCTTGTTTTCAACTATAATTCAGCTGATATTTTGGGTTTCAACCACTAACGAGGAGCTGACCTCACCTACAAGTGGTGGACCTTGTTTTCAACTATAATTCAGCTGATATTTTGGGTTTCAACCACTAACGAGGAGCTGACCTCACCTATAATTGGTGGACCTTGTTTTCAACTATAATTCAGCTGATATTTTGGGTTTCAACCACTAACGAGGAGCTGACCCTCACCTATAAGTGGTGGACCTTGTTTTCAACTATAATTCAGCTGATATTTGGGTTTCAACCACTAACGAGGAGCTGACCTCACCTATAAGTGGTGGACCTTGTTTTCAACTATAATTCAGCTGATATTTTGGGTTTCAACCACTAACGAGGAGCTGACCTCACCTATAAGTGGTGGACCTTGTTTTCAACTATAATTCAGCTGATATTTTGGGTTTCAACCACTAACGAGGAGCTGACCTCACCTATAAGTGGTGGACCTTGTTTTCAACTATAATTCAGCTGATATTTTGGGTTTCAACCACTAACGAGGAGCTGACCTCACCTATAAGTGGTGGACCTTGTTTTCAACTATAATTCAGCTGATATTTTGGGTTTCAACCACTAACGAGGAGCTGACCTCACCTATAAGTGGTGGACCTTGTTTCTCAACTATAATTCAGCTGATATTTTGGGTTTCAACCACTAACGAGGAGCTGACCTCACCTATAAGTGGTAGGACCTTGTTTTCAACTATAATTCAGCTGACATTTTGGGTTTTCAACCACTAACGAGGAGCTGACCTCACCTATAAGTGGTAGACCTTGTTTTCAACTATAATTCAGCTGACATTTTGGGTTTCAACCACTAACGAGGAGCTGACCTCACCTATAAGTGGTGGACCTTGTTTTCAACTATAATTCAGCTGATATTTTGGGTTTTCAACCACTAACGAGGAGCTGACCTCACCTAGAAGTGGAGAACCTTGTTTTCAACTATAATTCAGCTGACATTTTGGGTTTCAACCACTAACGAGGAGCTGACCTCACCTATAAGTGGTAGACCTTGTTTTCAACTATAATTCAGCTGACATTTTGGGTTTCAACCACTAACGAGGAGCTGACCTCACATATAAGTGGTGGACCTTGTTTTCAACTATAATTCAGCTGACATTTTGGGTTTCAACCACTAACGAGGAGCTGACCTCACATATAAGTGGTGGACCTTGTTTTCAACTATAATTCAGCTGATATTTTGGGTTTCAACCACTAACGAGGAGCTGACCTCACCTAGAAGTGGAGAACCTTGTTTTCAACTATAATTCAGCTGAGATTTTGGGTTTCAACCACTAACGAGGAGCTGACCTCACCTAGAAGTGGTGGACCTTGTTTTCAACTATAATTCAGCTGATATTTTGGGTTCAACCACTAACGAGGAGCTGACCTCACCTATAAGTGGTGGACCTTGTTTTCAACTATAATTCAGCTGATATTTTGGGTTTCAACCACTAACGATGAGCTGACCTCACCTATAAGTGGTGGACCTTGTTTTCAACTATAATTCAGCTGATATTTTGGGTTTCAACCACTAACGAGGAGCTGACCTCACCTATAAGTGGTGGACCTTGTTTTCAACTATAATTCAGCTGATATTTTGGGTTTCAACCACTAACGAGGAGCTGACCTCACCTATAAGTGGTGGACCTTGTTTTCAACTATAATTCAGCTGATATTTTGGGTTTCAACCACTAACGAGGAGCTGACCTCACCTATAAGTGGTGGACCTTGTTTTCAACTATAATTCAGCTGATATTTTGGGTTTCAACCACTAACGAGGAGCTGACCTCACCTATAAGTGGTAGACCTTGTTTTCAACTATAATTCAGCTGATATTTTGGGTTTCAACCACTAACGAGGAGCTGACCTCACATATAAGTGGTGGACCTTGTTTTCAACTATAATTCAGCTGATATTTTGGGTTTCAACCACTAACGAGGAGCTGACCTCACCTATAAGTGGTGGACCTTGTTTTCAACTATAATTCAGCTGATATTTTGGGTTTCAACCACTAACGAGGAGCTGACCTCACCTATAAGTGGTGGACCTTGTTTTCAACTATAATTCAGCTGATATTTTGGGTTTCAACCACTAACGAGGAGCTGACCTCACCTATAAGTGGTGGACCTTGTTTTCAACTATAATTCAGCTGATATTTTGGGTTTCAACCACTAACGAGGAGCTGACCTCACCTATAAGTGGTGGACCTTGTTTTCAACTATAATTCAGCTGATATTTTGGGTTTCAACCACTAACGAGGAGCTGACCTCACCTATAAGTGGTAGACCTTGTTTTCAACTATAATTCAGCTGATATTTTGGGTTTCAACCACTAACGAGGAGCTGACCTCACCTATAAGTGGTGGACCTTGTTTTCAACTATAATTCAGCTGATATTTTGGGTTTCAACCACTAACGAGGAGCTGACCTCACCTATAAGTGGTGGACCTTGTTTTCAACTATAATTCAGCTGATATTTTGGGTTTCAACCACTAACGAGGAGCTGACCTCACCTATAAGTGGTAGACCTTGTTTTCAACTATAATTCAGCTGATATTTTGGGTTTCAACCACTAACGAGGAGCTGACCTCACATATAAGTGGTGGACCTTGTTTTCAACTATAATTCAGCTGATATTTTGGGTTTCAACCACTAACGAGGAGCTGACCTCACCTATAAGTGGTGGACCTTGTTTTCAACTATAATTCAGCTGATATTTTGGGTTTCAACCACTAACGAGGAGCTGACCTCACCTATAAGTGGTGGACCTTGTTTTCAACTATAATTCAGCTGATATTTTGGGTTTCAACCACTAACGAGGAGCTGACCTCACCTATAAGTGGTGGACCTTGTTTTCAACTATAATTCAGCTGATATTTTGGGTTTCAACCACTAACGAGGAGCTGACCTCACCTATAAGTGGTGGACCTTGTTTTCAACTATAATTCAGCTGATATTTTGGGTTTCAACCACTAACGAGGAGCTGACCTCACCTATAAGTGGTGGACCTTGTTTTCAACTATAATTCAGCTGATATTTTGGGTTTCAACCACTAACGAGGAGCTGACCTCACCTATAAGTGGTGGACCTTGTTTTCAACTATAATTCAGCTGATATTTTGGGTTTCAACCACTAACGAGGAGCTGACCTCACCTATAAGTGGTGGACCTTGTTTTCAACTATAATTCAGCTGATATTTTGGGTTTCAACCACTAACGAGGAGCTGACCTCACCTATAAGTGGTTGGACCTTGTTTTCAACTATAATTCAGCTGATATTTTGGGTTTCAACCACTAACGAGGAGCTGACCTCACCTATAAGTGGTGGACCTTGTTTTCAACTATAATTCAGCTGATATTTTGGGTTTCAACCACTAACGAGGAGCTGACCTCACCTATAAGTGGTGGACCTTGTTTTCAACTATAATTCAGCTGATATTTTGGGTTTCAACCACTAACGAGGAGCTGACCTCACCTATAAGTGGTGGACCTTGTTTTCAACTATAATTCAGCTGATATTTTGGGTTTCAACCACTAACGAGGAGCTGACCTCACCTATAAGTGGTAGACCTTGTTTTCAACTATAATTCAGCTGATATTTTGGGTTTCAACCACTAACGTGGAGCTGACCTCACCTATAAGTGGTGGACCTTGTTTTCAACTATAATTCAGCTGATATTTTAGGTTTCAACCACTAACGAGGAGCTGACCTCACCTATAAGTGGTAGACCTTGTTTTCAACTATAATTCAGCTGATATTTTGGGTTTCAACCACTAACGAGGAGCTGACCTCACCTATAAGTGGTGGACCTTGTTTTCAACTATAATTCAGCTGATATTTTGGGTTTAAACCACTAACGAGGAGCTGACCTCACATATAAGTGGTGGACCTTGTTTTCAACTATAATTCAGCTGATATTTTGGGTTTCAACCACTAACGAGGAGCTGACCTCACCTATAAGTGGTGGACCTTGTTTTCAACTATAATTCAGCTGATATTTTGGGTTTCAACCACTAATGTGGAGCTGACCTCACCTATAAGTGGTGGACCTTGTTTTCAACTATAATTCAGCTGATATTTTGGGTTTCAACCACTAATGTGGAGCTGACCTCACCTATAAGTGGAGAACCTTGTTTTCAACTATAATTCAGCTAATATTTTGGGTTTCAACCACTAACGAGGAGCTGACCTCACCTATAAGTGGTGGACCTTGTTTTCAACTATAATTCAGCTGATATTTTGGGTTTCAACCACTAACGAGGAGCTGACCTCACCTATAAGTGGTGGACCTTGTTTTCAACTATAATTCAGCTGATATTTTGGGTTTCAACCACTAACGAGGAGCTGACCTCACCTATAAGTGGTGGACCTTGTTTTCAACTATAATTCAGCTGATATTTTGGGTTTCAACCACTAACGATGAGCTGGATGGAACAACAGACAAAGTTCAGTTCAAATCTATATCCAGGCAGATGGGACATGGATGAACTCACTCTCCCAGTGAAGTCGTTCTCGATAGAGTAAATTTAAAACCACAGCAACCCACAATCCACTCTGTGCTCTATGTATGAAAGCATTCATGTCCATGCATCGAGTCATTCTTGTCATGCAATAGCTATTTATATGATGTTACTGCTGTCAGTTCACAAGTTTATAAGTAAATCAACAAAATAGGACACTCGACAGTGTCAGCTTTAAAGTTAGTTGCATCAGTTATCAGTTGGGGTATCTTCATTGCACTCCGGACATGTCCATAGGTGCTCAGATCCTCCAACCAGCATAAGCATCAGCGTCCGGTGGCTAATAGTGCCAGTTCCGTGTTGGTTGACGAGGCACCTCGTTTTGTTAGTTGCATTTCATATACAAGGCATTGCAATCAACCCCAGCATTTACTGGCTGTTCATGATTGACTAGGCAATTAGGTTCTTTAATTTGTCAATGCTTTTTGAACTACCCAAGTTACATACCATTAAAATCAATGCCAAGTGGTCAGCTTCCACATGACCAGCGGTTCGATATTTCGTGGGATTGTGGGCGTGGTTTCATTACCCCTTAGCCACAGTGACAGTGAATAGAAAGCCTTCGCCAGTTCTCAAACACAAAAGATTATGGCAGACTACATTGAAAAGTCTGGCACAATATTGACCACACCATCCACCGAGTGTTGATTGGTCTATAAAAACTTTGGATCTGGTATCGAATGCCTGTTGTGTCTTTGAGTGTGTACAAGTGCCCTTTGCTTTACTGACATCAATGACTACAAAAGGCACCTAGCTGTAAGAGGTGGGACCACTAATGGACGACACTTGAAAAGGGAGAGTGTGGCATATGAGACTATGACCTCCAGCATGAAAATGGAGGTGGAAGCAGTAACAGAGGCTTTCCATATGTTAGAAGAGACCACCGCAACACACATTGTATTCATTACAGACTCAAGGAGTATGATTAGTAAGGTGAAGAAAGGATTGCTTTGTGTGGAATGGCTCACCTCGCTTCATAGGTCCCAGATTGTGAGAATTATATGGATTTTTTGCCCTGGCTATGTGCGAATGCAGGGGGAATGAACAGGCTGGTAGGCTGGCAGGGAATGCACCTCTTGGTGGTAAATTATCTATAGACAAGGGAGAGGTGGTTGTGCGCCAGTGGGACCAGGTGGGGAAACAGATTCAGAACCCGTATGTGGAAAGAATGACATTGTGGGGGAATTGGCATGGGTTCTGGAAGAATCTCAAGCCTGAAAGGCAAGACCGGGAGGACTTTCAATCAGATAGTGGTGGGAACGATTAGTAATGTGACTCTTTGCTGGCTGCGTATGGGAATGTCCTGAGTGTCATGACGTTGGTTCTTAGCTCAACTCAGGTCAACATAAGAGGTGGGACCTCAAGACACCTTGTGTGTTTACAATTGTCAAATGTTTGTCAGATGGTGGCATTTAAGCTGTGTACTACAACCATTCCACCAACTTGAATTAGCCAATGATACAAACTGTTCTAACAAATTTAATCTGTCTCCCCAGGTTACTGTTTATCACACAAGACAGGTGTAGCCAGCATCGCCATGGCAGCATATGTCAGGCACCTGGTGGCACAGCTGCATGTAGATCATCCGCTCTTCGTGTAATCTTAACCAGAAGCTGACTGGATATCCTGGAAACATGTATCTAAACATGTTACAACATATAACAATAGAAAAGCCGGTTGTTTGATACACAATTTGTGTGATAAACCAAATAAAGATGTAAATACAAGACTTAAACAAATATCACATGAAAGCGTTTGGATATGTGTTACTAAAGAACGACAAGAACAAACAGCATGAGTTACTAAAGAACAAGAACAAACAGCACTGAAACAGATTAATAAACCAGTGGAAAGTAATGGAGCAAAGAAGACTTCTTAAAGAAATATAAAAGTTAAAGTTTTTCTGACTTAGCTACATTGTAGAAACATCAAGAAGTTGACTATATGGCAACGGTGGATCCCAAGGAAAGCATTTATGAAACAGACATGCAGAGATAGATATAATTCAAGACATCCACGCTAGAAATAAAACTATGGAATTCAATTATGGGTGAGTTCCAAGCCCAGAATAGGACACAGTTACGTAATCTAATTGTTCGTTTTCTATGATGAAACAATACTATATAGAACAGTGGTTCTCAACAGGTGGGGAATTCCCCCCCCCCCCCTACTCCCAGGGGGGAATTTTAGGGTTTCCAGGGGGGGGGGGGGGATGAAAATTATTTCTAGATTGCATTAATACAAGAACCGATTACTTGATATTGTTTTTTCCCTTCATACTTTACGGTTCTGTACGTATCACCCTTCTGAAATTCATTTTATAACGTAAGAAATTCCGCAAATCACGTTTTATGTAGATGTCTAGACTTGTTTTAGTATGTGCTATTAAATTTAGCTTCAATTATTACGTATACTGTGTAGGGGCAGGGGGAAATTTTTAGGGAGGAAATACGAAAAGGGGGGGGGGGGGGGGATGACGTTCTAAAAATATGGTGAGGGGGGAATGACGTCCTAAAATTATGGTGAAGGGGGATACAGGCCAAAAAAGGTTGAGAACCACTGATATAGAACAACTCAAATGAATTTCTAAAACATAACATTTTTTAATGTATTACATTCACATTAAAAGTCAAAGATTTGGAATAAGTTTACTTGGTAGTGAATATATATATATATATATATATATATCATGGTTCATCATCCCACATGATCACCAAAGTATTGGATCTTCTTCTTCTTCTTCTTCTTCTTCTGCATTCATCCGGAGTTTTTTTTGGACGTGATTGCGCTGTGCATTTTAACAGCACAGCTGCGTTCTTGCGCAGTTAGGCGGACACATCCGACTTCTGTGGGCATTTGTTCACCGGGTTAACCTTTCCGGGGGTTTCTTAGGACATTTGAGTCTCACTGTTGTGGTGTTATCCCCCATCCCAGCTGGACCATATAGAACAGCCAAAGACATCCTGGTCAACCCTCAAGGGAAGGCAGGGGCAGACCATGGGCATTCCCCGCCATCCAAGGAGGCTTCCATACTTGCAGAGCCGACACACAGCGCTCTGGTACTGGGCTCACCCAAGGAATCGTCACGTCCTGCACATGGCTGCTTAGCCTCACTTCCGTATATTGGGCCTTCCGTTCACCATAAGCTGTTCCTCCGGAAACCAGAAGAATGCAGTCTGCAGATGACATCCACACAGTGAGCTTTCGATTCGGACTTTCCACGTAATGGATTTGCTATCCAAGCAATATTCCATTTCGTGCCACTAGGACACTTTTTCCACCTTTTATGAAGCCCACACAGTGAGCTTTCGATTCGGACTTTCCACGTAATGGATTTGCTATCCAAGCAATATTCCATTTCATGCCTCTGGGACGCTTTTGTAACCGACATACCTGTGGTATGAAGTGTGGCAGTCTAAATACTTCTTCATGCACCTTTAGATGTCAACCTGAATGTAGTTAAAGTAAGCTGCAGTCAACTTGAGCTTGTTGATATCTCCATAGAGCTTGTCCTCAAATGAAGCAGGTGTGGGCCAAAATATCTTTCTCTGTTCTGCATATATTGGGCACTCCTGCAGCAAATGTTTAGCTGTCATTTTACCAGTTCCACAATTACATTCATCGGTATCTCCTATCTTTAGTTTATTGAACAAGTGGTATTTCAGCCTGTTATGTCCTGTGCGGAGTCTGAAGATTGCTACTTGTTCTCTTCGGTCGAGTTTGTAATATGCATCATCCTTCTGGTGGCCTGGATGCTCTGATTCCCATTTGGTTCTATAAGTGCTTTTTATAAACCTCTTTGCCTCATTATAGGTTATGTCTATGTCAGGCTGTGGTAATCGTCCACCCTCTTTTGCTAGTCTGTCAGCCTCTTCATTTCCAGGTATACTGCAATGTGATGGGATCCACTGTATTACAACATTTTTGGATTTCTGGCATAGACCATGGAGTGCTGCTCTTAGGTCAGCTAGTTCTGTGCTGTTTTTGCTCTTCAGTATTGAGACAGCTGACTTTGCATCTGTGAAGATAGCTATTTGCTTCTCTTTATTTTCCTCCATCAAGAGCATTTCTGCTGCAGTTTTCAAAGCCTCTACCTCCGCTTTGAAGTTACTTGAAAGTTTTCCAGTTGCCACTGACTGTGTTTTTTTCACTCCATTTTTTAAATTAAGGAGAATTCCTCCTCCTCCATTTTCAATTGAATTTTTGGCTGATCCATCTGTATATGCATGGGTCCAATTGCTGCTTGGGTAATGTTCTTTTATGTAGTTTAGGGTTATTTTTCTTCTTTCGGTTTCATTCTGAGTGTTCTTTTTCTCAATACCAGGAATGTTTTCTATCATCTCAGGCAGTTGCTGCTGTCTCCAATCTGGGAACTTGTGTGCATTGTAAATGGGTTTGACTGTTGATATGTTAAGTATGGGATCTGCCCTAATCTTTCGTTTTGCAGTTTCTACAAAGTTGCTATGCTTCAGTCTTCCCTTTCGAAAACCATTAAACCTGTTATACATAGGGTGGTCTGTCAATCTTCTAAATTTTACTGCTTGTTGCTGGGCTCTGCTATCTCTTCTATCCTGCATTGGTTGTAAACAAGTGATCTTTTCTAGTTCATTAATAGGCGTTGTCTTCAGGCTTCCAGTTATGATTCGCATTCCTTGATTTTGGACTCTACTTATTTTGTTAAAGTTTGACTTAGCTGCTGTTGCCCAAGCTGCAATGCCATATTCCAGTACTGGCCTCACCCGTCCAGTATATAACTTCTTGAGAACTTTCTCATCTGCTCCCCACGTTGTACCAGCAAGCTTTTTCATGATTGCCATTCTTTGCCTTGCTCTTGTTCGATTTTTCTCAACCTGTGTCTTCCATGTCAGGTGACGATCAAAGGTGACTCCTAGATAGTTTGGATTTTCTTCATGGCGCAATATTTTTCCATTCAATACCAGCTTAGGTTGCTGAGTTTTATTTGAGAGGGAGAACACTGTGCATGTTGTTTTCTCCTCACTTATCTTCACTAGCCATGATTTTGACCAGTCCACTATCACTAATAAGGCTTGCTGTATTCTGCTGTTAGCTGTACTAATATATTCTTCAGATGTCCCTATGGCTAGGTCATCTGCAAAGGAGGATGTGTGTACTCTGGCTGGAAAATTTTCCGTGATGTCATTTATATATGCTAGGAATAATGTTGGTGAAAGAACTCCTCCTTGGGGGACACCTTGCTCCAACAGCATCATTTTGCTGGTTTGTACTTTTGTTGTACTTTTGTCCTGGCAGTTCTGTTCTCAAGGTAGTGGCTGATCCATTTATACATTTTCCCACAAACATGCATTTTTGCAGTTTTACTTTCAGTCCTTCCTTCCATACTTTATCAAATGCTTTTTCTAAATCTATCTGGACCGCTAGTGTGTGCTTTTTCTCTTGGAAGGCATCCTCTATTTCCTGAGCTATATAGGTTATTTGATCTTCAGTGGATCTGTACTTATTGGATCAAGAACATGTCGTTTACCCCAGTATGCCATGTGGTTAGATCATCCGGGTTCTTATCTAGTGACACCCCCTTTACTCTTCTCCCCCCCCCCCCCCCCCTACCCCCTGCAAGTTGTCACTCATTTTTTAAAAACTTGTTTCTCCTTTTAAAGTGCCCAAAACAATCTTGACTGTCCGCGTCTAATTTATCTTATTAATTTACCGTTTCCATTTGTGTCTTTATGGACTGTTTCATTCGTTTTCTGTCAGTCCATGGTATCCCTTTCAATCTAATTAGAAACCCCATTCGCACAACCAATAGATGTTCTCCTTGTCAGCGCCTTGTCCACGTCTGACATGCCTACAACATTATAGGTTCTATACAGCACTTCAACTATCTTGTACTCAGTACAATTGAACTTTTAATGGTGAGTATGTTTTGAGTAATGGACACAGTGTAATGGTTAGAACGTTACGTGGACAATAGCATGAGTGCAGTCTGATGAGGGATCGATACTAGCTATCGCCGTTCACTACACAATGGAAAGACTGATCACCTGTTTCTGCATGCACTCAGGGCAACACAATTTGATGGCTCTAACAGTGTACACACCCAATGCAGGTTCCTGCCAAGGGACTTTATAAAGTTTTACAAAAATACACTTTTGCCATAGCGATACTTGATCTAATCTCTACAGTGCTTCTTCGATCAAATGTTATGACTGCTTCAAGAGATTCAGGGAAAGATAGTTCCATTGCCTCCAGCTATAAACCAATTAGCTCACCAGCTGTCTCTGCAAAACAATGGAGCGCATCATCAATCACAGACTGCAGTGGTACATTGAAAGTGAAAACATCCTTGTGCCACAACAGGCTGACTTTAGGCAGTGCTACTTTATGGAAGATCAGACAATCTACCTCTCTCAAGAAATTGAGGATGCATTCCAAGAGAAGAAGCTGGTGCTTGCGACATAGAAAGATCTGAAGAAAGCCTTTAACAAAGTCAACAAAGCGGTAACAAAAGCCAGAAGGAAAATAGCCATCCTGAGAAAACTAAGTGGAACCACATGGGGAGCCAGTGTGAAAATACTTAGCAAAGTTTATCAACAGAGCATACGACCACATCTGGAATACGGGTCAATCAAACACCACACTACGAGAGCTGGACAAGGTGCAAAATCAAGCACTTAGAGTCACCACAGAAGGGATGAGATCAACCCCTATAGTGGAAATGGAGAAGATGGGGAGGACACGAGCATTGAGAGAGCGCAGAGATACGAAAACGCTAATACAAGCAGAAAAGTTCCTCAGTTTACCAGGCCACCCTATGAAGAACAGCTTTGAAAACCTAGCTATGGGGCGGTTGAAAAGAAGTAGTTTTATCCACCAGGCCAAAGGACTCTGCAGAGAAAACATCGATCTGCCCACAGTTGGTATCTCCCTGACAACTATTCCAGGGCAAACTCCATGGAAAAATGAACATAGACTATCACTTCAAATCCAGACAAAAGTGAGAGGAATATTTGACAAGGAAGAATAGAACAGTGTACAGCGCAGAACAGCCACTCTCAGCTTTCTTGATGAAGAATACCCACAGGACCTCTGGATCCGAGTCTACACAGATGGATCAGCACAAAATGCTATTCGAAATGGAGGAGTGTACACAGAATACCCAAATAATGCTAGGGACACGGCCAGAGTACCGACAGGAAAGTACTGTCATAACTATCATGCTGAAATTGAGGCAATCATGATAGCAACAGAGAAATTACTAAATAGCAGCCATGGTACACAACCTGTGGTGCTATTGACAGATGCAAAATCAGTACTCGAGGCGCTCCTGTCTGGGAAATTGTCAGTACTAAGGACACTACTTTCTGAACTTAGCAGTCAGCATAAGGTCAACATACAGTGGATACCATCCCACTGTGGAGTACCCAGAAACGACAGAACTGATCGATTGGCTAAAGAAGGAGCAAAAGAAGAACAGCCTGATGTGCCCGTTACATACCACCAAAAGAAAAGAATGATCAAATCAGTCAGAAAGCCACCAAAAACCTGCTCAAGATGAGTACCACGTTATGGACAGCCCAGAACAAGTAATTATTCTGCGCCTCAGAACAAGACACAATAGATTATGCAACCACATGTATACAAAATTCAAGATTGGTGAATCAGCCATGTGCACATGTGGATTGGCGTCACAGACAGCAGAGCACATACTCCAAGACTGCCCAAAATATAACATATCTAGGCAAACCTTCTGGCCTAGTGAGACGATATTGGAAGATAAACTCTACGGACAGCTGTGTGAACTAAAAAAGACAGTTAAATTCATACAAGAGACAACATTGCAGTTATAGACATATTTCAAGCGAACGAAAGAAGAAGAAGAATGAGACTGGGATGCTCACTAATTATAACTTCTCTTCAGAGGTTGAATGGGGTAGGAGTAATGGACACAAATTAGGATAGAACGAGGTAAAGTAACAGAAGCCTGTGACCAACAAAAGGTTAACAACACATCAAACCAAATGAAAATCAGAGCATTCAGCAACAAGAAAGATGATACTGACTCTGCCAAAGTGAACAAGTTGCAATATTCATACTCTGCAAATGACACAACAGGCTGAAATATCACTTGTTCAATCAACTCTAGATAGGAGATACTGAATGTAATTGTTCAATTGGTAATAAGACGGCAAGAATTTGCTGCAAAAGTGAACAACTGTATGCAGAACAGAGAAAATTATTTTGGCCTACGCCCGCTCCATTTCAGGATACATTCTATGGCAATTCTTATGTCTCCAGGTTGACCTCCACTTTCTTTACATACGTGCACACTTGAGAAGATTGGTTGAGGCAAGGAGTGGGTGAGAGTGCCGAATAGAAATTCAGACTTGTGTGGGGTTATAATCACATTGGCCCGTGGGTGTAGGGAGTGGCGCAGGCGTTACAGAAGTAGAAATTCAGCAATTAATTCATGACTACTCTCACCCAGGTGATGTGATTATCTATACCGATGGCTCTGTGTTAAGAGGCAAAAAAGTGCTTGGGGATTCATAGCAAAAGCAAATGGCCAATGTTTAGAGCTTGGTGTATGATACCACAACCTCAAGTCTGAGAATGAAGGTGAAGGCGGTTACTGCAATTTTCCGCTGGTTGGAGAACAAACTGTATAGAATGTTGTGATTGTAACTGATTCACAAAGCATACTGTCAAAGGTGAAGACTGGTATGCTTTGTGTAGAATGACATGCATCAGATTCAGAGGTCACGGGGTCATGTGAATAATGCAGAAGAACAGATAGACTATCATGGTCTGGAGAGAATGCAGCAGCAGGGGTTGGCCAGGGGATCTGGTTGAAAGTCATCACTCAAAGGTAAATCAATATGGCCATATAATCAGACTGCAACGGGCACCATTAGTAATGTAACTCTTTGCTGGCTGTTGAGGATGAGGACTGAGTGCTTATGGGAATGCCCCGAGCGCAATGATATCGGTTGACTCATCTCAACTCTACATACACTGAGGTTGACGACTGATGGTGTACGAAGGAGGAAGAAGACGAAGAGTAGGTGGGGAAATAATAATAATCATAGTTTGATGTCTGAGCTCATTGTCTGGGCAAGTGAGGAAAAGACTGGCCATCTATTCCTTCAGGCATCCAGGCACACGAAATGTGATGACGCTACCACATCACAGACCAATGGCGGGAAACTGCTCCCAGACAAATTATACATTATTATAACAGTAGTGAGTTGTGCTCTATCTTTAAACCTCAAATCCTGAAACAACCAAATAAATCAATTTGTTCACTGCTCGCTGGACTTTAGGCACACCTTGCCAGATCGAGAAGACCTGATCATTCGGGGCCACATCTATTGACAGATGTCAGTCGCGGCGATCAATAATTTTGAACTATAGCCTACGATGGGTGACGTGATATTCTAGTATGATAATTTGGTCGCGTCTATCATGAGCCGCGTAGTCAAGTGGTTACACACCAGCCTCACATGCCAGTGATCCAGAGTTAGATCCCGGATCGAGTCAGGGATATGCACTACTGACGAGCACAAATGAGAGCCAAACTCGAGTCTAGTGCTTCCAATCTGACATGGACAAGGCCCTAGGTTCGTACCAGAATACGATCAGCATTGCCAGTAGTAGGTTGTGCTCAATCTTTAAACCTCGAATCCCGAAACAACCAAATAAATCAATATTATAACAGTAATAAAACTGAACATCTTGAAAGCCTACCGACCCATGTTCTTGCACCGAGTGCCTGCCTGAGAATGCAGTGACGGTTCTGGTGGGCAGCTGTGTCTTCTCATGACAAACTGTTGCACTCTGGGTTCTGAGAGACAGAAATACAAACACTGATTACATGGAATATTTACCGAAAACTGCAAAAATACATTAGTAAGTAAATAAGTAACGTAAAGTAGCCCTTTACACTGTCTGGTATATGGTGTTATACTAAGCAAATCACCTTGTTACATGTCTTAAAGTGTATTGGGCTAAATCCATATTTGCATAGACCAATCAGCACTCGGGTGATGTGGTCAGTATTATACCGGCTTCATTTACTTCCCAAGGCAATTCTTGGTACCTGGGAGTCTCTGTGGCGAAGTGGTCAAGCCGTCTGACTCGGGCTCCGAAGGTTGTGGGTTCGCTTCCGGGCCGCGTACTTTGGTTCACGAGTGCATTTTTTCGGAGACTCCTGAGGATCATCGCTGGAGCTATGGAGTTCATGCTTTATGCGACGCTTTCCCTGCTGCGGAAAGAGACTGAGCCATATGGGATAAAAACCCAGTGCAATGAAGTCGACCCTGTCGACTTTTAAACGACTATTTTCTTTAAATTCTTGGTACCTACTTTAAGTAGGGCAGACATGGGTGCCAGGTCTATTTCTAAAGATCCGAATCCTCCACGATGCGGATCAAAGCCATGACCACCGGACTGATAGTCAAGTGTCTAGCCACTAGCAGGTCCCAATATTATGTTAGTCACATATTTTATAGATCATCAGGCATTTGAAGCATGACATGGTCAAAATCACACCGCCGCCATCACTTCCCAATACGAGCTGAGCTGAGTCAAGAACCGACATCACAGCACTCAGGATATTCCCATACGTGCTCAGTCCTCTGTAAAAGCCAGTGAAGAGTTCCAATAATAATGATAGCAGTGTGAGTATGTGTCTAAGGCCAGGCCTTTCCTCGGAGTTTTGAGCATCTGCAAAGATCCTCTGGTCACTTCCTGCAGCACCATTCTCTCCAAAACAATTCTTTGGTGCCTGCTACAGTTCAGTAACTAACACGCTTGACTGAAGGGGATAAAATTTGGTGGAACTGCGGTAAAGCTGTGAAAGTGTAAACAATATAAAATGATACAAAGTAGTGCAGCTTTACATAACAGAGTTACGACACATACAGAACGTTGCGGCGGTTAGCCTTCATCAGCAAACAAACACATTCACAAACACAACATACAGTCAAGGAGAACTCCTGTGACTACATTAGAAGGTGATGACAGGACGAGAGGAACAAATGCATGGAAAAATAGAAGCAATGAAGAGAAAATGAGAATTGAAAAAAATTTTAATTGAAAAGAATGTTAGTTGAAGAAAATGTTTAATAGAAAAACTGTTAATAGAGAAAAAAAAACTGTTAATAGAGAAAAAAAAAACTGCATACTCACCTTTACAGATCCGTAGGTGAGGTGAGTATGCAGTTTTTTTCTCTATTAACAGTTTTTTTTTATATATATAACTAGCTGACCCGGCCCGGCTTCGCTCAGGCCCTAGCGGGGATCTATCTATCGTATCAGTCTGTCTGTCTGTCTGCTTGTTTGTCTGTCTGTCTGGCTGACCCGGCCCGGCTTCAACCCAGTCCCTGGTGGGAGCATCTCATTTAATTCATATAAGTAGTCATATAAGCTCCCGTTCCCGACTATCTGTCCTGTCTGTCTGTCCGACCTGGCCCGGCTTCACCAGTCCCTGGTGGGAGCATCTCATTTAATTCATATACGTAGTCATATAAGCTCCCGTTCCCGACTATCTGTCTGTCTATCTGTCTGTCTGTCTGTGCCGGCCCGGCTTCACCCCGTCCCTAGGTGGGATCATCTCATTTAATTCATATAAGTCAGTCAGAATTAAGCTCCCGTTCCCGACTATCTGTCTGTCTATCTATCTGACCCGGCGTGCTTCGCCCAGGCTCCTGGCGGAGAGCATCTCATTAAATTCACACAGTACTTAAAAAGGAATGTCCTTCCACACACCAGCCATTATTTTTAATGAAAACTGTTTTATTACTATCACCTACATGACTGTATATAACTTCTTTAGTATAAAAAAGATGAGTTACAATGTTAGTGCATTATGGATTGTTTTTATGAAAATTTGAAAATACCTTAAAGATTATATCATTATTTATTATAACTCTATGCCTGTAAATAACTGTAGGCAAAAGAGTTATAAATCTTTGAATACCATGCAACAAATATGACTAATAAAGTATATAGAAATGTTATTAAAAAGTTATGTCCTTGAAATAACTTTTCTAGAGTTAAGTCCCTTTGTTATATAGAAATTATAATGAAAAGTTAGTTAGTTAGTTAGTTAGTCGACCAGATCATCCTCATGCACTTCGACCATTCAGTCCATAAGTGCTCGGATCCCCTCTCTCAGCAAATCCTGCAACGTGTAGCGGCTAACGACGCCATTCTGTGTTGGTTTATCAATCTTCTTTGCTTCCGCGTAGTTGTTTGGCTTTTTCCTCGCAGTAAAGGGGGTGATTTGGGGCCCCAAATAAAATTTTGGGGGAAAAGGGCCCCCAAAAAAAAACCCAGGGCCCAATTTCCAGGGAAAAAAATTTTAAAGTAACCGGAAAACCCGGGGGAAATTTTGGGCCGGGCTAAAAGGGGAAAAATTTTAAAAAAAACCCCTTTTAAGTTTTGTTTTAGGGTACCGTAACAAAAATTTTAAAAGGGGTTTTATTACCCCAACCCCCTTATGGCCCCTGATTGTTTCTTTTTTGTTTGCCAGAGGGGTTTCTGAAAAACAAATTTCCAACACCTTTTTAACCCAAAAAAAACTTGTGCAGTTTTTTTGGAACGTAGGAACGGACATTGTTTTAGAGGCCCTATCAATGAATCCCACCGGTGTCTATTTCGGATGTTCATGAAATTGGATTACCAGAGGTCGACAGAGGCAAAGCAGTATCCGGCAAGATGGTTTCGGCAACGGGTGAGAAGTACATGTTCTGACGTACCGTGCTGTGGTCTATCTTTGCTGGGATCAGCTGACTGGGTTGCTGTCTGAGAGTCAGAGTCTACACACTTTATAGAACACGTCACACATTTTCTTCACATACACGTCTCATATACGTTACACTTTTATTTTAATAAATTACTCTTTATTAATTTCTAGAAGCAAGAGTTGTTGAGTATGTTGCGTTGGGGAAGTATGAGAAGGCATAGTACGACAGTGTGAGAGTGATAGGAAAAGGTGTCCATAGGCTGATGGAGTGTGTTGGACGGAAGCTGGTGGATTCTCCAGAATATTGAGAGGAAAAAAAAATATTACAATGTGGGTGTCGGATCTCCTCACTCCAGGGACGACACTTTAAAGGAGGACACGACAATGGCGCTGCTCACAGTTTGCTGCCGCCATCACCCGCATCGCTGCCAAGCCCCGCTTGGCCTTTGTTATCACCTGGTCTATGTGCACATTATAAGCAAGGCTTCGATCAAACCGTATCCCCAGGTAATTCATTGCCTGCGTTCTTTCCACCGTCTCTGAACACAGCATTACAGTTGGTGTTGGAGTGTTGACAATATGATTATTCAACGATAACCAAGTCACTGTTGCCTTTGTTGGGTTGACCATTGCCCCAGCTTCATCACACCAAGTACTTATGCGATTGAGTTCGGTTTGTAGTTCCACAGCAACCTGCTCTCTATCCTTACCCTGACGATACACTAAAAGATCATCAGTGTTTATTTCTATCTGACTACAGTAACCTAAACGATGGCCGGCCTGTTTTTGTAATGTGTTTAGTTCTATCTCAAAACAGTAACCCACATAATGGCTTTCGAAGAAGTAGGACATGTCAACATGATGAATATGCTTACAGATCTACAAATTGATGGGAAAGACCTTAAAATTGTGAAAACCTCTATTGGAAACAACAAGCTGTCATAAGTATTGATAATGAAGTAGGTCAATATCAATTAGAGTGTTGTGTTGTTAATGTATTTAGTTCTAACTCACTACATCAACCTACACTGTTTTTGTAATGTGTTTAGTTATGTCTCATTTCAGTAACCAACGGTCGGGCTGTTTTTGTAATGTGTTTAGTTTTGTCTCATTACAGTAACCAACGGCTGGGCTGTTTTTGTCATCATCATCATCATCATCATCTTCCACTTCTGCCGTCAAGCGTCGTGGGGAGGAATAATTTGCGTTCCAGCGCCCGGTGGGCGGCACTGGATAGTGTCATTCCGTGTGGTTGTACAATGTCTCTGATGTCGTCAATCCATTTTCTTCTTGGACGTCCTCGTGGTCTCGTCGCAGATGATCTTTGATGTAAGGCCAGTGATGGTAGTTGCTGATGTTGCATTCTAACAACATGGCCAAACCACTTGATCTTCTGTCTTTCAATAAATGTGGCACAAGGTGTTGATCCCACAGTCTGTCTGATAGTAACATTTCTTACTCGGTCTCGGATTGTTAAGTTGGCAGCTCTCCTCAGGCATCTCATTTCGCAGGTGTTGATTTTGCGAAGGTGTAATTTGGATAAAGTCCAGGTTTGAGATTGGTAGCATAGGGTTGGTGTGAATATGCTGTTTATTATCTGTCGTTTTGCGGACATGGGTATGTTTGGATGTTTCAGTAAGGGTGACAGTTGATATGTAAGTGCACTAGCTTTTTGACATCTGATTTCAATTTCTCTGTCTAATCTGCTGTTTTTGTAATGTGTTTAATTCTGTCTCATTACAGTAACCAATGGTCGGGCTGTTTTTGTAATGTGTTTAATTCTGTCTCATTACAGTAACCAATGGTCGGGCTGTTTTTGTAATGTGTTTAATTCTGTCTCATTACAGTAACCAATGGTCGGGCTGTTTTTGTAATGCGTTTAGTTCTGTCTCAGTACAGTAACAAATGGCTGGGCTGTTTTTGTAATGTGATTAGTTCTGTCTCATTACAGTAACCAATGGTCGGGCTGTTTTTGTAATGCGTTTAGTTCTGTCTCATTACAGTAACCAATGGCCGGGCTGTTTTTGTAATGCGTTTAGTTCTGTCTCATTACAGTAACCAATGGCCGGGCTGTTTTTGTAATGTGTTTAGTGCGTTTCACTAACTCCTTAGAGACAGCCGCTGGTATATATCATACGCATTGTAAATAAGGTTACATGATTTATCATCACCCGTGGCTTGTCCTGTGCACTGCAACCAGTCTGCCGTCAAAGATGGTTCGAGATACGAAGTTGGGGCTGGCTATCAGCCGTCGGAGTCGGTCGGTCTCTGAGACCCGGGCTAGGTCGACTCTGATGCGTTTGTGAGGCGTTCTCCATGCTCTTGCCGAAAACCGCGTTGTTCATCAGTCTGAAGGAGTCCTGGAATTCAGACTTGGCCTGTGCTCGCAGTGCTGTGTTCATGTCTATGTATGGCTTCATCCAGGTAGATTGATTGAACTTTACTGGATCTTTGTAACCTGTAGGCTGAGACTGTGATAGATCTTGAGATTGCGCTAGTGGACGATGTACCGCACCTTTTTCGCGGTGGGTGGGAGCTAGCTCCGTTTCTCCGTGAACTTGTTGTCGTCCCCCACCCCCCCCCCCCCCCCCAAATCGTTCTGGAGCGTACCGCTGTTAGCCATTCAACCACATCTATCGGGTGGACATCGTTTCTGGTGCTAGCGGTAATCGCTGTGGGATTCATGCAGATGCGCCGGGTACTTCATAGTCACCTCGACGAATCAGCCTCAGACGTGTCGTCTGGCGTGTGTTCAGTAATTCCTCGAGAGTTGGATTGACCCATCGGAGCCCGCCGGTGGGGAGGTAATTCCATCATCGCACAGCCGTACAGATTATTCGCATCGAGATACATGATTCAATGTTTTTGGGGCCTCGGGGACGTAGCCCGGAGACATGGAGTTGTTGGCCTTCGCATGGCGCGTTCACAGATGTTTATTTACTAATCTTCATGTGTGTGTGTGTGCGCGCGCGCGCGTGTGTGTGTGTGACCAAGCCTTGTATAAACAGCTGGTCGGGGATAATTCTTTGAAATAGCTACGCTAGTCAGTACATGGCCGGTCTCCCTGGCCGAGGAGTTAGCGACTTTCTCCGTAATCCCGTATACTCTCGGGAGTAACGTGACGTGCGCGAGAATCGGTGGCGGTTCTCGCCGCACCGCTAACTTTCGGGGTATGTGAGCCGGCCACTCAGAAAGCAATGGCAAACTACTGCGCGTAATCTTGCCAAGAAATCAACAATCAGCTGAAAGATGCTGATGTTGACAGCGATGTCCTGTAAAGGATATGCGAACCAAAAAAAAAAAAAAGTCAGTACATGAAGGAGTGTCACTTGTGTCAACATAGGAGTGAGGGCTTCAGATTGTTGTTTGTCCATCAAGACTGATGCTGACGATTCATTTCATCCAGTGGGGTTGAAAGTATGGAGCCGTGAGTTCTAAGATGGCCGATAAGGCCTCTGTTGGCTCGAAATGTTCTGCAGTGGTGTTTTTGTCCAGCCTTTTCTTCTAATGGGCGAGTCTTGAAAAAAGAGAGCCTGACATATGAGACTACGACCTCCAGCATGAGAATGGAGGTGGAGGCAAGTAACAGCGGCATTCCGGTGTCTAGTGGAGACTACTGCAACACACGTTGCGTTCATTACGGATTCAAAGAATATGCTTAGCAAGGTGGACAAAGGAATGTTTTGTGTGGAATGGCTCTCATCGCTTCAGAGGTCACAGATTGTGAGGATTGTCTGGCCCGGGCCATGCGGGTGTACGGGGGAATGAACAGGCTGATAGGCTAGCAGGTAATGCACCTCTTGGTGGTATCTTGGTATCTATCAAGGGGGAGGTGGCCGTGCGCTTGTGGGACCAGGTGGAGAAGGCAGAGGAACAGATTGAGAACCCATATGTGGAAAGAATGAGATTGCGGGGTATCGGCAGGGGTTCTGGAAGAATCTCAAAACTGAGAGGGAAGACCAGGAGAACTTTTAATCAGATAGCGGTGGGAACGATTAGTAGTATGACTCTTCGCTGGATGTTGAATGAGGGGACTGAGCACATATGGGAATATCCTGAGTGCAGTGATGTCGGTTCTTAACTCAATTCAACTCAACTCACAGCTCTGGCAGTCCTGGTTGCTTCACAAGTGACTGCAGCCTTGCGTAATGACGTACGCCACGAATTTGGACTTTGGCAGCAGTCTATACGGTGTCATGATGAATTCCAAAAGCTTTCAGTGAGATTTTCAGAGTCTCTCTAAAGCGTTTCCTCTGGTCGTCCTGGGAGCGTTTACCACAACGCAGCTGGCCGTAAAAAAATCGTTTAGGGAGCCTGTGATCTGGCATGCGAGTTAAATGACCAGCCCAGCAACACTTTACAAAACATGTAGAAGAGCACTTTAAATTCCTCGCAAGTTTTTCTGCTAATTGCCATTGATTCATCTCTGTATATCAGGACTAGCTCGATAAGGCTCTAAAGAACTCTTTTTTCACCTTGATTGAGAAAGATATGTTGCACATAACATTCTTAATCTTGCTTTGGCTTGGATATTCTACATTTGACTTATTGAACACATATTCCTGCTGCCTTTATCAAAGTGTTCTCAAAAACTATAATACAGAACTTCGGTCCCCAGCATGGCGGTTAGGCATTGAACCGCTACGGCCTCTTGAGTATTTATCTTTGTGGCTGCGGTTTGCATTTCGCATTTTCCTCATGTTGGACTGGTAGTATATGGTTCCGTCGCCCTGCTACTGGGTGAGTGCGTGGTGAGACTCTGTGAACTGTGATATTCACGTGGAATGCTTCTACATGTCCGCTTTTGTTTGTACAGTGACCTGCATGTTCGAAACAATGGCTACCAGCTGTTACTGAATTGACTGATTTGCCTTTTCTGTTCACGAGTGCATTTTTTCAGGAGACTCCTGGGAGTCGGCGCTGGAGCTACGGAGTTCGTGCTTAATGCGACGCTTTCGGAGGGTCGCCCTGCGGATAGAGACAGAGTCATGTGAGAAAACCCGGGTCGATGAGGTTTTTCTGGTGACTGCCGATTCCATCGACGACGAACTGTGGTTTTCGTGGAGGGCTTTTGTGCTGGCATTCTGGCGGCGGCATTATGCACAATGTACCTGTGCGGGCTGTTGGATTTCCGAGACTCCTGTCTCTTCCACTTTTCACATTGGACAGTGGGGAGCATTTTGTGTGATATTCACTGGCACAGGAACGGAGCATAATGGGGATGACCCGTTGCCGTGAAGTTGGAACCTCGACTAACTAACTAAAATACAGTGATTTTAGGCTACTACCAGTAACTAATTATTTCTTCATGTTTCACAGTATACCAATCACTGTATGTGAAGATCTGGAATAGAGCTACTTTACTCTAAAGCAAGGAAGATATTGATCTACATCCTTCTCCCAAAGAAAAGAAATGTAAAACTGTGCACCAATTTACAGGATTAATGTCAGCTGGAATATAAACTACAAGAAGTTCAAGCAGATTTTAAACAAGGCAGAGGAACAAAGGACCATATATTCAACTTGAGAGACATCTTTAGTAGATGCACAGACTGTGTAGATCTTCATATTTGCTTCAGTGATTGAAGTAAGGCCTTTGACTGTGTTTGGGTGTCTCCATGGCGAAGTAGTTAAGCCGTCTGCCTCGCGCTCCGAAGATTGTGGGTTCGATTCCGGACTACACCTTTCGGCTCACGAGGGCATTTTTCTTGAAGACTGCTAAGGGTAGTCGCTGGAGCTA
This sequence comes from Cepaea nemoralis, assembly GCA_014155875.1. Lineage (NCBI taxonomy): Eukaryota > Metazoa > Mollusca > Gastropoda > Stylommatophora > Helicidae > Cepaea > Cepaea nemoralis. Next base: position 124,149 of record JACEFZ010011749.1, on the reverse strand, counting down.
CGGAGTTCGTGCTTTGTGCCGCGCTTTCCGCCCTGCGGAAAGAGACTCTGCCATATAGGATGTTCTTTTTTTAACCCGGTGCAATGAAGTCGACCCTGTCGACTTTTAAGCGACTTTAGGCAACTTCGAATGCATTTAACATTATAAATTGTGCAACTACGTGGGTAATATGGGGCTTCTAGCATATCTGACCCACTTAATTGAATAATTATATTATGAACGACAGGCAGCAAATGCCAGAGCAGCCGGTGAAACATCAAACTGGTTTCAGATGCAAATGGGAGTTCGACATGGCTGTATTCTCTCCCCTTACCTATTGATCGTGTGTACAGAAAATGTAATGAGATATGTCAAAAAACGAAGCAACCAGAGACAATTTTTCATCCATTTATAATCGGTGGAAATCCAATTCCAGATATGCAGACTAACTAGTTCTACTCTCTAACCCTTGGCCAGTGAGTTAGAAGATTTGATCATGTCTGTCAAGAGACAGTAAAATTCACAATCTGTTTCTGAATATAAACGAAACGAAATTAATATCCACAGACCAAACTTCATGCCAACCAAAGATCATAATCAACAACGACGAAATTGAAAATGTCACACATATGGGAGATCCCCGTGTGTGGGGTGGGAGAACCCCCGGTAAGTAGGGAGGGAAACCCCGCCTCCCCTATCTGGTAGGTGGTGAGGGAGGCCCTCCCCAGAGGGAATGGAGAGAGACCCCACGCCCGGTGTGTGGGAAGGGAAACACCACCCCCCCCCCCACACACACACACACCGGTGAGTGGGGAGGGAGACCTAAACCATCCTATATAGAAGTGTACAGAGCAGTATTTTTCTGAGACGTTAAGAAATGTTAAGAAAAGTATAGCCATCAGTTTCTAAGAACTGTACAGAACAGTAGATGTCTCGGTCTCCAAGAAATGTAAAGAACATTATTCCTATTAGTATTAGTCTTCAAGAAGCGCACAACAAAGCAATACACCTGTCAGTTTCCAAGAAGTGTAGAAAGCTTTATAATAACAGTCACAAAGGCGTACACAGACTGGCAAAGAGTGTTATACGTACACATTTTCACAATGTGTACAGAGCTGTATACCTCACAATTTTCAAAAGCGTTAGGTAAAGTAACAGTTCCCTTATAGATGCCTTAAGTGGCATTCATTAAGCATATACAACGTTCTGTATGTGTCGTAACTCTGTTATGTAAAGCTGCACCACTTTGTGTCATTTTATATTGTTTGACTGAAGGGGCAGTGATATAGTTCAGTAACTAACACGCTTGACTGAAGGGGCAGTGATATAGTTCAGTAACTAACAGGCTTGACTGAAGGGGCAGTGATATAGTTCAGTAACTAACAGGCTTGACTGAAGGGGCAGTGATCATGCGCTTGGAAGCCCCTCTCTTCCTCACGGAAGTGAAATTTTTCTATATGGTTTGGATTCCCAGGTCGACGCAGTCTAAAATGGGTAGCAGGAAAGGTCCAGGCATTCAAATGCGGTCTGCATAATATTGACTATACCTCCCACCTAGTGTTGAGTGGTTAAGAGGAAAAAACATGTGACTAGAACCATTTACTCATTACGCCTCAAGGCATGTAAATGGGACCTTATTTAACTTTTACTTTATTCTGATATTTTTTTTTACCTGAATAGGAATCAGTTCATACAGGTAAAACAATTGACTGGCACCATGCTGTCTTCATAGACGATAGTTTGTAAAATGGAGATACCTCTCCATAGCACAAAGCCTGGGCTGAATTTAGAGACCATGTGTTGCCCATATAGCATGACCCATCTGTCGGCCAGTCTAGTTTACTCCAGAGGAAAGGTAACGCTAATACGTCTGGAACAAGACAAGCTGCAGAAGCTGCCGGATCAGCAAAGCAATGCTCTAACTGTCCGCCTGTCGGAGCTTCGATCCTAGACCAGCTGCCAACCAAGGCTTAGGGCCTGGTCTGCCCTGCCATGACTTATTTTGTCTTTGGGTTGCATTTCCTCGCACCAGGATAAGGCTAGTACCCTCCCAATTGCGCTCTTCCGCCCGAAGCCATTGGCACAATGTGGGGTGTCGGGTTTGGTAAGTGCCGCCCAACATTCGGCGCTGACAGAAAGCAGGTAGTACCGTCTACTGTCATACGATAGCTCAGTCATATCTGACTAAGACCTGACATAACATATATATATATATACTAGCTGGCCCGGCTTCGCCCAGGCCCTGGCGGGGATCTATCTATCTATCAGTCTGTCTGTCTGTCTGCTTGTTTGTCTGTCTGTCTGGCTGACCCGGCCCGGCTTCACCCAGTCCCTGGTGGGGAGCATCTCATTTAATTCATATAAGTAGTCATATAAGCTCCCGTTCCCGACTATCTGTCTGTCTGTCTGACCCGGCCCGGCTTCACCCAGTCCCTGGTGGGGAGCATCTCATTTAATTCATATACGTAGCCATATAAGCTCCCATTCCCGACTATCTGTCTGTCTGTCTGTCTGGCTGACCCGGCCCGGCTTCACCCAGTCCCTGGTGGGGAGCATCTCATTTAATTCGTATAAGTAGTCATATAAGCTCCCGTTCCCGACTATCTGTCTGTCTGTCTATCTATCTGACCCGGCGTGGCTTCGCCCAGCTCCTGGCGGGGAGCGTCTCATTAAATTCACACAGTAACTTAAAAGAATGTCCTTCCACACACCATCCATTATTTTTAATGAAAAATCTTTTTAATCACCTACATGACTGTATATAACTTCTTTAAGTATAAAAAGATGAGTTACAATGTTATGCATTATGCATTGTTTTTATGAAAATTTGAAAATACCTTAAAGATTATATCATTATTTATTATAACTCATATGCCTGTAAATAACTATAGGCAAAGAGTTTATAAATCTTTGAATACCATGCAACAATATGACTATAAAGTATATAGAAATGTTATTAAAAGTTATGCCCCTTGAAATAACTTTTCTAGAGTTAAGTCCCTTTGCTATATAGAAATTATAATGAAAAGTTAGTTAGTTAGTCGACAGATCATCCTCATTGCACATCGAACCATTCAGTCCATAAGTGCTCGGATCCCCTCCTCAGTAAATCCCGCAACGTGTACCGGCTAACGACGCCAGTTCTGTGTTGGTTTATCAATCTTCTTTGGCTTCCTGCGTAGTGTTCTTGTTTGGCCACCCCTCTTTTAATTTGCTGCTCTCGCAGTCTGGCCATTGTTGTAGATTCACAGTCATCACTTGGTTCTCGCAAAAGTCTTACTTCTCGTAGAGCATTCAGAATGTCAGCCTGGTCCATGGCGCATCCGCCCTCCACAGTAGCCTCACCTGCGAGCTTGTCAGCCCGCTCATTTCCTTGTACTCCCGCATGCCCTGGCATGAAGATGAAACTAATCTTTGCCAGCCGAGACTGCTCCAGAGGCAGCAACCATTCTCTTCGGATCGACCCCTCCTCTATCCTCTTGATCATGTTCATTGAGTCGCTAAGGAAACAAGCCCTAGTGAATGTCTGTGTCTCGAGCCATGTTATTGCTTTACTTACTGCCATGACTTCCATGGTCAGGCTACTTGTGGTTTCAGTGAAAGCACCAGAGTCCTCCTTCACAATTCTCCCTCCGGCCCGAGCTGTAAAGGCTCCATGAGCTTCTCACATGTCGGACGACCGACCCATCTGTGTAGATGACCAGCGTCACCGTCTAGCGAATTCTCGAAAATCAACAGCTTGTACTTCAGCCTCAACAGCAGCCGGATTTTCTTGTCTGCATTTTCTATCTAGTTGGATGCAAACTGAAAAGGATGTGCAGAAGTCTGTTGGCACTTGCACCCACTCCTCGCCAGGTTCTAAGTCCTCAAGTGAACACACCTGTTGAAGAATGTCTTCGGCTTGACCCATCCACGACCGATCCTCTTTTTAACCTGCTGCCCTTCACCTTCCTAATTTCACTATGCAGTGGATGTTGTGTGTTTGCGTTAATTCTGAGATAGGCGCGTGCCCTGCAACCTTGTATTCTCTCTTCAATGGTTGGAAAATCAAGAAGGTAGCGCATCGCCCTGCATGCTGTATCTCTTGTACATCCAAGAATAATGCGCATAGCTTCATTCTGTATCCTTTCCATCCTTTCTATCTGCTTATGGCTGAGAGTCAGGATTGCCATTGCATACTCAAAAACAGACACGGCCAGCCCCTCGTACAGAAGACATAGATGGCGCTGCTCACTGTTTGCTGCCGCCATCACCCGCATCGCTGCCAAACCCCGCTTGGCCTTTGTTATCACCTGGTCTATGTGCACATTATAAGCAAGGCTTCGATCAAACCGTATCCCCAGGTAATTCATTGCCTGCGTTCTTTCCACCGTCTCTGAACACAGCATTACAGTTGGTGTTGGAGTGTTGACAATATGATTATTCAACGAGAACCAAGTCACTGTTGCCTTTGTTGGGTTGACCATTGCCCCAGCTTCATCACACCAAGTACTTATGCGATTGAGTTCGGTTTGTAGTTCCACAGCAACCTGCTCTCTATCCTTACCCTGACGATACACTAAAAGATCATCAGTGTTTATTTCTATCTCACTACAGTAACCTAAACAATGGCCGGCCTGTTTTTGTAATGTGTTTAGTTCTATCTCAAAACAGTAACCCACACAAAGGCTTTCGAAGAAGTAGGACATGTCAACATGATGAATATGCTTACAGATCTACAAATTGATGGGAAAGACCTTAAAATTGTGAAAACCTCTATTGGAAACAACAAGCTGTCATAAGTATTGATAATGAAGTAGGTCAATATCAATCAGAGTGTTGTGTTGTTAATGTATTTAGTTCTAACTCACTACATCAACCTACACTGTTTTTGTAATGTGTTTAGTTATGTCTCATTACAGTAACCAACGGTCGGGCTGTTTTTGTAATGTGTTTAGTTTTGTCTCATTACAGTAACCAACGGCTGGGCTGTTTTGTCATCATCATCATCATCATCATCTTCCACTTCTGCCGTCAAGCGTCGTGGGGAGGAATAATTTGCGTTCCAGCGCCCGGTGGGCGGCACTGGATAGTGTCATTCCGTGTGGTTGTACAATGTCTCTGATGTCGTCAATCCATTTTCTTCTTGGACGTCCTCGTGGTCTCGTCGCAGATGATCTTTGATGTAAGGCCAGTGATGGTAGTTGCTGATGTTGCATTCTAACAACATGGCCAAACCACTTGATCTTCTGTCTTTCAATAAATGTGGCACAAGGTGTTGATCCCACAGTCTGTCTGATAGTAACATTTCTTACTCGGTCTCGGATTGTTAAGTTGGCAGCTCTCCTCAGGCATCTCATTTCGCAGGTGTTGATTTTGCGAAGGTGTAATTTGGATAAAGTCCAGGTTTGAGATTGGTAGCATAGGGTTGGTGTGAATATGCTGTTTATTATCTGTCGTTTTGCGGACATGGGTATGTTTGGATGTTTCAGTAAGGGTGACAGTTGATATGTAAGTGCACTAGCTTTTTGACATCTGATTTCAATTTCTCTGTCTAATCTGCTGTTTTTGTAATGTGTTTAATTCTGTCTCATTACAGTAACCAATGGTCGGGCTGTTTTTGTAATGTGTTTAATTCTGTCTCATTACAGTAACCAATGGTCGGGCTGTTTTTGTAATGTGTTTAATTCTGTCTCATTACAGTAACCAATGGTCGGGCTGTTTTTGTAATGCGTTTAGTTCTGTCTCAGTACAGTAACAAATGGCTGGGCTGTTTTTGTAATGTGTTTAGTTCTGTCTCATTACAGTAACCAATGGTCGGGCTGTTTTTGTAATGCGTTTAGTTCTGTCTCATTACAGTAACCAATGGCCGGGCTGTTTTTGTAATGCGTTTAGTTCTGTCTCATTACAGTAACCAATGGCCGGGCTGTCTTTGTAATGTGTTTAGTGCGTTTCACTAACTCCTTAGAGACAGCCGCTGGTATATATCATACGCATTGTAAATAAGGTTACATGATTTATCATCACCCGTGGCTTGTCCTGTGCACTGCAACCAGTCTGCCGTCAAAGATGGTTCGAGATACGAAGTTGGGGCTGGCTATCAGCCGTCGGAGTCGGTCGGTCTCTGAGACCCGGGCTAGGTCGACTCTGATGCGTTTGTGGGCGTTCTCCATGCTCTTGCCGAAAACCGCGTTGTTCATCAGTCTGAAGGAGTCCTGGAATTCAGACTTGGCCTGTGCTCGCAGTGCTGTGTTCATGTCTATGTATGGCTTCATCCAGGTAGATTGATTGAACTTTATGGATCTTTGTAACCTGTAGGCTGAGACTGTGATAGATCTTGAGATTGCGCTAGTGGACGATGTACCGCACCTTTTCGCGGTGGTTGGGAGCTAGCTCCGTTTTCTCCGTGAACTTGTTGTCGTCCCCCACCCCCCCCCCCCCCCCCCCAAATCGTTCTGGAGCGTACGCTGTTAGCCATTCAACCACATCTCTCGGGTGGACATCGTTTCTGGTGCTAGCGGGTAATCGCTGTGGGATTCATGCAGATGCGCCGGGTACTTCATATTCACCTCGACGAATCAGCCCTCAGACGTGTCGTCTGGCGTGTTCAGTAATTCCTCGAGAGTTGGATTGACCCATCGGAGGCCCGCCGGTGGGGAGGTAATTCCATCATCGCACAGCCGTACAGATTATTCGCATCGAGATACATGATTCAATGTTTTTGGGCCTCGGGGACGTAGCCCGGAGACATGGAGTTGTTGGCCTTCGCGTGGCGTGTTCACAGATGTTTATTTACTAATCTTCATGTGTGTCTGTGTGTGTGTGTGTGCGCGTGTGTGTGACCAAGCCTTGTATAAACAGCTGGTGGGGGATAATTCTTTGAAATAGCTACGCTAGTCAGTACATGGCCGGTCTCCCTGGCCGAGGAGTTAGCGACTTTCTCCGTAATCCCGTATACTCTCGGGAGTAACGTGACGTGCGCGAGAATCGGTGGCGGTTCTCGCCGCACCGCTAACTTTCGGGGTATGTGAGCCGGCCACTCAGAAAGCAATGGCAAACTACTGCGCGTAATCTTGCCAAGAAATCAACAATCAGCTGAAAGATGCTGATGTTGACAGCGATGTCCTGTAAAGGATATGCGAACCAAAAAAAAAAAAAAAAAGTCAGTACATGAAGGAGTGTCACTTGTGTCAACATAGGAGTGAGGGCTTCAGATTGTTGTTTGTCCATCAAGACTGATGCTGACGATTCATTTCATCCAGTGGGGTTGAAAGTATGGAGCCGTGAGTTCTAAGATGGCCGATAAGGCCTCTGTTGGCTCGAAATGTTCTGCAGTGGTGTTTTTGTCCAGCCTTTTCTTCTAATGGGCGAGTCTTGAAAAAAGAGAGCCTGACATATGAGACTACGACCTCCAGCATGAGAATGGAGGTGGAGGCAGTAACAGCGGCATTCCGGTGTCTAGTGGAGACTACTGCAACACACGTTGCGTTCATTACGGATTCAAAGAATATGCTTAGCAAGGTGGACAAAGGAATGTTTTGTGTGGAATGGCTCTCATCGCTTCAGAGGTCACAGATTGTGAGGATTGTCCTGGCCCGGGCCATGCGGGTGTACGGGGGAATGAACAGGCTGATAGGCTAGCAGGTAATGCACCTCTTGGTGGTATCTTGGTATCTATCAAGGGGGAGGTGGCCGTGCGCTTGTGGGACCAGGTGGAGAAGGCAGAGGAACAGATTGAGAACCCATATGTGGAAAGAATGAGATTGCGGGGTATCGGCAGGGGTTCTGGAAGAATCTCAAAACTGAGAGGGAAGACCAGGAGAACTTTTAATCAGATAGCGGTGGGAACGATTAGTAGTATGACTCTTCGCTGGATGTTGAATGAGGGGACTGAGCACATATGGGAATATCCTGAGTGCAGTGATGTCGGTTCTTAACTCAACTCAACTCAACTCAACTCACAGCTCTGGCAGTCCTGGTTGCTTCACAAGTGACTGCAGCCTTGCGTAATGACGTACGCCACGAATTTGGACTTTGGCAGCAGTCTATACGGTGTCATGATGAATTCCAAAAGCTTTCAGTGACATTTTCAGAGTCTCTCTAAAGCGTTTCCTCTGGTCGTCCTGGGAGCGTTTACCACAACGCAGCTGGCCGTAAAAAAATCGTTTAGGGAGCCTGTGATCTGGCATGCGAGTTAAATGACCAGCCCAGCAACACTTTACAAAACATGTAGAAGAGCACTTTAAATTCCTCGCAAGTTTTTCTGCTAATTGCCATTGATTCATCTCTGTATATCAGGACTAGCTCGATAAGGCTCTAAAGAACTCTTTTTTCACCTTGATTGAGAAAGATATGTTGCACATAACATTCTTAATCTTGCTTTGGCTTGGATATTCTACATTTGACTTCTTGAACACATATTCCTGCTGCCTTTATCAAAGTGTTCTCAAAAACTAAACTACAGAACTTCCGGTCCCCAGCATGGCGGTTAGGCATTGAACCGCTTGTCGTGTCCTCCTTTAAAGTGTCGTCCCTGGAGTGAGGAGATCCGACACCCACATTATAATATTATTTCCCCCCCCCCCCCCCTCAATATTCTGGAGAATCCACCAGCTTCCGTCCAACACACTCCATCAGCCTATGGACACCTTTTCCTATCACTCTCACACTGTCGTACTATGCCCCCTTCTCATACTTCCCCAACGCAACATACTCAACAACTCTTGCTTCTAGAAATTAATAAAGAGTAATTTATTAAAATAAAAGTGTAATGTATATGAGACGTGTATGTGAAGAAAATGTGTGACGTGTTCTATAAAGTGTGTAGACTCTGTCTCTCAGACATCAACTCAGTCAGCTGATCACAGCAAAGATAGACCACAGCACGTTACGTCAGAACAAGTACGTCTCACCCGTTGCCGGAACCATCTTGCCGATAATGCTTTGCCTCTGTAGACCTCTGGTAATCCAATTTCATGAACATCCGAAATAGACACCGGTGGTATTAAGAGTTAATCAGGGACCGGTTGCACTCTACACAATGTCCGTTCCTAATGTTCCTAAACAAACTGCACAAGTCTTTTGCAGTGTGTACGCAGTTAGTTAGTTAGTTAGTTAGTCGACAGATCATCCTCGTTGCACATCGAACCACTCAGTCCATAAGTGCTAATTACTAATGTTAATTGTTACTGTACTAACACTAGGTACTCTTAGCCGGTTCTCGGTTCGTTACTACTGTCTGAGGCTGTGTGGTGCATCAGTATGCATCACTCACTTTGGTGAATCAACCTGCTTTTAGCTTTCAGTTACGTTCTGTCTGCACTTTATTGATGGTTGAACGGGTGTTCTTCCGAATGGGTTTTTTAATTCTTTCCCAAAACTTGTAGAGTTTCCTTGGATCTGGTAGGGGAACCTAGGATAGAAACAACACATCTGGTGATAGTACTAGTCACTGATCCCTTCGGCTGAGTGTAAGCCTATCACCTTGCTTAATGATCTTTAGCTAACTAGACTTAGTCATAGAGCAGATTAGCTACCCACCTAGAGTCGAATCAGGCTATGACAAAGAAAAAATATCAGCAAACAGAATGCGGAACCCCGCCCACCAGGGACACCTACGGGAAGATCCCAATTATCCTTCATTACTCAATTCTCAACTAGTAAAGCTTATCAACACTTCACTAATCTATTCTAGCTAACAGAGCCAAGTATCACTTCACTACTCTAGCTAGTTTCCACTAACAGTGCTAATCATCACACTATAGTTTAACAAGGCCACAGTCTATAGTAATTATAACGAATATATTATAATAAGTTATACCTTAAATGGCACTACTGCAGTCCTATAAATCATATCTACATCTGCCATATAGGCACGTGTAAAATTAAGTCACTAATTAACACACGGTAGATATTATTTCCACTGGCACTGCAGTGCCCTGCACTCTGTCTAGAGCATTATTCAAGTCCACCCTAGTTGATCTCAACTCGAGTTTATATGGCAAACTACCAAAGTTGTCCACGTGACGTTATCCTTTACTCCCCCACACAGGTGGCACAGTGGCAAATCATCCCCTGTCAAGAACTATTTTCCTGGCTTAAATCCTGTCAAAGTTGTCAGTAATTGCCTAGATTCTCAAAACAAGCCAGCTAGTTTCTGTAAACTCCCAACAAAGAGTTTCGATACCAAGCTGCCAATCATCTTGATGTTCCGGAAACCAAGAATTGACAGATGCACTGTTTTCCGTACTAGGTACTTCCGTTTACATCTGCCCCTGTGATCTCACGGCTTCCATCTGCATTCAAATGTTGACAAACTTGTCACTCTTCTGTTCCGTGGTGACAATATATGTGATTCCAACTGTTAATGAACTGCCAACTCGGTGTATCCATTCCTACTCACTCACCACCAAATGTGTATATGGGCTGACACGATGTAACCTGTACAACTGTGTTTACTCTGTTAGTACAAATAGATGTCGCTGGTCGATCGTCCGCTTAATCCGAAAATCCTCTGTAATAATCAACCGGATAAACACACGGTTTCATTTTGTGACACCGCTACGGCCTCTTGAGTATTTATCTTTGTGGCTGCGGTTTGCATTTCGCATTTTCCTCATGTTGGACTGGTAGTATATGGTTCCGTCGCCCTGCTACTGAGTGAGTGCGTGGCGCGACTCTGTGAGCTGTGATATTCACGTGGAATGCTTCTACATGTCCGCTTTTGTTTGTACAGTGACCTGCATGTTCGGAACAATGGCTACCGGCTGTTGCTGAATTGACTGATTTGCCTTTTCTGTTCACGAGTGCATTTTTCAGGAGACTCCTGGGAGTCGGCGCTGGAGCTACGGAGTTCGTGCTTTATGCGACGCTTTCGGCGGGTCGCCCTGCGGATAGAGACAGAGTCCATGTGAGAAAACCCGGGTCAATGAGGTTTTCTGGTGACTGCCGATTCCATCGACGACGAACTGTGGTTTTCGTGGAGGGACTTTTGTGTTGGCATTCTGGCGGCGGCATTATGCACAGTGTACCTGTGCGGGCTGTTGGATTGCCGAGACTCCTGTCTCTTCCACTTTTCACATTGGACAGAGGGGAGCATTTTGTGTGATATTCACTGGCACAGGAACGGAGCATAATGGGGATGACCCGTTGCCGTGAAGTTGGAACCTCGACTAACTAACTAAAATACAGTGATTTTAGGCTACTACCAGTAACTAATTATTTCTTCATGTTTCACAGTATACCAATCACTGTATGTGAAGATTTGGAATAGAGCTATTTACTCTAAAGCAAGGAAGATATTGATCTACATCCTTCTCCCAAAGAAAAGAAATGTAAAACTGTGCACCCATTTACAGGATTAATGTCAGCTGGAATATAAACTACAAGAAGTTCAAGCAGATTTTAAACAAGGCAGAGGAACAAAGGACCATATATTCAACTTGAGAGCCATCTTTAGTAGATGCACAGACTGTGTAGATCTTCATATTTGCTTCGGTGATTGAAGTAAGGCCTTTGACTGTGTTTGGGTGTCTCCGTGGCGAAGTAGTTAAGCTGTCTGCCTCGCGCTCCGAAGGTTGTGGGTTCGATTCCGGGCTACATCTTTCGGCTCACGAGGGCATTTTTCTTGGAGACTGCTGAGAGTAGTCGCTGGAGCTACGGAGTTCGTGCTTTGTGCCGCGCTTTCCACCCTGCGGAAAGAGACTCTGCCATATAGGATTTTCTTTTTTTAACCCGGTGCAATGAAGTCGACCCTGTCGACTTTTAAGCGACTTTAGGCAACTTCGAATGCATTTAACATTATAAATTGTGTAACTACGTGGGTAATATGGGGCTTCTAGCATATCTGACCCACTTAATTGAATAATTATATTATGAACGACAGGCAGCAAATGCCAGAGCAGCCGGTGAAACATCAAACTGGTTTCAGATGCAAATGGGAGTTCGACATGGCTGTATTCTCTCCCCTTACCTAATGATCGTGTGTACAGAAAATGTAATGAGATATGTCAAAAACTGAAGCACCCAGAGACAATTTTTCATCCATTTATAATCGGTGGAAATCCAATTCCAGATATAAAGACAAACTAGTTCTACTCTCTAACCCTTGGCCAGTGAGTTAGAAGATTTCTTCTTCGTTCATCCGGTTTTTTTTTTCGGACGTGATTGCGTTGTGCCTGTTTACAGCAGAGCTGCGTTCTTGCGCCGTTAGGCCGACACATCCGACTTCTGCGGGCATTTGTTGACCGGGTTAACCTTCCCGGGGGGTTTCTTAGGACGTTAGACTCTCACTGTTGTGGTGTTATCTCCCATCCCAGCTGGCCCATATAGAACAGCCAAAGGCATCCTGGTCGGCCCTCAAGGGAAGGCAGGGGCAGACCATGGGCATTCCCCGCCATCCAAGGAGGCTTCCATAATTGCAGAGCCATCACACAGCGCTCTGGTACTGGGCTCACCCAAGGAATCGTCACGTCCTGCACATGGCTGCTTAGCCTTACTTCCGTATATTGGGCCTTCCGTTCACCATAGGCTGTTCTTCCAGAAGCCAGAAGAATGCAGTTTGCAGATGACATCCACACAGTGAGCTTTCGATTCGGACTTTCCACGTAATGGATTTGCTATCCAAGCAATATTCCATTTTGTGCCACTAGGACGCTTTTTCCACCTTTTATGAAGCCCACACAGTGAGCTTTCGATTCGGACTTTCCACGTAATGGATTTGCTATCCAAGCAATATTCCATTTCATGCCTCTGGGAGGCTTGTGTAACCGACATGCCTGTGGTATGAAGTGTGGCAGTCTAAAAACTTCTTCATGTACATTTAAATGTCAACCTGAATACAGTTAAAGTAAGCTGCAGTCGACTTGAGCTTGTTGATATCTCCATAAAGCTTGTCCTCGAATGAAGCAGGTGTGGGCCAAAATATCTTTCTCTGTTCTGCATATATTGGGCACTCTTGCAGCAAATGTTTAGCTGTCATTTTACCAGTTCCACAATTACATTCATCTGTATCTCCTATCTTTAGTTTGTTGAACAAGTGGTATTTCAGCCTGTTATGTCCTGTGCGGAGTCTGAAGATTGCTACTTGTTCTCTTCGGTCGAGTTTGTAATATGCATCATCCTTCTGGTGGCCTGGATGCTCTGATTCCCATTTGGTTCTATAAGTGCTTTTTATCAACCTCTTTGCCTCATTATAGGTTATGTCTATGTCAGGCTGTGGTAGTCGTCCGCCCTCTTTTGCCAGTCTGTCAGCCTCTTCATTTCCAGGTATACTGCAATGTGATGGGATCCACTGTATTACAACTTTTTTGGATTTCTGGCATAGACCATGGAGTGCTGCTCTTAGGTCAGCTAGTTCTGTGCTGTTTTTGCTCTTCAGTATTGAGACAGCTGACTTTGCATCTGTAAAGATAGCTATTTGCTGTGTCTTTATTTTCCTCCATCAAAAGCATTTCTGCTGCAGTTTTCAGAGCCTCTACCTCCGCTTTGAAGTTACTTGAAAACTTTCCAGTTGCCACTGAATGTGTTTTTTTCACTCCATTTTTTAAATTTAGGAGAATTCCTCCTCCTCCATTCTCTACTGAATTTTTGGCTGATCCATCTGTATATGCATGGGTCCAATTGCTGCTTGGGTAATGTTCTTTTATGTAGTTTAGGGTTATTTCTCTTCTTTCGGTTTCATGCTGAGTGTTCTTTTTCTCAATACCAGGAATGTTTTCTATCATCTCAGGCAGTTGCTGCTGTCTCCAAGCTGGGAACTTGTCTGCATTGTAAATGGGTTTGACTGTTGATATGTTAAGTATGGGATCTGCCCTAATCTTTCGTTTTGCAGTTTCTACAAAGTTGCTACGCTTCAGTCTTCCCTTTCCAAAACCACTAAACCTTTTATACATAGGGTGGTCTGTCAATCTTCTAAATTTTTCAGCTTGTTGCTGGGCTCTGCTATCTCTTCTATCCTGCATTGGTTGTAAACAAGTTATCTTTTCTAATTCATTAATAGGCGTTGTCTTCAGGCTTCCAGTTATGATTCGCATTCCTTGGTTTTGGACTCTACTTATTTTGTTAAAGTTTGACTTAGCTGCTGTTGCCCAAGCTGCAATGCCATATTCCAGTACTGGCCTCACCCGTCCAGTATATAACTTCTTGAGAACTTTCTCATCTGCTCCCCACGTTGTACCAGCAAGCTTTTTCATGATTGCCATTCTTTGCCTTGCTCTTGTTCGATTTTTCTCAACCTGTGTCTTCCATGTCAGGCGACGATCAAAGGTGACTCCTAGATAGTTTGGATTTTCTTCATGGCGCAATATTTTTCCATTCAATACCAGCTTAGGTTGCTGAGTTTTAGTTGAGAGGGAGAACACTGTGCATGTTGTTTTCTCCTCACTTATCTTCACTAGCCATGATTTTGACCAGTCCTCTAGCGCTAATAGGGCTTGCTGTATTCTGCTGTTAGCTGTACTAATATATTCTTCAGATGTCCATATGGCTAGGTCATCTGCAAAGGATGATGTGTGTACTCTGGCTGGAAAATTTTCCGTGATGTCGTTTATATATGCTAGGAATAATGTTGGTGAAAGAACTCCTCCTTGGGGGACACCTTGCTCCAACAGCATCATTTTGCTGGTTTGTCCTTGTACTTTTGTCCTGGCAGTTCTGTTCTCAAGGTAGTGGCTGATCCATTTGTACATTTTCCCACAGACATGCATTTTTTGTAGTTTTACTTTCAGTCCTTCCTTCCATACTTTATCAAATGCTTTTTCTAAATCTATCCAGACCGCTAGTGTGTGCTTTTTCTCTTGGAAGGCATCCTCTATTTCCTGAGCTATATAGGTTATTTGATCTTCAGTGGATCTGTACTTTCTGAATCCTGCTTGGTGAGGTGTTAAGAGTTGGTTTTCTTCCAGATGCCATGTTAGCCTGCCATTGATAATGCGTTCCATTAATTTTCCTACACAGCTAAGAAGACTGATAGGTCGATAGCCATTTGGTTCTTCCAGGTCTTTTCCTTTCTTTGGGACTGGTATTAGTATAGCTTCCTTCCATGCCTGTGGGACTATTCCCCTCTTCCAGCTGTAATTTAGGACTGCTAGTAGTTTCTTTTTTGCCTTAGTGCCTAGTCCTATTAGCATTTCATTTGTGATTCCATCCTTTCCTGGTGATGTCTTCTTTTTTAGGGTATTCATTGCCTGTTCCATTTCTTCCATTGTTAGATTTGCCATCATATATTCTGCTGCTGTCTCTGTATATCTATGATGTGTCTGTTTATCTTTGATTGCTTTCTTCTGTTCGGCTGTAATATCAATGTGGTTTGCACTGGCATAGTGTTCCATTAGTGCATTTGCAGCCTTTTTTCCTGTAAGCAAGGCATTTCCTTGTTTAATTGTTATTTGTTTGTTTCTAGGTCCTTCATTGTTCATGGCTTTCACTAGTTTCCATAGTTTGTTTCCATCCCTGTCAAAATTCAGGTTTTCTGTTTTTTTCCTCCAACAATCTCTTGTTGTTTGATTTACTGTTCTTTTATATTTTGCTGAGATGGCTTTGAGAGAGATGTTCGCTTCAGTTGTTTGTTCTCTCTCTGCGGTCTTCCTAGCATCTTCAACTTTGTCCTCCAAAATTTGTAGTTCTTCAGTCCAGTATGGTTTGTAATTTTTCCTCGCTCCTCTTGGAATAGACTCAGTGGCCGCCTGTATTATTGCTCTGTTTAGACTTTCCACCATTTGCTTCATGTTGCCATATCGTGTATTTATGTTTTCACAATATGTGTCTGTTAGTATGGCAAATCTGTCCCAATCTGCTCGTTTGTAATTCCAACGGGGCAAAGGCTTTTGCTCCTGTGGAACATACTCCATATTTATTACAAGCTTGATTGGTCTGTGGTCACTACCTGCTAATTGGTCAAGCACATGGCGATCGATTTTGTGGAGGATGTCTCCTGTGCAGAAAGCTAAGTCTGGAGTAGAAGTGGTAATCCATCTTCTGGAGTAAAAGCTCGGTGTGTCATCCGCTTTGTTGAGTAGATGGAGATTTGAGTCTATTTCCCAGTCCTCCACTTCATCTCCTCTTTTGTCAGTATCTGGGTATCCCCATCTTTCTGAACGGCTATTAAAGTCTCCGACAACAATGCAATTTGTGTCAGTTATTTCCATGTTTGAGAGTGTAAGATCCTTATCTGTCGGGCTATACAGATTGTAAATTCTTATTTTCACGTCCTTTATCATTATATCAACACCTATAATTTCCGTTTGGTTGTCAGAGATCACAGATACTTCGCTGCAAGGTATTGTATTTCGTGTAAGTATTACAACTCCTCCTTTGTGTCCTTCGCGGTCGAAACGTGTGGCCTGATATCCCTTGACTGAAAATGTGCGATTGGCGTTGAGGTGTGTCTCTTGAATGCATGCCACATCTATTCTATCTTTATGAAGACGCTGTGTTAGGGAGGCTTTCTTGTTATAAACTCCTTCTGCATTCCATTGTAGTATGTTGAGTGTCCGGGGTGTTTGGTCAATAACTCTTAACCTACTCCTCTGTGCCTTGACTCCACAGCACAGGGGAAGGTGACCACCAGTAGTCATGGGTGGACCCCCTCGAGGCAGGGGGCCCGGCACTATCACCGCCTGATGGGACTTCACGGGATTAGCACCATAACGATTAATTTTCATCTGTGGTATCATGAAATGATAAAGTTACGTTGCACTTCTTTGTCAAGACTGTGGCTCAGTACATCCGATTTCGACAGGCATTTGTTCGGGATGCTTTCCCTAGCCTTTGACTGTCCCCAGTCTACCTACAAGGCAGCAGGTTTGTGCGTCACTTCGTCTGGTCCCTCTCCCTTGACCTGTCCGACATGGGTGACCCTACCAGTAGCTGTGCTACCGTCGGCATAGCTCTTGGGGTCATTGGAACGCTCAAGCCCCTCTACCTCGTCAAGGTGGACGCACGGCAGAGGGGAGTTAGAAGATTTGATCATGTCTGTCAAGAGACAGTAAAATTCACAATCTGTTTCTGAATATAAACGAAACGAAATTAATATCCACAGACCAAACTTCATGCCAACCAAAGATCATAATCAACAACGACGAAATTGAAAATGTCACACATATGGGAGACCACCGTGTGTGGGGTGGGAGAACCCCCTGTAGGTAGGGAGGGAAACCCCGCCTCCCCTATCTGGTAAGTGGTGAGGGAGGCCCTCCCCAGAGGGAATGGAGAGAGACCCCACGCCCGGTGTGTGGGAAGGGAAACACCACCCCCCCCCCCCCCACACACACACACACCGGTGAGTGGGGAGGGAGACCTAAACCATCCTATATAGAAGTGTACAGAGCAGTATTCTTCTGAGACGTTAAGAAAAGTATAGCCATCAGTTTCTAAGAACTGTACAGAACAGTAGATGTCTCGGTCTCCAAGAAATGCAAAGAACATTATACCTATTTGTCTTCAAGAAGCGCACAACAAAGCAATATACCTGTCAGTTTCCAAGAAGTGTAGAAAGCTTTATAATAACAGTCACAAAGGCGTACACAGACTGGCAAAGAGTGTTATACGTACACATTTTCACAATGTGTACAGAGCTATATACCTCACAATTTTCAAAAGCGTTAGGTAAAGTGACAGTTCCCTTATAGATGCCTTAAGTGGCATTCATTAAGTATATTGTATGAAACTAATATGTTTATGGATCAATCAGCCGGTCATGTTGTCACTATTAAAGCAGCGGTCTTTACTTCCAAAGACATTACTTAGTAACCATTTTAAGTTAAGTCGACCTGACTGTAAAATTGTATCGAATGTCACAATACGGATCATATGCAGGCTTTCCTACACAAAAAATCATCCAGCAACCTTCGCCACGAACCCCCAGACACTTCTTTTACCTCTTAGCACAGAGTCATTCTTGTGGGTGATAACATCACATCGCCTGGTCACGAATTGTCGTGGACATTTCTTCTTCTTCTTCTTCTTCTTCTTCTTCTTCTTCTTCTTCTTCTTCTTCTTCTTCTTCTTCTTCTTCTTCTTCTTCTTCTTCTTCTTCTGCGTTCATCCGGAGAGTTTTTTTTTTTCCCCGGACGTGAATGCGTTGTGCCTGTTTACAGCAGGGCTGCGTTCTTGCGCCGTTAAGCCGACACATCTGACTTCCGTGGGCATTTGTTGACCGAGTTAACCTTTCCGGGTGTCGTCGTGGACATTGACTTGGTAATTTTATATTTGATTTATTTGGTCTTTTCGGGATTTGAGGTTTAAAGATTCAGCACAACCCACTACTGACAACGCTGATCGTACTCCGGTACGAACTTAAGCCCTTGCCCACGTCAAAGTGGAAGCACTCAAATCCCGAAACAACCAAATAAATCAATTTGATTATTGCTCGCTGGACTTAGCCAACTGGTGTACCTTGCCAGATCGAGAAGACCTGATCATTCGGGGCCTTTTCGATTGACGGACGTCAGTCGCGGCGATCGGACAAGTTTTGAGTTATAACTATACTATAGCCACGATGGGTGACATTGTGATATTCTAGTGTAATTTGGTGTGTCTAGTGGTTACGCACCCGCCTCATACGCCAGTGATCCGGGGTTCGATCCCGGGTCCAGTCAAGGATATGCACTACTGACGAGGTCAAACGAGAGCGAAACTCGAGTTTATTGTTTCCAATTTGACGTGGACAAGGCCTTAGGTTATTATCGGAATACGATCAGTGTTGCCAGTAGTGGGCTTTGCTCAATTTTATATTTGACTTGCAATGTGACAACTGGCAAGTCTGTGTCAAACCCTGGCCAATGTCAAGATGGCGATCTCCATGAACAGTGAGTAAACTTTGATGATCACAGACAGGGCTGCCGGCGTCGGAAACCTCTCATTGAATATTTTAATTAAGTCAGGTAATTATTAGTACATTTGTGGACAGGCTGTAACAACATTCCATGGAGGTTCATTGCTACGTTGATATTTTGTCACGCTTAACAGGAGGTGCAGAATTCTGCTGTGCTGCTATCGTCAATGAATGCAGAGGTCAGCGAGCTCAGTAAAAATTCAGATGATATTAGCATGAACCATCAGATTTTTAAATTTGAGTATTTTCTAATGGGACCACCACCAAAAGATAGGCCTTGAGAAACCGAATCTAATGGTACCAAGATGATGCATGTATGTCAATTAGAAGCGAAGATATGCAACTTTAAGTGTCGTGGTCATTAACGCAGAAATTGACACAAAAGATCTCCTCCGGGCATCTTTTTTTCGTGTCCGAACCAAGGTCATAGCAGAAGTTATCAAAATTTATGTTCTTACTAGTGTAGCTTGTTTATTTTTAAATGAACACCCTAGCAGCCATACACGAACATCCTAGCAACCATACATCATTGCGATCGGTGTAGCGAAGCCTAATTGCTCATGTCATCTATTTTTACATATAATGCAACGTTATCTAATTAGCATATAAAAATGGCCGCTAATTAGTAGTTATATTCATTAATTACCACGAGCATTCTTTATATTAGCTTTAAACCCTGATAAGTTGTATCTTGTATTCTGCGGAATTGTGCAACGCACGATGTGTGTTATATCCTGTTTAGATAGTATGCAATGTTACCTAATTAGCATATAAAAATGGCCACTAATTAGTAGTTATATTAATTAATTTCTGTGTTTACGATCACGACACTCAAAGTTGCATATCTTCGCTTCTAATTGACATACATGCAACATCTTGGTACCATTAGATTCGGTTTCTCAAGGCCTATCTTTCGGTGGTGGTCCCATTAGTAAATACTCAAATTTAAAATCTGATAGTTCATGCTAAAATAGATATCTTTATATAATGAGAGGAGGAGCGGCTGGCCGAGAGGCTAGAATGCCGGACTCTCATTCGGGAGACCCGGGTTCGATCCCTCGGTAAGGTGTCAGATTTTTTTCTGTCGGGGGCAAAAAGAAAATCCTAACCTGCACAGTTCGCGGCGACTGCACTAGCCAGGCGGCCTTAATTCCTCAGGCTCAAAGACCCCCCCCCAATACACCGCAAGGTACTGTATTGGCAGTAAATGACAGTTTTTTTATAATGCATTAATAATGACAAATGACAAAGACCTGTGCGCAAAAACAATATTTTTGTACCACTTAGGAAGCGACTCGAGCGATGAAACTAACCAAATAAATGTAAAATTGCATGCAGAATCCGAAAATGCATATAAAAATATTACGATATTAACCGATCAAGCTTAAAATAAGCGATAGATATGAGTGGTGCGTCGTCGCCATTCAGCCCATTGATTTTCAATGGCAAAAACCTGTGGGCAAACAAAAAATTTGTGTACCACTTAGGAAGCGACTCGAGCGATGAAACTAACCAAATAAATGTAAAATTGCATGCAGAATCCGAAAATGCATATAAAAATATTACGATATTAACCGATCAAGCTTAAAATAAGCGATAGATATGAATGGTGCGTCGTCGCCATTCAGCCCATTGATTTTCAATGGCAAAAACCTGTGCGAAAAAGCAATGTTTTTGTACCACTTAGGAAGCGACTCGAGCGATGAAACTTACCATATAAATGTAAAATTGCATGCAGAATCCGAAAATCTATATAAAAACATTAAGATATTAACCGATCAAGCTAAAAATATACAATTACTAACTTATATCACAAGAAATCCAATTTTTCAAAGACTGAAGGGAATCTTACCCTCTCTCTGCGATTTCAAAATGGCAGACTGACCTTTTGGCGCCCGTGGTTGTTATGCGTTATTTGACATGTATCCAATCAGAAACACCACAACTATGTTTATCGGCAATGACTCGTTGACACGGTGGAAGCCGTCTGCGCAAGTGCGGAAAATGGCTTCCGGTTAAAGTATGTTATGATCGTGGATGGGACAACCTAATGATATTGATATCGATTCCGATGTGCTTACCTATCCTATATACAGATGAATCTGTTATACAACAGCACAAAAGTGCGTGGGCATTCAAGAAGCCAGTGGTGCCCACTATATGATCACATGACGATGAATTCATGGAGGTGATGGCAGTAACACGGACTTTCATGTGGCTGGAAACTCATAGTCATAAACTAATTTATAATTTATAGGGAGAGTTTATACCGCGCTGGCTCGGAATAGACAGAGTAGTTTATACCGCGCTGGCTCGGAATAGACAGAGTAGTTTATACCGAGCTGGCTCGGAATAGACAGAGTAGTTTATACCGAGCTGGCTCTGAATAAACGTAGTAGTTTATACCGAGCTGAAGTATGAAGCTGTTTAAATATCAAGAATAATTTTCCAGATTGGTATCCCCAATAAAAATAATTGTGTCCCCATGCGAGTTAAAGAATTGTTAACTTGCGTTTCTGTACTCTTACTGTTTACAGGCTTCCATCTTTGTTTACATTACCCACCTACTATTTCCTGCTAGAGACAGAGATATGAGAAAGATGTGTTGATAACTTTTATATAATATAAATAAGATAATATAAGTGACAAAACATCTGTTCATAATCATAGTTCCTAAAAATTTTTTATTAAAAAGTCGCTTGCACCCAATTAATTGCTGAAAAATAAAAAAATAAAAAAGTGTCCAGCAGGGAATCGAACCAACAGCTCCCACTTATCAGGCAGAGACACTTACCACTGTGCTACTGAGGATATGATCTTGAATCAACAAAAGTATATAACATAGCCACGCTCATGTCCCGATGACGTCACATACGTTAAGTCACGTGACTAGACAAATCACGTGACCAGGACCACGCAGGGTTTCCGGGACCGGGAAAAATCACGTGATAGTTTAGCTCGGAATAGACAGAGTAGTTTATTCCGAGCTGGCGCAGAATAGACACTTCCTAATTTATATTAGTTAGTTAGTCACGGTTCCAACTTCACAGCAACAGGTCGTCCCAATTATGCTCCGTTCCTGTGCCAGTGAATATCACATAAAACGCTCCCCACTGCCCAATGTGAAAAGTGGAAAAGACAGGAGTCTCGACAAACAACAGCCCACACAGATTCACTGTGCATAATGCCGCCGCCAGAATGTCAACACAATAGTCCCCCACGAAACATCCAGTTTATCTCTGATGGAATCGGCAGTCATTTTCCCATCTGGATGTTTCCTAGATGTTCACCCACACAGTCCACAAAAATACAGTTCATCGTCGATGGCAGTGGCAGTCAACCAGAAGCCCAGCAGCCACTCATTTCTGCATAAGGCAAAAACCGGTCAACTCTGGGACATAGCCAGCTGCCATTGCTCTGAACATGCAGTCACGTTCTAAAAAACCTTGGGCAGATTCAAAAGCATTTCACACGAAACCCACAGCTCACAGTGTCGCGCCATGCACTCACTCAGTAGCAGGGCGACGGAACCATAGCCTCCTTAGTCGCCTCTTACGACATGCGTGGTAGGCTACAGTGTTGCTATTCTTTGCTTCCCTTATGGGCCCTGGCAACACACGGGAGAACTACAGCTATATTAGTTATTACTATATATACTACTACTACTACTAAACAAGCCGGCCTGGCTTCGCCCAGCCCCTGGCGGGGAGAGTCTCATTTAATTCATATTCGGCCCCTGCTCCCGTTCCCAAAAATTAAAAACTGATTTTAAACTAACTATTTCAGTTGCATCCACGCGAGTTAGAACAACAACTGTTCCTAACTAATTTCTGGTTTAATCAGAGAATGAGTTCCCTTGCAGCAAGATGGCGGAACATTTATTTGTTTGTTTCTAAAGCTCGTGCCATTTTCTTTCACGCTGGAGAAAAAATTTTTGATTTTAAACTAAATAACTATGCCAGTTGGCATGCGCGGGAATGAGAACATCTGTAGAAAATTTCATCTCAATCGGATGGACAGTTCAGGAACGCATAAAGGACACACAAACAAAGACACATTCTCTTTTATATATATAGATACTATACCAACATTTGTCTACTGATTCTCAGCATGATTTGAAAGGTCAAGATGGGTTCTGAACATACACAGTGGATTGAATAGCTGCGGTGGTCTGTTGTATGTAGTCACCTGTCCTATGTTAAAATCCCGAGAGAAGACTGGACTCAACAAGCACATCTTTAAACTTATTATCTGTTGGGATTATTGACTGACTTTGGTCTACCCTCCTCTCTTCTGTCTTCCCTTCCATATATCTATTTCTTTCTCTCTCTCTATTATTCCCTCAACACATACTCCGACAACAGTTCCTTTCAACGATAAGATAAAAGATTTATTAATAAAAACTATGTCTGGTGTATGTATGGATATTGTCTATGTAGTTTGTATGTTCTTCTAGTGTGGCTGCCAGATAAGATGTTGATAGATAGTCTCCGTGGTTTCTCTCGTCTCTTCTCTCAGCTAGAGTACAGGACATGACATAGATACAGAACAGTCTCACCCTGACAGCTCCGTCTGCTTGAGTCGGTAGATATATCCGTTTTTTGTAATGAAAAAATGTTCACCACTGTATGAATGTATTTAACCCGATCACCATATGCTGTCAGCGTAAACTGAATGGTTGTTCTTATCTTATAGCGTTCTTAATTCCATCCTGGAAAACACATCGAGTTTCTATTGTTCTCTATTTTTGTCCTGTAAAAGTTCTACACTTAATTGATATAGGCACTTTGTATGCACCTTGCAACTCTTCGATACTGAGTAATTTGAGTCTTTTTTCTTTAGTTTGTATGATCTCTATTTTCCGTTCTCTGTCCTCCTGACTTATTAAGATGCCACTTCTTTTCCTTCCTTTCTTATGCACAAGTGTCGTGCGTTATTACTTTAAAGTGCTTTCTTGTGGGTTATCATCACTGGGTGATCCTGACCACAGCCATCTGTGTCATCTCTCAGCTGATAAGTCCCGCACTGGTATGGAAACCTATGTGATATACATTTAATAATGAGATCTGTGTCTGCTTCCTCTTCTCTCCTATGTGAGTGTCTTTTCCTCCAGCCGAAATGAAAAGGCTTCCAAAAAAACCCACTCTGACATAGGATAGAAGATTCACCTAATCGTCTATACTATTCCTACTAATAGAAAGTAATGTTAAATGCACTTCACGCACATCTATATTCATATCCTAAACTATATCTAATATCTTTATACCTTATTTAGGCATCTATGTTCCTGGAATCGAAATAACACTTAGCGAATAACACACTATTATCCCCTCTTTCCATCATTAGGGACGTGTATTTCTATTCCCACTCAAGAACATATCTCCTTCAGGTCAGTTTGGAACACACACTAACTTTACACAAAGAATTGACCCTCTTTATATCGGTCATTTATGCCGCATAGTCCTTGACATTGCTGGACACCTCACATCCAGACTGCATTATCATTGATTAGTGGAAAATTACCGCTCTGAACCGTTTCCATTCTTCATACATTCAGACCGCAATATGCTATCCAATAATGCTGTCTGCCTTTGTTGCAAACCCATTTTTCCACGCGACAGGTTACCTGTACTGTTGGCCTCCTTCTGGGGCTTGACCTAGAAACTCATGCGCCTGGTCACTCCTTTGTTGGTTAACCCTTTTCCTACCTGGTTAGTCGGGTATACAGTCGTCCATCTGGGAATCGTTAACTCTTCAGTATTTCATGACATCACCTTCATCTTCAATCCGGGACATGCAGGAGTTGAAGGAAATGAACAGTTGCACTGCAGATGGCCAGAGCATGCAAATGGATCATGCTGATGTTATTAACACCTTTAGATACCTCTGAAGCTGGAGTGGGTTCGCCTGATGGCAAGGGACACTGTTAATAGGGAAAGCTAATCCACACGCAAAATTCAGTCCAGCACTGCTAGAAGCAATGTGATGGACTACACTTGAGTTCAAAGCGAGCAAGTGAAAAAAAAATAAAAAACCTTTAGAGAGATATCAAGAGCCGAGGACTTTGACGCCAGTTAATACTCTTCGCTACACAGAATGAGAGACTTGGAAGTTAGAATTAGTACGGCCAGACACGAGATGCACACCGGGAGAATCAACCAGCACTATTAGCCCCTGGATGCTGATGCTTATGTTGGGGGGAGGAACTGAGCACCTATGGACTTGTCTGGAGTGCAGAAAGGATGATACCTCAACAGATAACAAGACTAACCAACTAACTTTGATATTTTGAGCTGAGTTGAGTCATGTGAGTTGTAAGAATATCTTGGATAAAGAAAAGAACAGATGCATCCATTCTTCAAGAACTGCATATTGAAGAAGGTTGGCTATTAAAGATGATAAAATAAAGAAAATTGAAATATTTTGGTCACTTGAAATGTCACAAAAGTTTGGAGAGAACAATAATGGAGGGGTATATACCCCTATGGTGCGGGATGTGGCGGATGATCTCCAGTTGGGTGTATCAGATGCGGGACATCATGTTTATGATCGAGAGGTTTTCTGGATGGTTGTTAGGGAGCGAGGTTCTGCAAAGGACATGCTACTGAATGAATGAATGAAATGTCTGTAGTAAACCTCTCTATATTGTATTGTCTGCAAGAAAAGATAGCTGACTGTGTTGTATAGTTGTTGTAAGTGTCTGTAGTTGACCTCTATGTTATTGTATGTTCTGCAAGAAAAGTCAGCTGACCTTGCTGTATAGTTGTTGTAAGTGTCTGTAGTTGACCTCTGTATTATTATATGGGAGAGTTATACATAGCTGGAGTATGAATAAACGGTTAATTTATACATAGCTGAAGTATGAATAAACGGATAATTTATACATAGCTGAAGTATGAATAAACGGATACTTTATATGTAGCTGAAGTATGGCTGTTTAAATATCAAGAATAATTTTCCAGATTGGTATCCCCAATAAAAATAATTGTGTCCCCAGGCGAGTTCAAGAATTGTTAACTTGCGTTTCTGTACACCTACTGTTTACAGGCTTCCATCTTTGTTTACATTACCGACCTACTATTTCCTGCTATTTATGTCCTCATAATTCCGGTCCAAGCTGACAGTAATATGCGTCGCCTCAGAGAGACATGATTAGGCAATTCAAACACCAGGCTTCTGACTTACTGGCCTGATGAATTAACAAATAAACAAGGAAATGCTACGCACATAAAGTGCAGGAAAACCTGGTATATGTGAAGTAGGTTGAAAAGAGAGAGGAGGGAGATAGATAACGAAGATAGTGTGAGAGACAGAGATATGAGAAAGATGTGTTGAAAGACATAACAAAGTGATAAAGACAAGTGAGAGGGAGATAGATAGATAGATAGAGAGAGAGAGAACTCGTGTTCGGTTGGCTAAGCGCCTTTCCCAAGACAACAAAAGTAGAGGACAGATAAGAACAGAAAGACAAGTTGCAGGTTCTTGTGCAGCAAGATAAAGACACATGTAACCAACAGAAAACACAAGAACCCTAGGAAACCAAAAGCGAGATCATCAGACCAGCACTGGTTGATACCAACTTATTTGTTCTTCATTTACCAGGTATCTGTTATGTGGCTACTTCAATTAGCGAGTGGGACAGGTCGGGAGAGAACATACCGGGACTGCTCTTGCTGAGACCTCGCTTGAGACGGATGTTGTCTGTCTAAATGATGGGACACCAACTAGGCAGGCAATGAGACTGGGGGACCCTGACACAGCCATCGACCTGGCACTTGTATCACAAGAGGCGGCATCAGACATAAAATGGAGTGTCCTTGGGGATTATAGAAGCGACCACCTGCCCTGCTCTGTACTGATACCTAAGCCCAGTACAGTCAGGGCTATAGACCAAGCCATGTGAGAAAACCCGGGTCAAGGAGGTCTTTCTGGTGACTGCCGAGTCCATCAACGATGAACGGTGGTATTCGTGGATGAATTTTGTGTTGACATTCTGACGGCGGCATTAGTGCACAGTGTACCTGTGCGGGCTGTTGGATTGCCGAGACTCCTGTCTGTTCCACTTTTCACATTGGACAGTGGGGAGCATTTTGAGTGATATTCGCTGACACAGGAACGGAGCATAATGGGGACGACGCGTTGCCGTGAAGTTGGAACCTCGACTAACTAACTACGGTAACTAACTAACAGTCAGGGCTATAAGAGCCCGTGAAGCATTCAGTTATGATTACTCTTCGCTCTTGGGGCGCCGTCGATCACAGAGATGGTCTAAACCAGCAGGAAGACTCTTCACCCAACCACCATGGTGGACACCATAGGTTCACCTTCGGCAAGTGAATGTCTTTTATCGATCATGTGGAGGCTTTGGTGGTGAAGGCAGGTGTAGTCTTAATGCTTTGAGGATGGCACAGGATGAAATATCTATAGTCAAATTTGTGATCTAGAGACCATCAATCGTGAAAAAAAGAGTAGTTTCGTACGTACCGGCAAACAGGACGGACTGGTACAATGTAATAGTAACACTGGGTCAGAGAATGGGCAGCGTGCCGCACAGAGTTTGAGGTGCAACAACTGATCCAGAGTAATAGACATCAAGGTGACATTGTGATCTATACTGATGGGTCAGTGTCCATGGTATTCTTTGCATTTTTCTCAGAAACCACATATCTCCAGCCATCAGATGTTTTTCAGCGTGACTGTTCACTGTCCAAGTTTCACATCCATACAAAAGAACAGGCTCTATTTAGCCCCTCAACACTCTTGTTCTCATTTCAATTGACATCTTTTTGTTGGTATGTTTTTCATCTTGCTAAAGGCTACTTTCGCCATGGCGATAATTGTTCTAATCTCTTCAAGGCACCTCCCATCAGATTTTTATTGCTAATTGTAACAAGTTGTTGCAGATCCTGCTCATTGTCTGCAATCAATACTGTATCATCTGCATATCTAATGTTATTGATTGTTCAATGAGTGAGAGAGAGAGAGAGTGGGTGAGTGTGTGTGTCTGTGTACTTGTCTTTGTGTGCGAGAAAGAGAGTGAGTTAGTGTGGTTTAGAGAGTAAATGAGTGAGTCTGAGTTACACCGCTACATCGGCCATATATTCAGAATGGACAAGACTCCCCTACCAAGCCCTCATATGGACACCGGTAGCGAAAACGGAATCAGGGAAGACCAAGAGAGACCCTGCGTAGAACCGTCATCAGAGAAGGCTCATTCAACAGCTAAATAAACATCCAAGACCTACAACAGGTGGCAGCGAACCGCCAGGCATGGAGAGCTATGTCTTCCACCCCATGCGCCGCCTTGGGCTCAAGAGGACAGACTAACTAACTAACTGACACTAACTTTAAACACAACACACATCAATCCCAACACACAATCAGACTCAATTTTTTTCGATGTTTCAAAATTTAATTTAAATAATAAGTATGTCAGATGTATGGTAGTTGTTTGGACAACCCCAAACAGATAAAGGATACTAAGTTCCTCTTTCTCAATGTGATCCTGCCCGTTATAATTAATTTAGCTGTTACTGGCTCACTGGTTTGAGACCATTCAATGGAGTTTCAGAGAACCAAGAAATATCTCCAGGAAGAACTTCCGCCGTTGTAGGACATTGATGGAGAAGATGGCGACATTTTGAAACATGTCCTTGTTTCCAGAGTTGTTGATCCCTCTTCACACAAGAACAGACATTCATAAATGGAGAATAAGATGGTGCATGGTAACATAGATTTCAAATAAGAGCTGTCAGATGAATTGTGGGAGGACCAGAGTCAGGGATCCAGCACAATGTTGGACAAGGCAGATTGTTGCAGCATGGTTGTTAACAGTAACATAGAATCAGTAATGTCTATAAGCAGTAACATTGAATCAGCAATAGCTGAGAGCAGCAACATAGAATCAGCAATGGTTGTGAACAATAATATAGAAGCAGCAATGACTGTGAACAGTAACATAGAATCAGCAATGGCTGTGAACATTAATATAGAAGCAACAATGGCTGTGAACACTGGTGAGATACTTTTTAAGTGCAATGATTGTGGAGCTGCATTCAGACAGATTGGCATTTTGAAATATCACATGAGAACACACACAGGAGAGAAACCTTATAAGTGTGAAGACTGTAGTGCTGCTTTTTCTCAATCTAATAGTCTTATTGTCCACAATAGAATACATACAGGACAGAAACCTTATAAGTGTGATGATTGTGGTGCTGCTTTTGCTAGACTTGATGGTTCCAAATGTTGCTGTATGTAGCCGGGGCGCAGTGTTGGGGTGAGCGCCCAATATTGCTTAAATACCCCAATGGCTCGTGAATACATAACCTATGCAGCAAAAGTCCAACTCCAGGTCTTCACGTGGCGGAATTGTTTCTACTAACAGGAGAAGGGGCGACGGCGAGTTTCTGGCGCCGAAAAATAACCAGTGTGCTCTAGATGTGTATACACATACATGCATGTGCAGACACGTGTGTGCGTGTCTACACATCTAAACTCGAGTGAGACCACAGTCTGCTCTGGCAAAGGAAAGGTGCTGAAGACGGAGGCAACCAGCCAGGAGGCGCCCATCATTTTGCCTCACGATGTTTTGTATGTCTCGAACAGGCACAGACTGTACAGAAAGTAGCATTTTGAGCTCACTTGACATGCTCGGTTTTCTATT
This sequence comes from Cepaea nemoralis, assembly GCA_014155875.1. Taxonomy (NCBI): domain Eukaryota; kingdom Metazoa; phylum Mollusca; class Gastropoda; order Stylommatophora; family Helicidae; genus Cepaea; species Cepaea nemoralis. The sequence goes on along the minus strand of JACEFZ010011749.1, from coordinate 94,693 downwards.
TTCCGGATAGAGTTGCGAAAACTGAAACAAAAACAAAAAACATACTTTAAAATTAATTTATATAATTATGTATAAGAAATAAACAAACATTTAGGTCTCCCCGTTAATTTAAACAATGACACAAAAAACTTTTTTAGCAATTTTAATTTTTCCTTAAAATAAGATGTACATAGATTGTGGGGTAACATTGGCACCATTGCCGTTTTGACAGACGATAGTTTGTTACACTGTGATTCAAAAAGCCATAATTACAACCCATGGCGGTAGCGAATGTGGCTGATCAGGCCTATTTGCGCTGTAAATGTTCGTCCACATTGGATGCATGTGAGCACATGGTCGTTCGCAGGAAGCAGGAAGGGAAACCGCAGGAAGGAAATTATCGCCAAGGAAACGTCACGTGACCAACCGGGAAAAATCACGTGATAGTTCAGCTATGAATAAACGGATAATTTATACATAGCTGAGGTTTGAATAAACGAATAGTTTATACATACTCCAGGTATGGATAGACTGTCTTGTATAGTTGTAGATATCTGTAATTGACCTGTATATATTGTATAGTCTCCAAGCCAAGACAGCTGACTCTGTTGTGTAGTTGTAAGTGTCTGAAGTTGACCTCCATATTATTGTATGTTCTGCAAGAAAAGTCAGCTGACTGTGTTGTATAGTTGTTGTAAATGTCTGTAGTTGACCTCTATATTGTATTGTCTGCAAGCCAATGTATAAATGCTGTAGAGTGTTATTATTGTCTATAGTAAATATCTGTATATTTTGTTGTCACGAAGCCAACATATAAATGTTGTATAGTTGTTACAGTTGTGTGTAGTGGATCTATCTATATTATATTGCCTCCAAGCCAAGACACCTGAGTAAACCTGTCTATATTGTATTGTTACCACGCCAAGCCATCAAGCAGATTTTATTGCTTAGTTGTTATAATTGTCTGTTGTAGATCTCTCTATATTATATTGTTTTCAAGCCAAGGTATAAGTGTTGCATATTTGTTGTAAATGTCTGTAGCAAACCTCTCTATTTTATATTGTCACCAAGCCAAGATATAAATGTTGTACAGTTGTTATAATTGTCTGTAGTAAATTTCTGTATATTGTATTGTTGCTAAGTCAAGATAAAACTGTTGTATAGTTACTACAATTGTCTGTAGTAAGTTTCTGTGTAGTGTATTGTCGTCAAGCCAAAATATAAATGTTGTATAGCTGTCAGTCATCTATGGTATTGTCAGATGCTATGACTTTTCCGAGATAGCTGTCCTGATGTGGTGACTACTTTCCTAGATTGAATGTACCATGTAATGATGTGGCCCAGATAGGGAAACTGGTTCCTTGGCTGTTCTTACAATACAGATATTTGTGTTGCACATTTGTTTGGCTGTTGTTGTATTTACTAGTATTTATCTTCATACCAAGGACTTGGACCATGTCATGAATCTTCATGAGCAATGCCTGTCATGATTTCTCTGTTCATATTTTTGATGGCTTGGTCATCTTCATATTTGATGGCTCACTGTTGACTGTCATGTTACAGGAGGACATTCATCATCATCATGAGCAGCTTGCAAACCGCTCTGAGACACGGAGCGAGGAGGTGGACACGGATGCTGCCATTTTGGAGGTAAATATCCATGACTTTTCATGTACTCCATGTCCGTGTTTATATTGGTGCATTATTTGCCTCCTGGTCTGTGCGTTGATTACGATTGATTGAAGTATGTCTGTATGCATACCCTAGTGAGTGAAGTGAAGCGTGGTGTCCTAATGCTGACTGTTCATTCAGATGGAAGATTGCCGGTTGGGGGTTTCTTCAGCATGTTCATGGTGTCTGATATGATTATCTCATATGCATGGTTCCTCCCCCGATGTGTCTCCACCTTGACGTGGTGGGGGAGCTTGCGTGTCCCATCTACCCCATTTGCCTGCCGATGGATGAATAACTACATATCGGACAGCTTATGGGATAGGGACCAGACTAAGATCGACACAACCTGCTGCTCTGCAGGTAAGACTGAGGATAGCAGTCAAAAATTTAAATCAGGTGCACGAAGGCAGAAGTTCTTTGTCCGGACAAAACTCTTAAGGCTCCCTGTCGAGGGCTGTGGCTGAACGCCACTAAGCCACAAACCCTCGGATCTGAGAGCCGGGCCGATACCCACCTACCGAAAAATAGAGGCGTGATACTGAGCAAGCTACATGCTCAGGTCTGATACATGTTCGAAGGCTCTCAGCTGGGGGATATGAGAGATTCCCGGATGAGAGGGCCAGGCCGTTTCTCGTTCACTGCTGCACGAAGGTAAGGTGCTGAGCCGGCAGCACATGTAGCCTACCTCGTGAGCGAGTACAAAAAGTCAGAAAAGTGCTCCAGTCGAAGGAAATGGTTACGAAAACTGTCTGTATCTAACTCATAGAGAGTGTAGACAAAAGTGGAAGAACGTCTCAATGACGCGAAATGGAACGCACGGCGAGCGAACCTATTGCGTGGTCTGAAGTCAAAAGGAAAAGCGTACCGAGTGGATGTCGCTCGCAGTCTGACCGCTCCTGGTGTGTGCTTGAGCGATCGGTGGCAAGCGAGATGCCCAACACAGGGAAGGGAGGAACTAAAGCAGCCATGAGCAGGACGTGGCAACTCCTCGGGTGAGCCCTGTCTCAGAGCAATATGTGCCGGCTCTGCAATTATGGAAGCCTCCTTGGATAGCAAGGGAATGCCCATGGTCTGCCCCTGCCTTCTCTTGAGGGCCGACCGCGATGTCGTTGATCGTTCTATCTTGACCAGCTGAGATGTTGGCGACATCACAACAGTCTAACGTGCCTCGAAACCAGAGGAAGGCTAACCTCATTAAAAAATGCCCGCCGGAAGTGTCGTCCTACGGGTGGCAAACTAAAAATTGACACTACGCAATTACGTCCGAGTGAAATGTCTCGTCCGAATGTCTCTCGTGCTAGGAACAGCTCTGACTACCTAGTTTCCGAATGCCGCTCTTGTTCGGAACAGCTCTGACTAGGTAGTTCTCCGAATGTCTGTCGTGCCTGGAACAGCTCTGACGGGCGCAACGACAAGCACATGTCCGAAAACTCGCTGAGTGGATGCCGTCTGCAAACCTGTCTGGTTTGTGCGGGAATGGCCCGGGGCAAACGAAATGACCAATATATTGAAGTGAGGATTTAAAGCAGCCATGAGCAGGACGTGACGATTTCCCTCGGTGAGCCCAGATCCAGGGCGCTATGTGTCGGCCCTGCAACTATGGAAGCAACCTTGGATGGCGGAAAATGCTATGGACTGTCCCTGCCTTCCTTTGAGGGATGACCGTTGTCTTCGACCATTCAACCTTGGCCAGCTTGGTTGTAGATGGCACCACAAAAAGTGAGTCTCCCAGGAATGCTACCTGGTCAAAAAGCACGCTATTGTCGGATGTGTTGGCCTACGGGTTTGGGCCCAAGGGCGCATAACAGACACACCGCAATCACATCTGAAAAAACACTCCGGATGAACGAAAAGAAGAAGATATGCATGGTTCCATGTTCTGCTGCCCGTGTGTGCACTGGAGGCAGGGTAATCTTCGTAGTCAGGCTTGATGTAGTTGTCTGGAATGCTCTGCTATCCTCTGTTTCCCCCATCCAGTGTGCTGTGTATACCCATGCTGATCTTGATCTTTACAGACCCATCTGTGTAGTTGTCGTCTGGATGTGAATGCTGTGCTACCAGTGCCCTTGTCTCAGTGTGTATCACTATGGGGAACTGACCTCTGCTCTGTCTCCCTAGTGTAATGACAGCCTGAGAGTGTTCATCCATGTCTACGGTATATGTGGAATGTCACATCCGTTCTCTCCATGTTGCTCGTCCATGTCGTATTTGTGTGTTGTAAGGCCTTGGCTCGAGTGTCGTGTTTTCGAGAGACCTTTCTCCCTTGGACTTCGCCGAAGCGTGCTTCTACCCATAAATTTACATTTTGTTTCTTGTAGTCGTGCTTTAGTAAAGCTGACAATCTACTTCTCGTTTTTCGGTGATTCATTCTACCCATAAGGCAGTGCACACACTTAAATATGATCAGAGCTGGACGAGCAACACAGAAATTGATTACTTATTACCTTGAGCATCCAGGTGTCACCTCATGTGAGGTACATTCCCTTTCTAACATTGATAGCTCTGTGCAAGGGTTATTGTTTGCCCACAGCTACTCTCATTCATGCCTAAATCTGTGCAACTGTGTGCCTGGTGGCCTGTCTTTAAATGGACATACCTCTTGTATGGGCACAAGACATCTTTTGTGCAGCCGAGCATGAGTCTCCTTGCTTCATTTTTGCATCCACTTAAAAGAATACATCAAGCAACATGGATATAACCAGACCACAATCCAGGATACTGAATTTATAAATCAGCATCAAGTCAGGACATCCCACACATGTGTCCCCGTCTTCAAGGACATTCCACACATGCGTCGTCCTGGTCTTCAAGGACATCCCACACATGCCCCACCCTAGTCTTCAAGGACATCCCACACATGCCCCATCCTGGTCTTCAAGGCCATCCCACATACGCCCCACCCTGGTCTTCAAGGCCATCCCACACACGCCCTAGCATGAAAATGCACCAGATTTGTAACATTATTAACCTCCATAGAGACTCCACACAGTCTTCGAGTGCAACCCGTCTCAATCTTTCCGAGCATGCTCATTGAGTGACTGAGAAAGCTCACCTCGGTGAAAGTCTGTCTCTAGCCAGGTATTGCTGTAGTTAAGCCATGACCTCCATAGTCAGAATACTTGTCAAGGCATAGAAATAGCAGTCTTCCTTCACAGTTCCCCCTAACAATAGACCCATCTGTTTAGAATGGCTGAGAGTGCAGGTCACCAGAGCGTACTCAATCACTGAAATGACCATACTCTAGTATCCATCCATCCATCCATCCATCATGTGCCATGCCGGTAAGCGTGGGCGGTCATGTTCTGCCATCTCACTCGATCACCAGAGTTTCTAGTATAGAAGACAGAAATAGCACTGTTTGCCGCTTCTGTTACCCTCATTGCAACCATGTCCCTCCTGGCTTTCATTACCACATGATCTATGTGCTCAGGAAAAGCCAGATTCTCATCAACAGCACTTCCAGGTATTCCATTGTGAATCCGTTCCACAACCACTGAGCATAAACTTACAGTTGTTAGGGTTTGATAGTAGTTATTCAGTGAGAACCATGTCACAGCTGTCTTCATCTGGTTGACCATTGCTTGTGCATCCCACGTCATGTAGTCAAGTTCTGCCTGTGGTTCTCCAACACCCTACTCCCCATCCTGTCTCTAAAATATCCCACACAAGGGACAAATAAATGCAGGAAGGCGTAAAAACACAGAGATGAAAAATGTGGGGAAGACATGGAGGAAGCTTCAGAAGTTGGTAAAAGATGGAAGGGCTTGGCCTCTGCTGGTTGAGGGCCTGTGCTGCTTTTGGAATTAAAGGCGGCAGAAGAGGAAGGGTGGTCTTCTAGCATACTCTCTTTGATTTCTAACTGCCATGGGATTTTGAAAATGCACAACCTACACATGAGGTCAGCTGCTTTTCACTCTTATCTGTGAAGACTTGACGTATGATCTTACTATCCAAAAAATCATGAGGACATGTTATATCACATCTCACTTGTTTCTTCTCATTTAGCCCCCACAGCGGTGTCACATCTCACAAAGTTTTTCATGTTTACCCTGAGAGACAGCGGTGTCACATCTCACAAAGTTGTTCTTGTTTACCCTGAGAGACAGCGGTGTCACTCTCACAAAGCTGTTCATGTTTACCCTGAGAGACAGCAGTGTCATATCTCACAAAGTTGTTCATGTTTACCCTGAGAGACAGCGGTGTCACATCTAACAAAGATTTTCATGTTTACCCTGAGAGACAGCGGTGTCACATCTCACAAAGTTGTTCATGTTTACCCTGAGAGACAGCGGTGTCACATCTCACAAAGCTGTTCATGTTTACCCTGAGAGACAGCGGTGTCACATCTCACAAAGTTGTTCTTGTTTACCCTGAGAGACAGCGGTGTCACATCTCACAAAGTTGTTCTTATTTACCCTGAGAGACAGCGGTGTCACATCTCACAAAGTTGTTCATGTTTACCCTGAGAGACACCGGTGTCACATCTAACAAAGTTGTTCATGTTTCTTCTTGTTTACCCCATAATATCTCAATTATTCATGTTTTTTTTTTCATGTCTATTCCACTCAGGAACAGTGTCACATCTCACAAAGTTGCCAGCACCAGCCTGCCTGATAGCTCGATCTGTTACTCCAGAAACTATTCAAAGGTATGTATTTCTTCTTCTTCTTCAGCATTCATCCAGTTTTTTTTTTTTTTTCCGGATGTGATTGCATTGTGCCTGTTTACAGCAAAGCTGGGTTCTTGTGCCGTTAGGCCGACACATCCGACTTCTGCAGGCATTTGTTGACCGGGTTAACCATCCCGGGGAAAGGTATATATTTGACATGTGGTATGGTGTGGGTGCTTCCTGGTCACAGGGCGAAAGAAAAAAGGTGGGGACTTCTACCATACGTCCCCTGGTCTTTTTTTTTTACAAACGTGATTCGTAATCCCGTATACCCGGGTTCGAAACACAGTGGTGCTGGTTTTTTCAAAAAAGGAATAGGTGCCGGTCATTCACAAAGCAATGGCAAACGAACAGCCAAAATGCTGGGGTTGACTGCTACGTCCTGTGAAGGACATGCAACTAAATTTTTATTAAATTCCCCATTGGGATATAGACCATCTTGTCTGAGTGGTACTCCACTGATAAACAGCCATTAGATAAGCTGAACAGTTATAATATCTCAGGGTTGTAGGCCATCAAGAGTTGCAATGATGTTAATCACAATTCTTGCTTAAAATATTTCTTACTGATGATAGTCTGTTGATAACTCTATCTTACTGATGATAGTCTGTTGATAACTCTATCTTACTGATGATAATCTTTTGCTAATTCTATTTTACTGATGATAGTCTGTTGCTAACTCATTATGAGTTACTGATGATAATCTGTTGCTTGGAGGTCATGGCTTAACTACATCAATACCTGGCTAGAGCCAGACTTTCACCGAGGTGAGCTTTCTCAGCAACTCATAACTGTTGCTATCATCTTACTGATGATAGTCTGTTGATAACTCTATCTTACTGATGATAATCTGTTGCTAATTCTATTTTACTGATGATAGTCTGTTGCTAACTCTATTTTACTGATGTTAGTCTATTGCTAATTCTATCTTACTGATGATAGTCTATTGCTAACTCTTACTGATGATAGTCTATTGCTAACTCTATCTTACTGATGATGATAGTCTGTTGCTAACTCTGTCTTAATGATGTTAGTCTGTTGCTAACTATCTTACTGATGATAATCTGTTGCTAATTCTATTTTACTGATGATAGTCTGTTGCTAACTCTATCTTACTGATGATAAACTGTTGCTAATTCTATTTTACTGATGATAGTCTGTTGCTAACTCTATTTTACTGATGTTAGTCTATTGCTAACTCTATCTTACTGATGATAGTCTATTGCTAACTCTTACTGATGTTAGTCTATTGCTAACTCTATCTTACTGATGATAGTCTATTGCTAACTCTTACTGATGTTAGTCTATTGCTAACTCTATCTTACTGATGATAGTCTCTTGCTAACTCTATCTTACTGATGGTAATCCTTTGTTAACTGTCCTACAAATATGTTGTTGCTTATCCTCTAAATGGCACCAAAGTGTGTTGGTGGCATAGACAGAACCACTTTACTCAAATGACATGTGTTGCTGCGACAACCAGACACAAGATGTCATCATGCTGTTACACTGAGCCGAGCTAGCTGGTTTTCACAGGATACTCAAGATTTGGCACGGAATTATTGAGACACTCACTCATGTCATTAATGCTACATGGATGTGGTTCTCTTTCAGAATATTACATTCTGTACAGTAATTGGGCGTACTCTCTCTCTCTCTCTCTCTCTCTCTCTCTTCTCTCTCTCTCTCTCTTTCTCTCTCTCTTTCTCTCTCTCTCTCTCTCTCTCTCTCTCTCTCTCTCTCTCTCACTCACACACACACACAGACAGGGAGAGGGGAGAGACAGCAGTCAATGTGGCCAAAAAGATAAGAGTGCTTTAGTTTTTAAACTTTCAGGGCGTTAACAGCGGTAAATCAGGATCAACCACTCACTACTCAGTTCGTTTGGACTTTGTTTGCTTCTCGTTCAGAAAGCAATGGCAACCTACTGAGCGTAAAATTGTCTAAAAATTTAACCTGGCGTTGAGGTTGCTTGCAAGATCCTGCAAATGACATGCAATATTTAATAATAATAGTAATGATAATGTTATATTTTTTATATATATATATATATATATATATATATATATATATAAGGGCTGCGGAAGTTAGCGATTAATTAATCGATTAATCGTTAATTGGTTTTAACGATTAATTTTTTTTTAAACGATTAGTCAAAAACTTTTCTCCCATCACTTATACAAATGAACCGGATGTCGAAAAATTGTCGGACATTTTAAACATAGTGCTGCAAACACAACCGAGTTGCAAAATTGTACTGAGTCACCATTGTGTAAGCTGCAGCAAGATGTACCAACAAGATGAAACAGTATGTTTCCCGGGAAGGTTAACCCGGTCAACAAATGCCCGCAGAAGTCGGATGTGTCGGCCTAACGGCGCAAGAACGCAGCTCTGCTGTAAACAGGCACAACGCAATCACATCCGAAAAAAAACTCCGGATGAACGAAGAAGAAGAACAGTATGTTTATTATGCTACAGTCTTCTACAGGTCAGAGAAGCATTAACTGTCTACATGTCAGATGAAAAGAAGCAATACAAAAGTCCAAAACTGTCAGGTTCAGATTGGGAGATGATATCGAAATATGTCAATGTTTTTGACTTATTCTGTCAGACTTGGCGGTCAAGATTTTGTCTCATGTAGCTGTGTATTGCCACTGCTATCATTGTTGACAAAGCATGTGACTGTACACGATGATGATCCGAGCTACATAGCTAAATTTAAGGCAGCTTGTATTAATGACTTCAGTGAGCGTGTAGCTAATACGACAAGTATTTAAATACTACAGATTGCATCAACACTTGATCCTCGCTACAAATACTTGAAGTGTTTGTCAAAAGATGCAAAAGAACGAACTTGGTCATGTATTAAACAACAAATAACAGTTAATGTTCATGATGGGCAGATGGAGACTGCTGCAACGAATGATACTGACATTGACAATGAAACTATATGTGAACCAAATGAAGAGAGTATTAATCTAATTGAGTCTGAAATGGATAAGAAAGTTGCTGAATCGGTTGACCCTTTACAATGGTGGAAACTTAATTAACATTGATATCCAAAATTTGCATTTCTTGCCAAGACCATTCTGTGCATACCGGCTACCTCAGTTCCATGTGAACGGTTGTTCAGCTCTGCTGGTTATATTGTTAATAAGACACGCTCGTCACTTGAAGCAAATACTGTCAACATACTCGTCTGTTTGCATAGTTGGTTATTAGGTGACATATGAACAAGACAATCCAGTGTTATTTCGATTTTTGACAAATACGACCATAATGTGAGTTATATGACTATAATTGTTTAATTAATCGTTAATTTTTCATAAAGGTAACTATTAAATTTAAATTAATCGGTCGCAGCATATATATATATATATATAATATATATGAATTCTTTTTATTCAGGTTCATAATTTAAAAGATGGGTTGGCATCACAGAATACAGTCCTCCATGAAGTTGATGCCCAGAAAGTGAGTCCAGATGAAGCGGTCAAGAATGCACAGCAGTTTGTGAAGTCGACTCATGAAGCACTAGCACGTGCCTCAGTGACATACGGCAGTACATTCACGAACATGTGGCAGTACTTGCTCACTGACTGGACTCGGCAGGTGAAACAGTTGCAGAACGACAAGATGCCAGTTGATCTAGACAGTATTGTCACTAAACAGCTGTCAACAATCGTGGACTTGGTGCTGACGCCATCGTCTCCCCCAGAGTGGAGACATGCGTGTTTAGTCTTGCTTCTCTCACAAGACATTGATCAGGAGCTGACAGATAGAGTTTTAAACCACACTGTCGAGGATGCTTCACATCTGCCTTTGAGAGTTCTATTTGATATAATCCTGACACTGACCACATGTGTTCAGACCCCGTTGCGAGTGGAAACCAGAAAAAGATTGGTGACAACAATCATCAATCAGAGGCACTATGAAATCACAGCCAAGTATGTTGTGCTGCTCATGTACCAGATGGATGAACTGTTTGACATGAAACAGATCTGTAGACAGCAGCCCCACAAAGATGGCCGCAGAAAGCCCGGAGACGAGGGGATCAAAAACAGGAATTCTGGCAAACATGGCGGTGCTCTGGTTGGGAAAGAGGAGTTTACAAATGATAGCCTGGAACCCAAAGCTCTAGGTAGTAGTGAAGAGGTTCAATACGCCATGAGCATGAATATAGAACAAAGGGCAGCAAGTGTGGTCAGTGATTTCAAAACAAAAGACTTGGCAAGAATTATGATGCTTTTAGCAAAATGGAGGAACCGAAATGAGACACTTATAAATGCCGTTATCCATCGCCTGTGCCAGGCGGATTTATCGGATTTTCACTTTATACAGCTGAAAAATCTGTTATTTTCCTTCTCTGTGCTGAACATCCATAACCACCAGGTTCTCGGGCAAATAGCACAACACTTAACACAAGCAACACCAGCCACGCCGTCGCTGGTCTGTGATGTGTTAACATCACTGTCCTACCTACGGTGGAATGATGAAGTTCTTGTGTCAAAATATCTTTGCTTCTTGGCTGATCACATGTCAGAGCTGACAAGTAAAGACGCCCACAGTGTCCTCATGTCTCTAGCCAATTTGTACATTGTGCCCAAAACAGATGCAGAGACCAACATGGTTAAAGGTGAGTGAGTTTACAAATCTCATGTATACTTTAGGTCATCCTTATTTGAGTTTCCAATCCTGATTGTCAAGTGGCCTTTAAGGTATTTCTAATTATAATTGGTGGAAAAACCCTTCCCAAGAGTTAACAGACAGTCTATATAAATGTTGTAAGTGTGTAACAAATAAAATTATATTCTTTTTACTAAAACCAAAAGATTTACAAAGAGTTCTTAGTTCAATCACTGAATTTGAACCCAAATATTTTTTTTTTTTTTGCAAATGGATACAGATTCTGTCAAAAAATACAATGGATGAAGCAGTGTAAAAGATAGCCTAAGAATGTAGCTAACATTAACTGCGGCATCGCATAACGTCACAAATTGGAATAATGATGTAATAGGCAATAATTTTAACATCAGAGCTAAATTCAGTTAGCATGATGACATCTCGTAATGATCTAGGCCCACCATGTCACACTATTCTAGGCCTGTGGTGTTTTAGCTTACAAATCTGACCAAAATTTGCGTCAGTGGTTTTTTTTCCTTGTGCAATCGTATGCTTTGAACTCAAGCATAGTCCATACACTTGCTGCTACATATAGTTGCTCTGGACTTATTTTTTGCAGGTGGGTTAGCACTGATGGGTCAGTGGTGAGAAACAGATGTAGTGGCTGGGGTTTTATTGCAAAGGCTAATGGACGAGTCTTAAAAAATGAGTCTGGCATATGAGACCGTGACCTCCAGCATGAGAATGGAGGCAGAGGCTAACAGCAGCATTCTGTTGGTTAGAGGAGACTACTGCAACACACGTTGTATTCATTACGGATTCAAAGAGTATGCTTAGTAAGGTGGAGAAAGGAATATTTCTTGTGGAATGGCTGTCGTCGCGTCAGAGGTTACAGATTGTGAGAATTGTATGGATATTTTGCCCTGGCCGTGCGGGGAAATGAACAGGCCGATAGGCTGGCAGGGAATGCACCTCTTGGTGGTAGATTGCCTATGGACAGGGGGGGGGGGGGGGGGGGGGGGGGGGTTGTGGTATGCATTTGTGGGACAGGTGGAGAAGGTGGAGGAACAGATTGAGAACTTGTATGTGAAAAGAATCAGATTGCAGGGGATTGGTAGGGGTTCTGGAAGAATCTCAAAACTGAGAGGGAAGACCAGGAGAACTTTAAATCAGCGGTGGGAATGATTATTAGTATGACTCTTCTCTGGCTGTTGAACGAGGGGACGGAGCACATATGGGGATGTCCTGGGCGCAGTGATGTCGGTTCTTAAAACTCAACTCCCTTTTACCAGTGTCCTTTACCATTAAGCAGACCTACTCCAACTTCTGAAGCACTTGTAATTTACATCCCCAAGTCGAGGAGAAGTCAACATTTTAGTCCAGCTGACCGGTGTAGGGATTAAACCTGCTACCTTGGCATCAGCACACCGGAAGTCTAAGAGCAAGCACTTTTATTAACTCCGTTATGCTGACCTCCTGCATTAATGGTATTTTAGTTTACAAATCTGAGCAGCATTTTAGGTCAATCATATTTTTGCATTCAAATCTGACTAACAATTTAGGTAAATCATATTTTATTTATAAATCTGACCAATAATTGGGTCAGTGATGTTTTAGTTAAAAAAATCTTACCAGCAATTGAGTCTGTTGCATTTTAGGTAAAAAAATCTAACCAACAATTGGATTTATGATGTTTTAGTTCAAAAATTTGATCAATAATTGGGTCAGTGATGTTTTAGTTCAAAAATCTGACCAGTAATTGGGTCAGTGATGTTTTAGTTCAAAAATCTTATGATGTTTGAACCACACATGCCAGCTTGTGGAATTAACTTGTGAAAACTATATTTCTGTGTTTTTATTTCATTGACTAAAATTCTGGAAAGGTTCTAAAATTATATTGTTTGTGTTGTTTAACTTTCATGCAGTGTGTACATGTCCATCTGCTAGCTTTATGTTGCCTGTGATGTGATGTTTTGGTGTTCCTTCTTGTTTGTAACAGAATTAGCAAACAGGACCTTGGACGGAGATGTGAGACCTGCCAGTAAAGTGAACTGCGCTTGGTGTTTGGCAGTTCTACTTTCACTTGGTGCAGAATTAGGGGAGTCATTACTACAGCCAGAGTTTATGTATCAGTTTTCAGGTATGGTGATTGTTTTCAGTGATAATCCATTGTCTGTCTAGGAACGTGGTTAGTTTCATGTTTCTGAGAATGTGATTCAGTTAATTGTTCTGAGTTGTTTGTAGGAACTGCCACATCAGGAGAAGTGGTACAGGTATTGTATATAGTTGGGTTTTGTTATTCTCAGATCACTGGTGCTGTCACATTGCGGAGAAGTGATTGAAGAGAAGTAACACAGACATTGCATATAGCAGTAGATCAGGATTAGATTAAGTCCAGTTTCTGGGTCCTGCACCAGTGAAGAGTAGATTAACCCTTTACAGGGCAGAGGCTTGTCCGTTTTTTAGCCCTGAACGGGCAAGATTTTTTCAGGTTTGGTAAAATTTTGGGTTGCGTTAGTAAAAACATCACAAATAAGGTGTTAGTCAACCGATTTTAGTTAAATAAACAACACAATGAAGGCAAAAGCATGCAGAATATGTTACTCACGTGATTGTTGTCGGTAATCCATATATGAACACAAATATTTACTAAATACAGCATATTGTTTGTGATTTTCCGTCATCTATACGGCAATTTACAATCACATTTTCAGAATCATAATCACTTTCTTTAAAGTCCGACTCAGACGGCTAATGCAAAGTAACGCTTTTCACTGATATCTAGCTGTGATTAATAGTCAACTTCATGCCCTTTAATGTCACTTAAATTGAACCTAGCGAAATCTCGGCTATCACTTGAAGAATCGCCGAAATCCATTTTGAAAAACAGCGTAAAAATCCCGAAAACTATCAAAAAAAGTCCGTAAAAGTCTGTTAAAATTCATAGTAGGCGCTTACAAATGGCGTCCACGTTGTCAAGCTATCGGTGAAAGCGGAAGTGTCGGAAAGCCAAGAGATCGCGTTTTTACAATGCATAATAGTATCAGGCGCGTTCGGCCGATCTGCTCGTTTAAGCGATCGACCGCAAATGGACGTTTTGCCCTGTGAAGGGTTAAGACCACTTTTTTAATCCCATAGCAGTCAGGAATAGGTTATGTCCACCTTCTGAGTCCTGTGTCAGTCAGGAATAGATTACGTCCACTTTCCCAAGACTGCCCAAAATACAACATATCTAGGCAAACCTTCTGCCTAGAGAAACGACAGTGGAAGATAAACTCTATGGACCACTGAGTGAACTAAAACAGACAGTTAAATTCATACAAGAGACAAAATTGCAGTTATAGACAAATTTCAAGTGAATGGAAGAAGAACGTCCACTTTCTGAATCCCATACCAGTTACACACAGACTTTATCCACTTTCTGAGCCCCGTATCAGATGAGTAGATTTTAATGGAATAGAGAGGATGAACTTTGATTTGTTCATATTTTAATGGAATAGAGAGAATGAACTTTGATTTGTTCATATTTTAGTGGAATAGAGGGAATGAACTTTGATTTGTTCATAATTTAGTGGAATATAGGGAATGAACTTTGATTTGTTCATAATTTAGTGGGATAGAGGGAAAGAACTTTGATTTGTTCATATTATAGCAGGATAGAAGGAATGAACTTTGATTTGTTCATATTTTAGTGGAAAAGAGGGAATGAACTTTGATTTGTTCATATTTTAGTGGAAAAGAGGGAATGAACTTTGATTTGTTCATAATTTAATGGTATAGAGGAAATGAACTTTGATTTTAACATAATTTAGTGAAATCCTCTGTGGCTAAGGGCTTGCGAATGCGGTTTGTGAGCCCGTATAGCCGGGTTCGAAACACAGCGGTGCTGGTTTTTTCGAAAAAGGTATAGGGGCCGGTCGTTCAGAAAGCAATGGAAAACTACTGAACATAACACTTGCCTAGTACATCAACAGCAGCTGAAAATGCTGGCGTTGACTGCAACGTCCCGTAAGGGATACGCAACAATTCTTAAGAGGGAATGAACTTTGATTTGTTCATATTTTAGAGGAAAAGAGGGAATGAACTTTGATTTGTTCATATTTTACTGGAAAAGAGGGACTGAACTTTGATTGGTTAATGTTTCATCCATTTTTTCCAGGGATGAAAACTAAGTGATCTAATGGACATATGTGTTGCCTGGCAACAAAGTCCCCTGTGTGTAGGGCGTAAACACGAGGTTACTGAGCCAAGCTCAAGATGTATTAAGGGGCATGTGGTTTGTCATAGTTGCTGTAACTGCCACGAGGTTGATAATAATGTCAGTAATTATATCATGATATGCAGTTGTATAACCATCCAGGGGTGTATCTTGCTTGTGTTGTGGGTCCCCAATGGCAGATGCACACAAAAGTCTGAGAGCATATTTTTTTTAAGTTTTGGGTGGGTTGTGTTTGCTTAGCTGTATGTTTATGTGGGCATCCAGCATGTATGTTTTACTGGGTGATGAAGCCACTTAGCTGGACTACGTTTACAGTCGGAGAACATGTCAGTGGTGATTTCAGTGTCGTCATGAGAGCACCCGTCCAGGAAGTGCCCTAGATAAGTTAAGAGCTCTTCAACTCAAGTGTCATCTGATGGCAGTCAACACAGATTGCATGTTGTCTAGTAACTCTCTCTCTCTCTCTCTCTCTCTCTCTCTCTCTCTCTCTCTCTCTCTCTCTCCTCTGTCTCTCAACCCATCCTCCCTTTCTCTCACCTCCCTCCTCTCTTGCTCCCCATCTTCCCTCCTCTCTTGCTCCTCATCTTCCCTTCTCTCTTCCCTTCTCACCTCCCTCTCTCTCCCCTTCCCTCTATCTCCACTTCCTCTCTCTCTCTCTTTCCTTTTCCTTTTCCTCTCTCCCCTTCCTCCCTCTCTCTCCCATTCTCACCTCCCTGTCTCCTCTCTCGCTCTTCCCTTCTCCCCTTCTCTCTCTCTCACTCTCACTCACCCCCACAATACATTAATTCAGACACCACTAGTCTGCCAATGTCTGTCTACTCACTCTTGCCGTTTGTTGATCAATAAACAGATGTTGACGACGCCCAGAAACAGACCTGCTTCCACAAGTTATGTTCCATTAGTTCTGCCCTTCAGTATGAGGTCAAGGGTTACTCAGGCACAGGGTCACATTTGTCTGAAGCTCTCCTAACGTCTGCTAGGGTGAGTACACTGAAAGTTATGTATGGGTCCATGTCTTCATATCTCAGTATTTGGCATTGGTTTGTTATCAGTCCTGAACCATCAGCAGTTAACCCACATCTGTTGGCACCATTGGCTACATCTCACACATTTATCAGCCTAATTTTTATGTAAACATTTGATGCTCTGTGTGTTGTTTTGTTAGGCTCTCCGGTCACGTTTGCCATTCATTTTGTCTAGCAATGTCATGGAGCATCATTTTGCAAGCTAATAAACGCAAACACAAACACATAACTACTTGGACTAATTGTTTCACTGCATTATGTAATGTTTGTTCAAGCATATATATATCATTGTTTTTGTTAAATACAAGCTACAGGGGTTTGGTTTTCATTTGTTTGTCACATACGAGTCACCAGGGTTTGGTTATGACAGTTATTTGTATATGTTTCTACTCATGTCCCTATATGTGTTTCTACTCATGTCCCTATATGTGTTTCTACTCATTTCCCTATATGTGTTTCTACTCATGTCCCTATATGGGTTTCTACTCATGTCCCTATATGTGTTTCTACTCATGTCCCTATATGGGTTTCTACTCATGTCCTTGTATGTGTTTCTACTCATTTCCCTATATGTGTTTCTACTCATGTCCCTATATGTGTTTCTACTCATGTCCCTATATGGGTTTCTACTCATGTCCCTATATGTGTTTCTACTCATGTCCCTATATGGGTTTCTACTCATGTCCCTATATGTGTTTCTACTCATGTCCCTATATGTGTTTCTACTCATTTCCCTATATGTGTTTCTACTCATGTCCCTATATGTGTTTCTACTCATGTCCCTATATGTGTTTCTACTCATGTCCCTATATATGTTTCTACTCATGTCCCTATATGGGTTTCTACTCATGTCCCTATATGTGTTTCTACTCATGTCCCTATATGTGTTTCTACTCATGTCCCTATATATGTTTCTACTCATGTCCCTATATGTGTTTCTACTCATGTCCCTATATGTGTTTCTACTCATGTCCCTATATGTGTTTCTACTCATGTCCCTATATGTGTTTCTACTCATGTCCCTATATGTGTTTCTACTCATGTCCCTATATATGTTTCTACTCATGTCCCTATATGTGTTTCTACTCATGTCCCTATATGTGTTTCTACTCATGTCCCTATATGTGTTTCTACTCATGTCCCTATATATGTTTCTACTCATGTCCCTATATGTGTTTCTACTCATGTCCCTATATGTGTTTCTACTCATGTCCCTATATGTGTTTCTACTCATGTCCCTATATGTGTTTCTACTCATGTCCCTATATGTGTTTCTACTCATGTCCCTATATATGTTTCTACTCATGTCCCTATATGGGTTTCTACTCATGTCCCTATATGTGTTTCTACTCATGTCCCTATATGTGTTTCTACTCATGTCCCTATATATGTTTCTACTCATGTCCCTATATGTGTTTCTACTCATGTCCCTATATGTGTTTCTACTCATGTCCCTATATGTGTTTCTACTCATGTCCCTATATATGTTTCTACTCATGTCCCTATATGTGTTTCTACTCATGTCCCTATATGTGTTTCTACTCATGTCCCTATATGGGTTTCTTATCTCATGTCCTTTAATGGGATATAACCCAGTTAGTGATAGAATCCTCACTATCAGACCTAAAGGCCATCGAAAACACACAACTCATACAGATAATGCACCTACTTCAACAGCAGAGGACGACGAAATTGAAGATTTTTACAGCACACTGCAAGACATTAAATAAGATTGGTCATAATGATATAATAAAAATAATGGGAGATTTTAATGCTAAAGTAGGTACAGGAAAAGCTGAAAATGAGAGGCACATTTTAGGAAAATTTGGATTGGGAAATAGAAATGTTGCAGGTGACAAATTAATTGAATTTTGGACTGAAAATGAGTTAACGACAGCCAACACACTTTTTGAACAACGCCCAATAAGACTGCACATGGAAGTCCCTGGACAATATCACCAAAACTCAGATAGATTATATTTTAATACAAAGAAGATGGAGATCAAGCATCACATCTGCAAAAACCCTACGTAGTGCAGACTGTGATACAGATCATCAGTTATTAGAAGCAGATCTGAAATTAAAACTCAAAAAGCTTACCCGAGGACCAAGGCCACTTCGTTTTGATCTTACAAAAATACCAGATGCATACAACGTAGAAGTGAGGAATCGTTTTGGGGTCTTGATGTCTGTACAAGAGGAAATTACACCTGATGAACTGGCGGCACAAGCTAGAGATATCTTGATAACTGCAGCCAAAGATTTAATTCCGACCAGGACTAAGCACCATAGGCCATGGATTACACCATGCACATTAGAATGAATAAAACAACGAAGGGAACTGAAACAGAAAGGAGAAACCGATAACAGTAGGATGAAGTATAAATCTCTAACATGAGAAATAAGAAAGAACACAAGAAAGGACAATAATCAATATATACTAGATTGTTACATTAAAATAGAGCAATATCATAAGAATAGTAAGAGAATACGAAATGTTAAAAAAAATAAAGTTATTGACAAGAAATGTTCAACCTCAATTAAATGTTATCTGTGACAAGTTGGGAAATACCTTAACACAGTGGTTCTCAACCGGTGGGGAATTTCCTTGACGTTCTGAAAATATGGTGAAGAGGGGCACAGGCCAAAAAAAGGTTGAGAACCGCTGCCTTAACAGAATCTAGACAGATTCTAGAAAGCTGGCAGGAATACTGCAGTGGAATGTATGCTATGAATGACTGAGAATATGAAGGATATACATGAACCAATGACAGCAGAGACAGAACCTGAACCCTCATTAGATGAAATTGCATTGGCAATGAAGAACCTGAAGAATGGTATCACCAGGATGTGATGAGATACCAGCTGAACTAATTAAAGCGGGAAGAGAAGAAGGCATATAAATCTATCACGCATTATGTAAAAAGATATGGAAATATGGTATATGGCCAAAAGATTGGAAGAGAACTATCTTCATTCCAATACCAAAAAAGGGCAACCTGAAATTATGCACGAACTATAGAACTGTTGCCCTGATCAGAAATGCGAGTAAAATTCTACTAAAAATCATAATGGGAAGGCTTCATAAGAAAATGGAAGAAGAGATTATCGTGGTTCAAGCTGAATTTAGACAGGGACAAGAGGTCGCATACTCAACATGTGTTTAATAATAGAGAAGTGCAGAGAATTTAATGTAAACATATTCTCAATGTTTGTGGATTATTCAAAGGCATTTGACTGTGTACAACATCAGACGCCTTGGGAAATCATGAGGAATATGGGCTTTCCATCACATATAGTACAACTCATAAAAATTCTCTATCTAGACCAACAAAGCAGCGGTTAGAATAGATGGCGAGACATCATATTGGTTTGACATCAAGCGAGGAGTCCGTCAGGGCTGTGTGTTGTCACCCTATTTTTTTTTAAATCTGTATGCCGAAAATATAATGAGAAATGTCAGAGCTGATATAACCAGGGAACAATATGAAACCCTAAATTTTGGTGGTCATGAAATAGCAGAAATTCGATATGCTGATGATACAGTATTACTATCCACATCACAGAATGGTATAGAAAACTTAATAACCTCAACCCAAAGAAATAGTGAAAATCACAACTTATATCTTAACATAGCAAAAACAAAGATAATGCATACAAAAATTAGATTTTTAAGAACATGCATCTTTCCCATTGCAACATACGCCTGTGAGACCTGGACACTTACTAAACAAGCTTAAAAGCACATACATGTCTTTGAATATAAATGCTATAGACAGGTTCTAAGAATATCTTGGGTAAAGAAAAGAACAAATGCATCCATTCTTCAAGAGCTGAATATTGAAGAGGACTGGCTATTAAAGACGATAAAACAAAGAACATTGATATATTTTGGTCACTTAAAACGTCATGAAAGTTTGGAAAGAAAATAATGGAGGGGTATATGCCTGGGAAGAGAGGAAGAGGAAGGCCAAAGAGACGATGGGTGCAGGATGTGGCGGATGATCTCCAGATGGGTGTATCGGACGCGGGACATCTTGCTTGTGATCGAGAAGTTTTCCAGAAGGTTATGGGAGCAAGGTTCTGCAAAGGACATGCTACTGAATGAATGAATGATCTCATGTCCTTATGCGTGTTTCTTCTCATGTCCTTACATGTGTTTGCTAGCCTACAAACCTACCTCATATTTTAACTTGTGCTTCTAGCAAGATGGCTCAGGCTGCAGTGATAAAGTCATGAGTTCAGAACTGGTGAAATGCCTGCAGATGTTTGTAGATCTGAAGGGCTACGTCAGCTTGGGACATGCGCTGACAGATGGCCTGGTTGCAGGTTTGTGACACCTCGTCTGCCTCTCACATGGCACTCACTTGATGCAGTCTTGATGTTGTTATTCTCTGTGTGCATGTTTTGTGTTGTCTGTTCATTCTTTTTGTATGTTGCATGTTTTCTGCTTTCTCTTTGTACATGTTTTATGTGTTCTACACTCTGTATGCATGTTTTCAGTTTTTCTACTCTATGTGTCCATGTTTTCTGTTTACTATTCTAGTACATTTTGTTTTCTACTAACTCTTTTTCTATATCTACTTACTTTTTTTTTTGTTTGTTCACTTTGAGCTCATAGTTCATGCATGTGTTAGTACTGGGAAGTCCACTGAACTGGTTTTTGCTTGTAGATAGCTTTCCCCATCACCAGTGTTCCTCACCATCAGGTGAACCCACTTCTTGTAATTTAAATTTGGGGTACTTGTAATTTATGTCCCTTAGTCATGTGTGACAGTATATCTTGTCTTCAGGCACAGTGATGTGTGACAGTATATCTTGTATTTGGGTGCACTAATGTGTGACAGTATATCTTCTAGTTGGGTGTAGTGATGTGTGACAGTATATCTTGTATTTGGATACAGTGATGTGTGACAGTATATCTTGTAGTTGCGTGCAGTGATGTGTAACAGTATATCTTGTAGTTGTGTGCAGTGATGTGTGACAGTATATCTTGTCTTCAGGCACAGTGATGTGTGACAGTATATCTTGTATTTGGGTGCAGTGATGTGTGACAGTATATCTTGTATTTGGGTGCAGTGATGTGTGACAGTATGTCTTGTATTTGGGTGCAGTGACGTGTGACAGTATATCTATATCTTTTCCTTGGTCACAGTAATGTGTAACAGTATATCTTGTAGTAGCGTGCAGTGATGTGTGACAGTACGTGATGTCATCAGGCGCAGTGGTGTGTGACAATTCCCCTTACTGCATTGATCTGTGGCAATACTTCTTATCCTTACATGCAGTAATGTGTGACAATATTTCTTATCCTTCCATACACTGATGTGTGGCAATTTTTCTTATCCTTACATGCAGTGATGTGACAGTATTTCATGTTGATGTTTGAAGGTGTCCTTGGTTAAGTGATGTGGGACAATATTTCATGTCCTCAAATGCAGAGATGTGTGACATATTTCCTTGTCCTCAGTTAAAATAATATGTGACCATATTCCTTGTCCTTGGAGGCAGTGACGTGTGACAATATTTTATCTCCTTAGTTGCAGTGATAACTGACATTTCTTATCCTCGATCACAGTGAATTGTGACAACATCTCTTGTCCTGAAATACAAAGACATGTGACAGTATTTGTCTTTACATGCAGTGATATGTGACAGTATTTCCTGTCCTCAAATGCAGTGACATGACAGTATTTCCTGTCCTCAAATGCAGTGATGTGTGATAATATTTCTCCTCAGATGCAGTGATATATTACAATATTTCTCATCAAATGTGACAATATTTATCCTCAAATGCAGTGATCTGTGACAATATTTCTTCCCCTCAGATGCAGTGACATGTGACATTATTTCTTCTTCTCCTCAGATGCAGTGATGTGTGCAAACATATCTGGTGAGCTGAGACCCTTGAATGTGATTCAAGATGAGAACATTTACAAGTAAGTAGACATGAATTGCCTGAGTTTGCATACTTCTTCTCTTTGCCTGGATTGATTTTGCCTGCCAGTTTCTCTTGATCTTTTTTTTTGTTCCATTCCATCAGTCACTTCTGTATAGCACTGATGCTGTGTTAAGATTGTTGTGTTGTATTTGACTGATGCTCCTAAAGCCATGTGTCCTGATGCACAATGAGCTATATTTGTGCTGTACACACTAGTCAAAGACTGTTGACCAAATGAAACAAGATTTTTGCTTCATTTTGCATGAATTCAACATGGATGGATAAAGATTTCAGGATAACTACTATTACTTCTTTTTCTTCTTCTTCTTCTTCTTCTTCTTCTTCTTCTTCTTCTTCTTCTCTTCTTCTTCTTCTTCTTCTTCTTCTTCTTCTTCTTCTTCTTCTTCTTCTTCTTCTTGCATGAACTCAACATAGATGGGTAAAGATTTCAGGATAATCTCTTCTTCTTGTTCTTCTTCTGTTGCTGCTGCTGCTTCTTCTGTCTTTCATCTCACAAAGGAGCATGGGCCCTCAACAAACTCAAGCCAAGCCCTCTGTAGACTGGTTCATATTTCATTGGATTTTGCAGCTAAAACTTTATATGGAATGAGGTAACTGGTCTCATGCCACCCTCCTTAGTCAGCACTTACCACATGTATGGTAGGTTACAGTGTTACTGTCCTTTGCTTCCCTGATGGGCTCCGGCACACAAGATGGACACCAGCCATCTCAGGATCATGGACACCAGCCGTCTCAGGATCATGGACATCAGCCATCTCAGGATCATGGACACCAGCCATCTCAGGATCATGGACACCAGATGTCTCAGGATCATGGACACCAGCCATCTCAGGATCAAAGACACCAGCCATCTCAGGATCATGGACACCAGCCATCTCAGAATCATGGACACGAGCCATCTCAGGATCATGGACACCAGCTGTGTCAGGATCATGGACACAAGCCATCTCAGGATCAAGGACACCAGCCGTCTCAGGATCATGGACACCAGCTGTCTCAGGATCATGGACACCAGCTGTCTCAGGATCATGGACACCAGCCGTCTCAGGATCATGGACACCAGCTGTCTCAGGATCATGGACACCAGCCATCTCAGGATCATGGACACCAGCCGTCTCAGGATCATGGACACCAGCCGTCTCAGGATCATGGACACCAGCCGTCTCAGGATCATGGACACCAGCCTTCTCAGGATCATGGACACAAGCCATCTCAGGATCATGGACACCAGCCGTCTCAGGATCATGGACACAAGCCATCTCAGGATCATGGACACCAGCCGTCTCAGGATCATGGACACAAGCCATCTCAGGATCAAAGACACCAGCCATCTCAGGATCATGGACACCAGCTGTGTCAGGATCATGGACACCAGCTGTGTCAGGATCATGGACACAAGCCATCTCAGGATCAAGGACACCAGCCATCTCAGGATCATGGACACCAGCCGTCTCAGGATCGTGGACACTAGCCGTCTCAGGATCATGGACACCAGCTGTCTCAGGATCATGGACACAAGCCATCTCAGGATCAAAGACACCAGCCATCTCAGGATCATGGACACCAGCCATCTCAGGATCAAGGACACCAGCCATCTCAGGATCATGGACACAAGCCATCTCAGGATCATGGACACCAGCTGTGTCAGGATCATGGACACCAGCTGTGTCATAATCATGGACACAAGCCATCTCAGGATCAAGGACACCAGCCATCTCAGGATCATGGACACCAGCCGTCTCAGGATCAAGGACACCAGCCATCTCAGGATCATGGACACCAGCCGTCTCAGGATCATGGACACCAGCCGTCTCAGGATCATGGACACCAGCCTTCTCAGGATCATGGACACAAGCCATCTCAGGATCATGGACACCAGCCGTCTCAGGATCATGGACACAAACCATCTCAGGATCAAGGACACCAGCCATCTCAGGATCATGGACACAAGCCATCTCAGGATCAAGGACACCAGCCATCTCAGGATCATGGACACCAGCCGTCTCAGGATAATGGACACAAGCCATCTCAGGATCAAGGACACAAGCCATCTCAGGATCATGGACACCAGCCGTCTCAGGATCATGGACACCAGCTGTCTCAGGATCATGGACACCAGCCGTCTCAGGATCATGGACACCAGCCGTCTCAGGATCATGGACACCAGCTGTCTCAGGATCATGGGCACCAGCTGTCTCAGGATCATGGACACCAGCCGTCACAGGATTATGGACACCAGCTGTCTCAGGATCATGGACACCAGCCGTCACAGGATCATGGACATCATCTGTCACAGGATTATGGACACCAGCCGTCACAGGATTATGGACACCAGCTGTCTCAGGATCATGGACACCAGCCGTCACAGGACCATGGACATCATCTGTCACAGGATCATGGACACCAGCCATCACAGGATCATGGACATCATCTGTCACAGGATTATGGACACCAGCCATCTCAGGATCATGGACACCAGCCATCTCAGGATCATGGACACCAGCCGTCACAGGATTATGGACACCAGCTGTCTCAGGATCATGGACACCAGCCGTCACAGGATCATGGACACCAGCTGTCACAGGATTATGGACACCAGCCGTCTCAGGATCATGGACACCAGCTGTCTCAGGATCATGGGCACCAGCTGTCACAGGATTATGGACACCAGCTGTCTCAGGATCATGGACACCAGCCATCTCAGGATCATGGACACCAGCCGTCTCAGGATCATGGGCACCAGCTGTCTCAGGATCATGGACACCAGCTGTCTCAGGATCATGGACACCAGCCGTCTCAGGATCGTGGGCACCAGCTGTCTCAGGATCATGGACACCAGCCATCTCAGGATCATGGACACCAGCCATCTCAGGATCATGGACACCAGCCGTCACAGGATTATGGACACCAGCTGTCTCAGGATCATGGACACCAGCTGTCACAGGATCATGGGCACCAGCTGTCTCAGGATCATGGACACCAGCTGTCTCAGGATCATGGACACCAGCTGTCTCAGGATCATGGACACCAGCTGTCTCAGGATCATGGACACCAGCTGTCTCAGGATCATGGACACCAGCCATCTCAGGATCATGGACACCAGCCATCTCAGGATCATGGACACCAGCCATCTCAGGATCATGGACACCAGCTGTCACAGGATTATGGACACCAGCTGTCACAGGATTATGGACACCAGCTGTCTCAGGATCATGGACACCAGCCGTCTCAGGATCATGGACACCAGCCATCTCAGGATCATGGACACCAGCTGTCACAGGATTATGGACACCAGCTGTCACAGGATTATGGACACCAGCTGTCTCAGGATCATGGACACCAGCCGTCTCAGGATCATGGACACCAGCCGTCTCAGGATTATGGACACCAGCTGTCTCAGGATCATGGACACCAGCCGTCTCAGGATCATGGACACCAGCTGTCACAGGATTATGGACACCAGCTGTCTCAGGATCATGGACACCAGCCATCTCAGGATCATGGACACCAGCCATCTCAGGATTATGGACACCAGCTGTCTCAGGATCATGGACACCAGCTGTCTCAGGATCATGGACACCAGCCGTCACAGGATTATGGACACCAGCCATCTCAGGATCATGGACACCAGCCATCTCAGGATCATGGACACCAGCTGTCACAGGATTATGGACACCAGCCATCTCAGGATCATGGACACCAGCCATCTCAGGATCATGGACACCAGCCATCTCAGGATCAAAGACACCAGCCATCTCAGGATCATGGACACAAGCCATCTCAGGATCATGGACACCAGCCATCTCAGGATCAAAGACACAAGCCATCTCAGAATCAAGGACACCAGCCATCTCAGGATCATGGACACCAGCTGTCTCAGGATCATGGACACAAGCTGTCTCAGGATCATGGACACCAGCCATCTCAGGATCATGGACATCAGCTGTCTCAGGATCAAGGACACCAGCCATCTCAGGATCAAAGACACCAGCCATCTCAGGATCAAAGACATCAGCCATCTCAGGATCAAAGACACCAGCCATCTCAGGATCAAAGACATCAGCCATCTCAGGATCAAAGACATCAGCCATCTCAGGATCAAAGACATCAGCCATCTCAGGATCATGGACACCAGCCATCTCAGGATCATGGACACCAGCTGTCTCAGGATCATGGACACCAGCTGTCTCAGGATCATGGACACCAGCCGTCTCAGGATCATGGACACCAGCCGTCTCAGGATCATGGACACCAGCTGTCTCAGGATCATAGTGAGTAAATATTTATAGCAAGAATCTGCCACCAGATATAAAGAACTGGTGAATGTGCAGCAGTTATGAGAGGAGGCTAGACAAGGAGGTGGTTTTCACACCTGATCAGTTCAGCATTTACAGCCTGACAGTACTTAGAAACATTCGCCTTCAAGAATTACAAACAAGCTGATTGGGATGGGTTTGCCATACTAACGGACAAATACTGTGAAATTGTATAAACATGGCATGGCAACATGAAACAAATGATGGAAAGTCTAAACAATGCAATAATACAGCTGGCCACTGAGTCCATCCAAGACGGAGCGAGGACAAATTACAAACTATACTGGACTGAAGAACTACAAAGTTTGGAGGACAAAGTTGAAGGTGTCAGGAAGGCAGCAGAGAGAGAAAAAAACAACTGAAGTGAACATCTCTCTCAAAGCCATTTCAGCAAAATACAAAACAACATTAAATCACACAGGTCAGCATTGCCGAATGGATAAGAATGTGCATTCTTAAACAGCTAGTGTACCGATGCTGAGGTAAGGGGTTCAGCCCCTACACCAGTCAGTTGGAATAAAATGTTGACTTCTCGTCCTTGACTTGGGGACTTAAATTACAAGTACCTCTAAAGTCAGAGTGGGTTCGCCTTATGGTGAGGGACACTGGTAATCGTGAAATTGAATCCACACGCAAAATTCAGTGTATGGTCTACACTCAAGTTCACAGCTAGCGAGCGTAACAACAAAAATGAAATGAAACAAAAAGAGTGGGGGGGGAGGGGGCAGAAAACCTTTGACAGGGATGGAAACTAGTGAAAACCATTAACACTGAAGGACCCAGTAACAAATAACAATTAAACAAGGAAATGCCATGCTTACAGAAAAAAGCAGTAAATGCACTGATGGAATACTTTGCTAGTGAAAACTACAATGATATTACAACAAAAGAAAGCTATCAAAGATAAACAGACACGTCATAATAATACAAAGCCGCAAAATATGATGGCAAATTTAAAATGGAAGAAATGGAACAGGTGATTAGTATATTAAACCCCCGGGAAGGTTAACCCGGTCAACAAAAGAAGTCGGATGTGCCGGCCTAACGGTGCAAGAACGCAGCTCTGCTGTAAACAGGCACAACGCAATCACATCCGAGAAAAAAAAAACTCCTGATGAACGCAGAAGAAGAAGAAGAAGTAGTATACTAAACAAAGAAGAAATCACCAGGAAAAGGTGGAATCGCAAACCAAATCAAATAGGACTGGATACTAGCACCCAAAAAAAAACCTACTAGCAGTCCAAAATTACAACTGGAAGAGATGAATAGTCCAACAGGCATGGAAGGAAGCATACTAATGCCAGTCCCAAAGACAGGAAAAGAACTGGAATAACTAAATGGCTATCGACCTATCAGTCTACTTAGTTACGTAGGAAAATTAATGGAACACATTATTAATGGCAGACTAACATGGGGGGGGGGAGGGGGGGGGGGAGGAGGAGAGAACACCTTAACTCTACACCATATTCAGAAAGTACAGATCAAATAACCTATATAGCTCAGGAAATAGTTTCAAGAGAAAAAGCACACACTAGTGGTTTGGATATATTTAGAAGAAGCATTTGATATGCAGAACAGAGAAAATTATTTTGGCCTACACCCGCTTCATTTCAGGACAAACTCTATGGAGATGCTGACCACATTACTCGTCAAGTTCTGATGTGCCTGTTAGAAATATTGCCAAAAAACACACGAAGACGTGTGAAATATTCCTTTACTCGCTACTTGTTAAATATCAGATGATAGAAATGGAGAGTCATAATCACCAATGCCTGCTCTAGACTGGCACATGAACAATGAACAGAATAATGAATAAAACTTGTGGTGTGCAGATTGGCTGATGCAGTTGTGTTGCCTATTCAAGGTGTTTTTTGTGAAAGCTTTACGCAAGGCTAGGATCACACAAGGGCAGTTCAACAGCTGGTTGTGTGAAACTAGTATACAGACAGTCAGTTCAACAGCTTCTTATGTGAAACTCGTTCACAACCTGTAACAGAAAGTTCAACAGCTGGTTGTGTGAACTTTGGTACAAATCCTCCTGTTAAACATAGTGTCTTCTATACTAGGAACTTACAGTTATACGTGATTTGTGGAACAGAAATATAAATACTTGCATGAATCGTATGAACATTGTGTCTTCTGGACATTAACATACTTATATAATCGAAGACACAAACAATAGATTGCACGATTTATTGCCTGGCATATTTCGCTGCATCTCGTCAGGTACATACTGCAGAAATCACACAACTTACGTGAAATTAACTAGATAAATCCTTCAAGTTGAAATATACACAATTTCGCACAGTAATGTCACTTATCTACCACGGTAATTTTAAGCTGACTAACATGTCTTTCTGTTTACACAATTCTGGCTTGCGTTGATAGATCATAATTGCTTCTGCAAATTTTAACAAGCGAGTATTTTGTGTTCTAAACAACACGCGAAATGCAGGTGTCTCTGGACACAACGTGGCCACTGGCAACAGATGTGCCTGCCGATTGAAGACGCCGGGAGCTTCCGGTGTGTCGGCTCCTCACGGCTAGCATCTCCTGTGTGTTGTATCTTGTTGACCCATTGAGGTATGTGTTCTGACACCCGTTTGTTAAGCTGTCTCTCTTTTCTACCAATGTAAACGGCCTGGCATCTACATGTGAATTGGTAAATACAATTGTTTGTGGCGTACAGAAGGAATAGGCTCTTTGACTGCTGGTGTAGGAATCGGTACGGTTTTACATCTAATGACTGGAGTTGCGCACAGAATGTTCGACCTACTGCTGTAGTAAGCCGGTCTTGTAGACGTTGCATTACGTCATCCCCTCGAAAGGTTAGCTGGATGAATACCTTGAGTTTAGGGACTGTAGTTACGTCTGCTTTGGGTTTGGGCTGTTGGCAATGGCGCTTTATAAATCCTGTGGAGTACCCATTCAGGTTTAAGACATTCTTCAGAGTTTCAAATTCCTCTGTCAGTGTGTCCTGGGTGCATATCTTTCTAGCACGGTCAAACAAGGTCCGTACTAAGCCCCGTTTGTACTGGACAGGTGTGAAGCTCTGAAAATTTAGGTATTGGCCAGTCCATGTTTCTTTGCGATACACCGATCTTTGAATTGTGCCGTCTGCTCTACGTCTCATTAGAATATCTAGGAACGGTAACGCTTCGTTGTGTTCGTGTTCCATAGATAGAGAGATGTTTTTATGCGTCTTGTTCATTGTGGCCTGAAACGATGTTGCTTGTAGCTCGTCTGTGGTGATAATTAGTATATCGTCCACATAACGCCGGTAAAAGGCCAAGTTGTTGATGTCTGAGGATCTCTTTTTCTTCTAAGTGTGCCATGAAGATGTCCGCTAGAATAGGACCAAGAGGACTCCCCATGGCCACTCCGTCAATTTGGCGGTATGACTTAGTTAGAAAATTGAATTGGATGTTGGCGGTACATAGTAGTAGTAGCCTCTCCAGAATAGGTGTTGGTATGCCTAATTTTAGTTGTTTGTCTTCAATGCGTTCCCTTATTATTTTCACTGTCTCCTCTAATGGAACGTTAGTGAATAGGGAGGCTATATCCATGGATGCCATGTGTTTGTTATTTATGTCCATAGTATCCAATAATTCCACCAGTTGGAATGTATCTCTGAGTATTTTTGGATCGAAGGACTGTCGTACTGGCTTAACATTTCGGCTAACCATCTCGCCATTCGGTGTTGTGCAGAGTTAACCATGGACAGGATAGGTCTTAGCGGGATGCCGGGCTTGTGAAGTTTGGGTAGACCGTACATCTGAGGAGTGTGCGAGCCACGTGGTGTGAGCGTTTTTGCAGTGGCCTCACTGATGAGTCCCGCATTCACAAGTGACTGGATCTCTTTCCTCATTATAGCATCCAGGTCCTCCGACTTGTTTACTTTTTGATCTATCCTGAATTTGGATTCATCTGACAATATTACATCCATTTTTCTCTGGTAATCTGACATGTCCATCAGTACAGTACCGCTCCCTTTGTCAGGTTTCAGTATGACGAGGGTTTTGTTAGCCTTTAACGCTTTTAAGGCAGTAAGGTGTTCGTTGGTCAGCGGACACGTCTGTTTGGAGGGTGTTGTGCGATACTGGTGTTCTAAATCTACCAGTTTGGCCTTCAGCCACCCGACCGACTCAGCAGAGGTAGGTGATAACTTGGAGACTTGATCGAACAACATTTCAAACTGTGCTTGCGACTCAACACGGTTGATGTGTTTAGGCTTTATGCATAATTTTAATCCGTATGCAAGGGCCTCTGTTTCAATGTTGTTGAGTACGTATGACGATAAGTTCCTCACATACTTCTCTGGGTTGTCTAGTACTGACGTTGTTATCCTTTTCAGTGCTCAGTTGATTTGTTGAGGCGAGCATTCTCTGCGATTTTCACCTTGTACACTGCTTCTGTACAGAATTTAGTGAACTTCAAGTAGCCATACAAAATCAATTCTTGGGTGAAGTAGTAGGCAGAACTGTGTGTGCGCTTCAAGTTGGTCAGCTTGGACTGGGTTTCTTCTATCTGGTTTTTTGTCAGTCGTCTCAGGTTTTTTCTTGTCGGACATATTCTGTCCGTCCTCAGAGATCTGAAATACCGGTGAGGAAATATCCCCGTCCTTAGGCATTCCTCGAGAAATCTCAATCGACAATCCTGTATCGATATTTTACACTTCAGCTTGAGTAATCCATCTAATCGCTTCACAGTTGGTAATGGGAGGCGACGTTTGAGAAATTCAAAACAATGTTTTCCCGTAGTGAATTTGAATAACGAAGACACAAACAATAGATTGCACGATTTATTGCCTGGCATATTTCGCTGCATCTCGTCAGGTACATA
Source organism: Cepaea nemoralis (assembly GCA_014155875.1). Taxonomy (NCBI): domain Eukaryota; kingdom Metazoa; phylum Mollusca; class Gastropoda; order Stylommatophora; family Helicidae; genus Cepaea; species Cepaea nemoralis. Next base: position 63,384 of record JACEFZ010011749.1, on the reverse strand, counting down.
CTGCAGAAATCACACAACTTACGTGAATTAACTAGATAAATCCTTCAAGTTGAAATATACACATATTCGCACAGTAATGTCACTTATCTACCACGGTAATTTTAAGCTGACTAACATGTCTTTCTGTTTACACAATTCTGGCTTGCGTTGATAGATCATAATTGCTTCTGCAAATTTTAACAAGCGAGTATTTTGTGTTCTAAACAACACGCGAAATGCAGTGTCTCTGGACACAACGTGGCCACTGGCAACGATGTGCCTGCCGATTGAAGACGCCGGGAATATGCGAAATATGCATATATACGCATATATGCATATATGCATATATATGCGAAATATGCCAGGCAATAAATCATGCAATCTATTGTTTGTGTCTTCGTTATTCAAATTCACTATGGGAAAAACATTGTTTTGAAATACTATATATGGTTTTGTAAAATATGCAGTGTATCAGCTACATTGAGTGCTACTTAGATTTTGATATTCATGTTTTCACTTGTGGTGTGCAGGCTGGCCATTCAGTTGGTTCCATTCTCTGGGCTTCTGCACGTCACTGAGTCACCGTGTGGATCATACAGCATGACGGCCAGACACTGGAAGCACCTGGGATATGTGCCGGTGTCAGGTAGGACAGTAGTTCCACTGTTGTAATCACATTTTACATCGCTGATATCATTCTGCTTGATATTGCTTGTCCATGTGAGAAATGTAGCACAAATTAACGATGATTCTCTTTATTATCCCTCTGGCGTTGCATTGGAATTAGTTAACTATAACTAGATTTTTCAATTGCTGATACAGAATGAGCTTCAAGCCCAAGAAATCAGAAGCTTGTTGTTCATGAAGGGCGTGGTGGCGGAAACCAAGTTATTGGTAGCCAACAAGGTAGTCACCTCTGTCATGGGGAAATCTCTTCAGAGCTTAGGCTGGATGTATGATGTTTAGTTGATGGACATGGCTACAGTACAACAGATTCATGAGACCTCAGAAGTAGTTCTGCAAGTCATCAAGAAGAGCAGACTAATCGGCAGTTTCAAGATGCTGGTGCCTCCAATTTATGTTGATTCCTGTGATTCTATCATCATCAAGTACCATGCCAGTAAATGTGGACGATCGTCTATCAGAAATAAATGACCGTAGACCCCGAAGTAGACCAAGAAGGCGGTGGAGAGATAATATACATACAGATCTACAAGCACTTGGAATCAGCGACTGGCAAGAGAAGGTCCACCAGAGAGACAAATGGAGACGGCTTGTATCTGCAGCAAAGAATCTCAATGGCTTGGAATGCTGAAGAAGATCATCTATCAGTCCATATTTCACATGCATATACCAGCATGGGTTCTATCTAACACTTCATCACTCTTTTCCTCACTACAGTTGATAGCCTTTTATTGGTCAGTATGATTTTCATCTTTTACAAGACTACCTTTGCCATAGCGATTCTTGTTCTAATCTCTACAAGGCATCTTCCATCAGATGTTGTGAATTTTCTGAGTTGTACCAATTCACTTGTTTTAAGATTGGATGCTTCATTGTGGAATTTCTTGTATTTCTTTCTCCTTGGAGACAACCATAACCTCTGTTTTCTTATAACTTAATTCTAACCCTAGGGCATCTGCTAATTTATGACATAAGCACCAGGATATAGATAGGAAGATGTTAAAACCCCGGGGGAAGGCTTAGGAATGTCACTAAATATGTCAGAAGTCACATTTGACAGCAGGAAGGCAGAGCTCATGTTGTCCTTGAAGTCCACCACCAAAGATATAAAGGTGGAAATATCAGGCTCATGGTTATGCATAAGTCCCCAGACTTAACAATTTGTCCAGGCTTCCAACTTGTGCTCAGAGCCAGAAAGACATGGAACGCTGGCAGCACATCTTCTACCATGTCCAACAGGCAGGACTAGTACAGGATGTCCAGTGCTGGTCCAAGGCATCCTGATTGTTGTACTGTTCTCATGTGTTAGTCAACGGATCATCCTCATTGCACATCGAACCATTCAGTCCATAAGTGCTCAGTAAATCCTGCAGCATGTAGGAGCTCACGACACCAGTTCTGCGTTGGTTTATTAATCTTCCTTGGCTTCCTGCATAGTGTTCTTGTTTGGCCACACCTCTTTTAACTTACTGTTCTCGCAGCCTGACCATGGTTGTAGATTCACAGTCATCACTTGGTTCTCGCAAACGACTTAGTTTTCTAGTGCTTATCCTGGTTGTTATACTGTTCTCATGTTGTATAGTTTTCTAATGCTCATTTGGTTTTTGTACTATTCTCATGTGGTATAGTTTCCTAGTGCTTATCTGGTTTTTGTACTATTCTCATGTGTATAGTTGCCTAGTGCTTATCTGGTTTTAGTACTATTCTCATGTGTATAGTTGCCTAGTGCTTATCTGGTTTTTGTACTATTCTCATGTGTATAGTTGCCTAGTGCTTATCTGGTTTTTGTACTATTCTCATGTGGTATAGTTTCCTAGTGCTTATCTGGTTTTTGTACTATTCTCATGTGTATAGTTGCCTAGTGCTTATCTGGTTTTAGTACTATTCTCATGTGTATAGTTGCCTAGTGCTTATCTTGGTTTTAGTACTATTCTCATGTGTATAGTTGCCTAGTGCTTATCTGGTTTTAGTACTATTCTCATGTGTATAGTTGCCTAGTGCTTATCTGGTTTTAGTACTATTCTCATGTGTATAGTTGCCTAGTGCTTATCTGGTTTTAGTACTATTCTCATGTGGTATAGTTTCCTAGTGCTTATCTGGTTGTACTATTCTCATATGTATAGTTGCCTAGTCTTTATCTGGTTTTAGTACTATTCTCATGTGTATAGTTTCGTAGTGATCACATGCATAGTTTCCTAGTGACCACATGTAGTTTCCTAGTGCTCATATATACTTTCCTAGTGATCATATGTATAGTTTCCTAGTGCTCACATATATAGTTTCCTAATTCTCATGTTTATAGTTTCCTAGTTCTCGTGTGTATAGTTTCCTAGTGATCACATGTATAGTTTCCTAGTGATTACATGTATAGTTTCCTTGTGCTCATCTTGGTTGCTATACTGTTCTCATGTGTAGTTTCATAGTACCTATCTTGACCATCATTACCAGGCTACTATTCATGAAATAGTTTCATTAATGTCAAAGATCTGTTTAGTAACAACATGAAATAGTTTCATTAATGTCAAAGATCTGTTTAGTAACAACATGAAATAGTTTCATTAATGTCAAAGATCTGTTTTAGTAACAACTTGAAATAGTTTAATTAATGTCAAGATGTGTTTAGGTAATACACTTGAACATAGTGGTCATTATGTTCAAAGAGATTGTAGTACACACCTTGAAATCGTTTCATATAATTGGTCCAAAGATGTGTTTAGTAAACAACTTCAGACATAGTTTCATTATGTCACAGATGTGTGTTTATAACAACTTGAAACTAGGTTTCATTAATGTCAAAGAGGTGTTTAGTACAACTTGAAATAGTTTCATTAATGTCAAAGATCTGTTTAGTAACAACTTGAAATAGTTTCATTAATGTCAAAGATCTGTTTAGTAACAACTGAAATAGTTTCATTAATGTCAAAGATCTGTTTAGTAACAACTTGAAATAGTTTTCATTAATGTCAAAGAGGTGTTTAGTAAACAACTTGAAATAGTTTCATTAATGTCAAAGATCTGTTAGTAACAACTTGAAATAGTTTCATTAATGTCAAAGATCTGTTTAGTAACACTTGAAATAGTTTTCATTATGTCAAAGAGGTGTTTAGTAACAACTTGAATAGTTTTCATTAATGTCAAGAGGTGTTTAGTAACAACTTGAAATAGTTTTCATTAATGTCAAAGATGTGTTTAGAACAACTTGAAATAGTTTAATTAATGTCAAAGATGTTTTTAGTAACAACTTGAAATAGTTTCATTAATTTCAAGAGGTGTTTAGTAACAACTGAAATAGTTTCATTAATGTCAAAGATGTGTTTAGTAACAACTGAAATAGTTTCATTAATGTCAAAGAGGTGTTTTAGTAACAACTTGAAATAGTTTCATTAATGTCAAAGAGGTGTTTTAGTAACAACTTGAAATAGTTTCATTAATGTCGAAGATCTGTTTAGTAACAACTTGAAATAGTTTCATTAATGTCAAAGATTTGTTTCGTAACAACATGAAATAATATATTTTCTCTGGGCCACTTCAATTAGATCCTCTACTCAGATCTGAAGCCATCCCTGAGTGGCTTGGAGAAAATCAGCAATATCAAGACCAAGATTCAGGCAGCAGTTCAGCAGTATGAGCAGAGAAGCAGAGTTTGCAACTTTGACAGTTGCATTGTATTAGCACCAACACTTGTGATGGATTTTCCAGCTGCATCAGAATTGTAGTGATTGGGACATATTTCATGTCCTCAATGCAGAGATGTGGACATATTTCCTTGTCCTCAGTTAAAATAATATGTGACCATATTCCTTGTCCTTGGAGGCGTGACGTGTGACAATATTTTATCTCCTTAGTTGCAGTGATAACTGACATTTCTTATCCTCGATCACAGTGAATTGTGACAACATCTCTTGTCCTGAAATACAAAGACATGTGACAGTATTTGTCTTTACATGCAGTGATATGTGACAGTATTTCCTGTCCTCAAATGCAGTGACATGACAGTATTTCCTGTCCTCAAATGCAGTGATATGTGATATTTCTCCTCAGATGCGGTGATATACTACAATATTTCTCATCAAATGCAATATGTGACAATATTTATCCTTAAATGCAGTGATCCATGACAATATTTCTTCTCAGATGCAGTGACATGTGACATTATTTCTTCTTCTCCTCAGATGCAGTGATGTGTGCAAACTTATCTGGTGAGCTGAGACCCTTGAATGTGATTCAAGATGAGAACATTTACAAGTAAGCAGACATGGATTGCCTGAGTTTGCATACTTTCTTCTTCTCTTTGCCTGGATTGATTTTGCCTGTCAGTTTCTCTTGATCTCTTTTTTTTTTTTTTGGTTCCATTCCATCAATCACTTCTGTATAGCACTGATGCTGTGTTAAGATTGTTGTGTTGCACTTGATTGATGCTCCTAAAGTCATGTATCCTGATGCACAATGAGTTATATTTATGCTGTACACGCTAGTCAAAGACTGTTGACCAAATGAAACAAGATTTTTGCTTCATTTTGCATTCAACATAGATGGATAAAGATTTCAGGATAATTTTTTTTTCTTCTTCTTCTTCTTCTTCTTCTTCTTCTTCTTCTTCTTCTTCTTCTTCTTCTTCTTCTTCTTCTTCTTCTTCTTCTTCTTCTTCTTCTTCTTCTTCTGTTGCTGCTGCTGCTGCTTCTTCTTCTTTCATCTCACAAAGGAGCATGGGCCCTCAACAAACTCAAGCCAAGCCCTCTGTAGACTGGTTCATATTTCATTGGATTTTGCAGCTAAAACTTTCTGTGGAATGAGGCAACCGGTCTCATGCCACCCTCCTTAGTTACCACGTGCATGGTAGGTTAAAGTGTTACTGTCCTTTGCTTCCCTGATGGGCCATGGCACACAAGATGGACACCAGCCATCTCAGGATCATGGACACAAGCCATCTCAGGATCATGGACACCAGCCGTCTCAGGATCATGGACACAAGCCATCTCAGGATCATGGACACCAGCCATCTCAGGATCATGGACACAAGCCATCTCAGGATCAAAGACACCAGCCATCTCAGGATCATGGACACCAGCCATCTCAGAATCATGGACACGAGCCATCTCAGGATCATGGACACCAGCTGTGTCAGGATCATGGACACAAGCCATCTCAGGATCAAGGACACCAGCCGTCTCAGGATCATGGACACCAGCTGTCTCAGGATCATGGACACCAGCTGTCTCAGGATCATGGACACCAGCTGTCTCAGGATCATGGGCACCAGCTGTCTCAGGATCATGGACACCAGCCATCTCAGGATCATGACACCAGCCGTCTCAGGATCATGGACACCAGCCGTCTCAGGATCATGGACACCAGCCGTCTCAGGATCATGGACACCAGCCTTCTCAGGATCATGGACAAAAGCCATCTCAGGATCATGGACACCAGCCGTCTCAGGATCATGGACACAAGCCATCTCAGGATCATGGACACCAGCCGTCTCAGGATCATGGACACAAGCCATCTCAGGATCAAAGACACCAGCCATCTCAGGATCATGGACACCAGCTGTGTCAGGATCATGGACACCAGCTGTGTCAGGATCATGGACACAAGCCATCTCAGGATCAAGGACACCAGCCATCTCAGGATCATGGACACCAGCCGTCTCAGGATCGTGGACACTAGCCGTCTCAGGATCATGGACACCAGCTGTCTCAGGATCATGGACACAAGCCATCTCAGGATCAAAGACACCAGCCATCTCAGGATCATGGACACCAGCCATCTCAGGATCAAGGACACCAGCCATCTCAGGATCATGGACACAAGCCATCTCAGGATCATGGACACCAGCTGTGTCAGGATCATGGACACCAGCTGTGTCATAATCATGGACACAGCCATCTCAGATCAAGGACACCAGCCATCTCAGGATCATGGACACCAGCCGTCTCAGGATCAAGGACACCAGCCATCTCAGGATCATGGACACCAGCCGTCTCAGGATCATGGACACCAGCCGTCTCAGGATCATGGACACCAGCCTTCTCAGGATCATGGACACAAGCCATCTCAGGATCATGGACACCAGCCGTCTCAGGATCATGGACACAAACCATCTCAGGATCAAGGACACCAGCCATCTCAGGATCATGGACACAAGCCATCTCAGGATCAAGGACACCAGCCATCTCAGGATCATGGACACCAGCCGTCTCAGGATAATGGACACAAGCCATCTCAGGATCAAGGACACAAGCCATCTCAGGATCATGGACACCAGCCGTCTCAGGATCATGGACACCAGCTGTCTCAGGATCATGGACACCAGCCGTCTCAGGATCATGGACACCAGCCGTCTCAGGATCATGGACACCAGCTGTCTCAGGATCATGGGCACCAGCTGTCTCAGGATCATGGACACCAGCCGTCACAGGATTATGGACACCAGCTGTCTCAGGATCATGGACACCAGCCGTCACAGGATCATGGACATCATCTGTCACAGGATTATGGACACCAGCCGTCACAGGATTATGGACACCAGCTGTCTCAGGATCATGGACACCAGCCGTCACAGGACCATGGACATCATCTGTCACAGGATCATGGACACCAGCCATCACAGGATCATGGACATCATCTGTCACAGGATTATGGACACCAGCCATCTCAGATCATGGACACCAGCCATCTCAGGATCATGGACACCAGCCGTCACAGGATTATGGACACCAGCTGTCTCAGGATCATGGACACCAGCCGTCACAGGATCATGGACACCAGCTGTCACAGGATTATGGACACCAGCCGTCTCAGGATCATGGACACCAGCTGTCTCAGGATCATGGGCACCAGCTGTCACAGGATTATGGACACCAGCTGTCTCAGGATCATGGACACCAGCCATCTCAGGATCATGGACACCAGCCGTCTCAGGATCATGGGCACCAGCTGTCTCAGGATCATGGACACCAGCTGTCTCAGGATCATGGACACCAGCCGTCTCAGGATCGTGGGCACCAGCTGTCTCAGGATCATGGACACCAGCCATCTCAGGATCATGGACACCAGCCATCTCAGGATCATGGACACCAGCCGTCACAGGATTATGGACACCAGCTGTCTCAGGATCATGGACACCAGCTGTCACAGGATCATGGGCACCAGCTGTCTCAGGATCATGGACACCAGCTGTCTCAGGATCATGGACACCAGCTGTCTCAGGATCATGGACACCAGCTGTCTCAGGATCATGGACACCAGCTGTCTCAGGATCATGGACACCAGCCATCTCAGGATCATGGACACCAGCCATCTCAGGATCATGGACACCAGCCATCTCAGGATCATGGACACCAGCTGTCACAGGATTATGGACACCAGCTGTCACAGGATTATGGACACCAGCTGTCTCAGGATCATGGACACCAGCCGTCTCAGGATCATGGACACCAGCCATCTCAGGATCATGGACCCCAGCTGTCACAGGATTATGGACACCAGCTGTCACAGGATTATGGACACCAGCTGTCTCAGGATCATGGACACCAGCCGTCTCAGGATCATGGACACCAGCCGTCTCAGGATTATGGACACCAGCTGTCTCAGGATCATGGACACCAGCCGTCTCAGGATCATGGACACCAGCTGTCACAGGATTATGGACACCAGCTGTCTCAGGATCATGGACACCAGCCATCTCAGGATCATGGACACCAGCCATCTCAGGATTATGGACACCAGCTGTCTCAGGATCATGGACACCAGCTGTCTCAGGATCATGGACACCAGCCGTCACAGGATTATGGACACCAGCCATCTCAGGATCATGGACACCAGCCATCTCAGGATCATGGACACCAGCTGTCACAGGATTATGGACACCAGCCATCTCAGGATCATGGACACCAGCCATCTCAGGATCATGGACACCAGCCATCTCAGGATCAAGACACCAGCCATCTCAGGATCATGGACACAAGCCATCTCAGGATCATGGACACCAGCCATCTCAGGATCAAAGACACAAGCCATCTCAGAATCAAGGACACCAGCCATCTCAGGATCATGGACACCAGCTGTCTCAGGATCATGGACACAAGCTGTCTCAGGATCATGGACACCAGCCATCTCAGGATCATGGACATCAGCTGTCTCAGGATCAAGGACACCAGCCATCTCAGGATCAAAGACACCAGCCATCTCAGGATCAAAGACATCAGCCATCTCAGGATCAAAGACACCAGCCATCTCAGGATCAAAGACATCAGCCATCTCAGGATCAAAGACATCAGCCATCTCAGGATCAAAGACATCAGCCATCTCAGGATCATGGACACCAGCCATCTCAGGATCATGGACACCAGCTGTCTCAGGATCATGGACACCAGCTGTCTCAGGATCATGGACACCAGCCGTCTCAGGATCATGGACACCAGCCGTCTCAGGATCATGGACACCAGCTGTCTCAGGATCATAGTGAGTAATATTTATAGCAAGAATCTGCCACCAGATATAAAGAACTTGGTGAATGTGCAGCAGTTATGAGAGGAGCTAGACAAGGAGGTGGTTTTCACACCTGATCAGTTCAGCATTTACAGCCTGACAGTACTTAGAAACATTCGCCTTCAAGAATTACAAACAAGCTGATTGGGATGGGTTTGCCATACTAACGGAACAAATACTGTGAAATTGTATAAACATGGCATGGCAACATGAAACAAATGATGGAAAGTCTAAACAATGCAATAATACAGCTGGCCACTGAGTCCATTCCAAGACGGAGCGAGGACAAATTACAAACATATACTGGACTGAAGAACTACAAAGTTTGGAGGACAAAGTTGAAGGTGTCAGGAAGGCAGCAGAGAGAGAAAAAACAACTGAAGTGAACATCTCTCTCAAAGCCATTTCAGCAAAATACAAAACAACATTAAATCACACAGGTCAGCATTGCCGAATGGATAAGAATGTGCATTCTTAAACAGCTAGTGTACGATGCTGAGGTAAGGGGTTCAGCCCCTACACCAGTCAGTTGGAATAAAATGTTGACTTCTCGTCCTTGACTTGGGGACTTAAATTACAAGTACCTCTAAAGTCAGAGTGGGTTCGCCTTATGGTGAGGGACACTGGTAATCGTGAAATTGAATCCACACGCAAAATTCAGTGTATGGTCTACACTCAAGTTCACAGCTAGCGAGCGTAACAACAAAATGAAATGAAACAAAAAGAGTGGGGGGGGAGGGGGCAGAAAACCTTTGACAGGGATGGAAACTAGTGAAAACCATTAACACTGAAGGGACCCAGTAACAAATAACAATTAAAGAAGGAAATGCCATGCTTACAGAAAAAAGCAGTAAATGCACTTTGCTAGTGAAAACTACAATGATATTACAACAAAAGAAAGCTATCAAAGATAAACAGACACGTCATAATAATACAAAGCCGCAAAATATGATGGCAAATTTAAAATGGAAGAAATGGAACAGGTGATTAGTATATTAAACCCCCGGGAAGGTTAACCCGGTCAACAAAAGAAGTCGGATGTGCCGGCCTAACGGTGCAAGAACGCAGCTCTGCTGTAAACAGGCACAACGCAATCACATCCGAGAAAAAAAAAACTCCTGATGAACGCAGAAGAAGAAGAAGAAGTAGTATACTAAACAAAGAAGAAATCACCAGGAAAAGGTGGAATCGCAAACCAAATCAAATAGGACTGGATACTAGCACCCAAAACTACTAGCAGTCCAAAATTACAACTGGAAGAGATGAATAGTCCAACATTCATGGAAGGAAGCTATACTAATGCCAGTCCCAAAGACAGGAAAAGAACTGGAATAACTAAATGGCTATCGACCTGTCAATCTACTTAGTTACGTAGGAAAATTAATGGAACACATTATTACTGACAGGCTAACATGGGGGTGGGGGAGAGAACACCTTAACTCTACACCATATTCAGAAAGTACAGATCAAATAACCTATATAGCTCAGGAAATAGTTTCAAGAGAAAAAGCACACACTAGTGGTTTGGATATATTTAGAAGAAGCATTTGATATGCAGAACAGAGAAAATTATTTTGCCTACACCCGCTTCATTTCAGGACAAACTCTATGGAGATGCTGACCACATTACTCGTCAAGTTCTGATGTGCCTGTTAGAAATATGCCAAAAACACACGAAGACGTGTGAAATATTCCTTTACTCGCTACTTGTTAAAATATCAGATGATAGAAATGGAGAGTCATAATCACCAATGCCTGCTCTAGACTGGCACATGAACAATGAACAGAATAATGAATAAAACTTGTGGTGTGCAGATTGGCTGATGCAGTTGTGTTGCCTATTCAAGGTGTTTTTTTTGTGAAAGCTTTACGCAAGCTAGGATCACACAAGGCAGTTCAACAGCTGGTTGTGTGAAACTAGTATACAACCTGTAACATAGTCAGTTCAACAGCTTCTTATGTGAAACTCGTTCACAACCTGTAACAGAAAGTTCAACAGCTGGTTGTGTGAACTTTGGTACAAATCCTCCTGTTAAACATAGTGTCTTCTATACAGGAACTTACAGTTATACGTGATTTGTGGAACAGAAATATAAATACTTGCATGAATCGTATGAACATTGTGTCTTCTGGACATTAACATACTTATATATCGAAGACACAAACAATAGATTGCACGATTTATTGCCTGGCATATTTCGCTGCATCTCGTCAGGTACATACTGCAGAAATCACACAACTTACGTGAAATTAACTAGATAAATCCTTCAAGTTGAAATATACACAATTTCGCCACAGTAATGTCGATTAGTCTACCACGGTAATTTTAAGCTGACGAACATGTCTTTCTGTTTACACAATTCCTGGCTTGCGTTGATAGATCTAATTGCTTCTGCAAATTTTAACAAACGAGTATTTTGTGTTCTAAACAACACGCGAAATGCGGTGTCTCTGGACACAACGTGGCCACTGGCAACGATGTGCCTGCCGATTGAAGACGCCGGGAGCTTCCGGTGTGTCGGCTCCTCACGGCTAGCATCTCCTGTGTGTTGTATCTTGTTGACCCATTGAGGTATGTGTTCTGACACCCGTTTGTTAAGCTGTCTCTCTTTTCTACCAATGTAAACGGCCTGGCATCTACATGTGAATTGGTAAATACAATTGTTTGTGGCGTACAAAGGAATAGGCTCTTTGACTGCTGGTGTAGGAATCGTACGGTTTTACATCTAATGACTGGAGTTGCTGCACAGAATGTTTGACCTACTGCTGTAGTAAGCCTGTCTTGTAGACGTTGCATTACGTCATCCCCTCGAAAGGTTAGCTGGATGAATACCTTGAGTTTAGGGACTGTAGTGTCTGCTTTGGGTTTGGGCTGTTGGCAATGGCGCTTTATAAATCCTGTGGAGTACCCATTCAGGTTTAAGACATTCTTCAGAGTTTCAATTCCTCTGTCAGTGTGTCCTGGTGCATATCTTTCTAGCACGGTCAAAAAAGGTCCGTACTAAGCCCCGTTTGTACTGGACAGGTGTGAAGCTCTGAAATTTGGGTATTGGCCTCCATGTTTCTTTGCGATACACCGATCTTTGAATTGTGCCGTCTGCTCTACGTCTCATTAGAATATCTAGAACGGAACGCTTCGTTGTGTTCGTTTTTAAAGATAGAGAGATTTTTTTATGGTCTTGTTCATTGTGGCCTGAACGATTTTGCTTGTACTCTCTGGGGATAATTAGTATATCGTCCACATAACGCCGGTAAAGGCCAAGTTGTTGATGTCTGAGGATCTTTTTTCTTCTAAGTGTGCCATGAAGATGTCCCTAGAATAGGACCAAGAGGACTCCCCATGGCCACTCCGTCAATTTGGCGGTATGACTTAGTTAGAAATTGAATTGGATTTTGGGCGGTACATAGTAGTAGTAGCCTCTCCAGAATAGGTGTTGTATCCCAATTTTAGTTTTTTGTTTTCAATGCGTTCCCTATTATTTTCACTGTCTCCTCTAAGGGAAGTTAGTGAATAGGGAGCTATATCCATGGATGCCATGTGTTTGTTATTTTGTCCATAGTACCCAATATTCCCCAGTTGGAATGTATTTTGAGTATTTTTGGATCGAAGGACTGTCGTACGGGCTTAACTTTTCGGCTAACCATCTCGCCATTCGGTGTTGTGCAGAGTTAACCATGGACAGGAAGGTCTAGCGGGATGCGGCTTGTGAAGTTTGGGTAGACCGTACATCTGAGGAGTGTGCGAGCCACGTGGTGTGAGCGTTTTTGCAGTGGCCTCCTGATGAGTCCCGCATTCACAAGTGACTGGATCTTTTTCCTATTATAGCATCCAGGTCCTCCGATTTTTTCTTTTTGATCTACCCTAAATTTTGGATTCATTGAAAATTTTACATCCATTTTTCTCTGTAATCTGAATGCCATCAGTACAGTACGCCCCTTTGTCAGGTTTCAGTATGACGGGGTTTTGTTACCCTTTAACGCTTTTAGGCAGTAAGGTGTTCGTTGGGTCACGGAACGTTGTTTGGAGGGTTGTGCGACGGGTGTTCTAAATCTACCATTTTGGCCTTCACCCCCGACCGACTCAGCAGAGGTGGGTGATAATTGGAGATTTGATCGAAAAACATTTCAAACTGTGTTTGGATCAACAGGGTTTATGTGTTTAGGCTTTTGCATAATTTTAACCCGTATGAAAGGGGCCCCTCTGTTTCAATTTTGTTGAGTACGTATGACGATAAGTTTCCCCACATACTTCCTGGGTTGTCTGTACTGACGTTTTTACCTTTTCAGTGCTCATGATTTGTTTAGGCGAGCATTCTCTGCATTTTCACTTGTACACTGTTCTGTACAGAATTTAGTGAACTTTAAGTACCCTACAAACTCAATTCTTGGGTGAAGTAGTAGGCAGAACTGTGTTGCGCTTCAAGTTTGGGCAGCTTGGACTGGGTTTTTTCTATCTGGTTTTTTTTCAGTCGTCTCAGGTTTTTTTTTGTCGGACATTTCTGTCCGTCCTCAGAGATCTGAAACCGGTGAGGAAATTCCCCGTCCTTAGGCATTCCTCGAGAAACTCAATCGACAATCCTTATCAATTTACACTTTAGCTTGAGTAATCCATCTAATCGCTTCACAGTTGGTAAAGGGGGGGACGTTTGAGAAATTCAAACAATGTTTTTCCCCTAGTGATTTTAATAAAGAAGACACAAACAATAGATTGCACATTTATTTCCTGGCATGTTCGCGCATCTGCAGGTACATCTGCAGAAATCACCCAAATTAGTGAAATTAACTAGATAAATCCTTCAAGTTTAAAATACACTATCGCACAGTATGCACTTTTTCTACCCGGTAATTTTTAAACTGACTAACATGTCTTTTTGTTTACAAATTTGGCTTGATTGATTGATCATAATTGCTTTTGCAAATTTTTAACAAATGAGTATTTTGTGTTCTAAACAACACGCGAAATGCAGTGTCTCTGGACACAACGTGGCCACTGGCAACGATGTGCCTGCCGATTGAAGACGCCGGGAATATGCGAAATATGCATATATACGCATATATGCATATATGCATATATATGCGAAATATGCCAGGCAATAAATCATGCAATCTATTGTTTGTGTCTTCGTTATTCAAATTCACTATGGGAAAACATTGTTTTGAAATACTATATATGGTTTGTAAAATAGCAGTTGTATCAGCTTACATTGAGTGCTACTTAGATTTTGATATTCATGTTTCACTTGTGGTGTGCAGGTGCCATTCAGTTGGTTCCATTCTCTGGCTTCTGCACGTCACTGAGTCACCGGTGGATCATACAGCATGACGGCCAGACACTGGAAGCACCTGGGATATGTGCCGGTTCAGGTAGGACAGTAGTTCCACTGTTGTAATCACATTTACATCGCTGATATCATTCTGCTTGATATTGCTTGTCCATGTGAGAAATGTAGCACAAATAACGATGATTCTCTTTATTATCCCTCTGGCGTTGCATTGGAATTAGTTAACTATAACTAGATTTTTCAATTGCTGATACAGAATGAGCTTCAAGCCCAAGAAATCAGAAGCTTGTTGTTCATGAAGGGCGTGGTGGCGGAAACCAAGTTATTGGTAGCCAACAAGGTAGTCACCTCTGTCATGGGGAAATCTCTTCAGAGCTTGGCTGGATGTATGATGTTTATTGATGGACATGGCTACAGTACAACAGATTCATGAGACCTCAGAAGTGGTTCTGCAAGTCATCAAGAAGAGCAGACTATCGCAGTTTCAAGATCTGGTGCCTCCAATTATGTTGATTCCTGTGATTCTATCATCATCAAGTGCCATGCCAATAATGTGGGTGATCATCTATCAGAAATAAATGACCGTAGACCCCGAGTAACCAAGAAGACGGGGAGAGATAATATACATACATACCTACAAGCACTTGGAATCAGCGACTGGCAAGAGAAGGTCAACCAGAGAGACGAATGGAGACGGCTTGTATCTGCAGCAAAGAACCTCAATGGCTCGGAACGCTGAAGAAGAAGATCATCTATCAGTCCATATTTCACATGCATATACCAGCCTGGGTTCTATCTAGCACTTCAACACTCTTTTCCCCACTGCAGTTGACAGCTTTTATTGGGTCAGTATGATTTTCATCTTTTAAAAGACTACCTTTGCCTTAGCGATTCTTATTCTAATCTCTACAAGACATCTTCCATCAGATGTTGTGAATTTCTGAGTTAGTTGTACCAATTCACTTGTTTTAAGTTTGGATGCTACATTGTGGCTTTTCTTGTATTTCTTTTTTCTTGAGACGCCCATAACCTCCGTTTTCTTATAACTTAATTCTAACCCTAGAGCTCTGCTAATTTATGACATAACACCAGGATAGTAGGAAGTGAAAACCCCCTGGGGAAAGCTTAGGCTGTCACTACATATGTCAGAAGTCACATTTGACAGCAGAGGAGAGCTCATGTTGTCCTTGAAGTCCACCCCCAAAGATAAAAAGCGGGAAATATCAGGCTCAGGGTTTTATCATGAGTCCCCAACTTAAAAATTGTCCGGGGTTTCCAACTTGTGCTCAGACCCAAAAAGACATGGAACGCGGGCAGCCATCTTCTACCATGTCCAACAGGCAGGACTAGTACGGATGTCCAGTGCTGGTCCGGGATCCTGATTGTTGTACTGTTATCATGTGTTAGAAGGCAGATCATCCTCATTGCACATCGAACCATTAGTCCCTAAGTGCTCAGTAAAACCTGCGCATGTAGCAGCTCACGACACTAGTTCTGTGTTGGTTTTATTAATCTTCCTTGCTTCCCGCATAGTTCTTGTTGGCCACACCTCTTTTATTACTGTTCTCGCAGCTGACCGGGTGTAGATTCAGTCATCACTTGGTTCTCACAAAAAACTTACAGTTTTTTAGTGCTTATCCTGGTTGTTGTACTGTTCTCTGTGTATAGTTTTCTAGTGCTCATTTGGTTTTTTTACTATACTCATGTGTTATTGCCTAGTGCTTATCTGGTTTTTGTACTATTCTCATTTGGTATAGTTTTCCGTGTTTCTGGTTGTATTATTCTCATGTGTATAGTTTCCTAGTGCTTTCTGGTTGTACTATTCTGTGTATAGTTTCCTAGTGCTTATCTGGGTTTACTATTTTCATGTGGTATAGTTTCCTAGTGCTTATCTGATTGTACTATTCTCATGTGGTATAGTTGCCTAGTGCTTATCGGTTGTACTATTTATGTGGTTATTTTCTAGTGTTTATCTGGTTGTACTATTCTCATGTGTATGTTTCCTAGTGCTTATCGGGTTTGTTTTTCTCATGTGGTAATTTCCTATGCTTATGTGGTTTGTATTATTCTCATGTGGTATAGTTTCCTAGTGCTTATGGGGTTGTACTATTCTCATGTGGTATAGTTGCCTAGTGCTTATGGGGTTGTATTATTCTCATTGGTATAGTTTTCATAGTGCTTATGTGGTTGTACTATTCTCAGGGGGTATAGTTGCCTAGTGCTTATCTGGTTGTTGTACTATTCTCAGTGTATAGTTCCCTAGTGTCACATGTAAGTTTCCTAGTGACCACATGTTTCCTAGGCTCATATATAGTTTCCTAGTGACCACATGTAGTTTCCTAGTGCTCACATATATAGTTTCCTAATTCTCATGTGATAGTTTCCATTCTCATGTGTATATTTTCCTAGTGATTGTGATATTTTCCTAGTGATCATTTTTATGTTCCTAGTGATCACATGTATATTTTACCTTGTGCTCATCTTGGTTGCTGTACTTTTCCCGTGTTTTACAGTTTCATGGGCCTATCTTGACAATCATTACCAGGCTACTATTCATGAAATAGTTTCATTAATGTCAAAGATGTGTTTAGTAAAAACATGAAATAGTTTCATTAATGTCAAAGATCTGTTTAGTAAAAACATAAATAGTTTCATTAATGTCAAAGATGTGTTTAGTAACAACTTAAAATAGTTTAATTAATGTCAAAGATGTGTTTAGAAATAACTTGAAATAGTTTCATTAATGTAAAGAGATTTTTAGTACCAACTTGAAATAGTTTCATTAATTCAAAGATGTGTTTAGTAACAACTTGAAATATTTTTCATTAATGTCAAAGAGGTTTTTAAAACAATTGAAATATTTCATTAATGTCAAAGGGTTTTTTTAGTAAAAACTTAAAATAGTTTCATTAATGTCAAAAAATCTGTTTAGTAAAACTTGAAATAGTTTCATTAATGTCAAAGATCTGTTTAGAAACCCCTTTTAAATAGTTTCTTTAATGTCAAAGTTTGTTTGTAACAACTTGAAATATTTTTCATTAATGTCAAAGAGGTTTTTTAGTAACAACTTAAAATAGTTTCATTAATGTCAAAGATCTGTTTAGTAAAACTTAAAATAGTTTCATTAATGTCAAAGATCTGTTAGTAAAAAAACAAATGTTTTTTTAAATGTCAAAGAGGTTTTTTAGTAACAACTTGAATATTTTTCTTAATTCAAAGAGGTGTTTAGTAACAACTTGAAATAGTTTCTTTAAATGTCAAAGATGTGTTTAGAACAACTTGAAATATTTAATTAATGTCAAAGATGTTTTAGTAACAACTTGAAATAGTTCTTTAAATTTTTAAAAGAGGTGTTTAGTAACAACTTGAAATAGTTTCATTAATGTCAAAGATGTGTTTAGTAACAACTTGAATAGTTTCATTAATGTCAAAGAGGTGTTTAGTAAGCAACTTGAAATAGTTTTCATTAATGTCAAAGAGGTGTTTAGTAACAACTTGAAATAGTTTCATTTAATGTCGAAGATCTGTTTAGTAACAACTTGAAATAGTTTCATTAATGTCAAGATTTGTTTCGTAACAACATGAAATAATATATTTCTCTGGGCCACTTCAATTAGATCCTCTACTCAGATCTGAAGCCATCCCTGAGTGGCTTGGAGAAAATCAGCAATATCAAGACCAAGATTCAGGCAGCAGTTCAGCAGTATGAGGCAGAGAAGCAGAGTTTGCAACTTTGACAGTTGCATTGTATAGCAACCAACACTTGTGATGGATTTCCAGCTGCATCAGAATTGTACTGATTGTGTGTGAGCAAGTTGCATGAGTTGTCTTTTACTTGATGTCTCGTACTTGATATGATTGGTTATGTCCGTTTTCTCTTGATTTTTTACTTCATCCACTTGTTAGCTATTTTATAGCAGATTAGAATGTTATTGTATGAATTTTTATTTCTGGAATAAATCGGATGAAATATGTTTGATTGTTGCATGTTTTGTTTCTGAATGTATGACACAACTTTAGTTGAGCCTGTTTCTGATGTATGGCTCATATGTGCATAATATATATAATCATAGAGGGGAATGTGCCCGGGAAGAGAGGAAGAGGAAGGCCAAAGAGAAGATGGGTGTAGGATGTGGCAGATGATCTCCAGATGGGTGTATCGGATGCAAGACATCTTGCTTATGATGGAGAAGTTTTCCGGAAGGTTCTGCAAAGGACAGGCTACTGAATGAATAAATAATATGGACTGCTGAATCACTCATTGAAAGGTGGAGACTGATGGTGAGATTTAGTTCAGTCTGATGGCGTGGCTGCTGGTAGGCTTCGTTGTTGTTGATTATTTGGTTGTTTCGGGATTTAAAATTTAAATATTGAGCACAACCCACTACTGGCAACGCTGATCGTATTCTGGTATGAACCTAAGGCCTATCCACGTCAATATGGAAGCACTATACCCGAGTTTCGCTCTCGTTTGAGCTCGTCAGTAGTGCATATCAAATTTATTATTAATTGTTGGATTTTAGGAGGCCTGGTGTTCCGTGCCAGTGAGAAGTCCTGACCGTTCGGGTCCACATCGATTGACGGGCGTCAGTTGCGGCGATTGGGCAATCTTGAGCATAGTCTACGATGGGTGACGTTGTGATATTCTGTTGTGATAATTTGGCGTGTCCAGCATGTGTTCGCGATGTTGTTGTTGGTGGTGGTGTCTAGCAGCATGTAGCTTCCACCCTTTGACTCGTTGCATTTATTTATGCCAGCAAGTGTTCTTCACCGGCTGTGTTGTTCCATGTAAAGTCTTTCCCAGTCATCGCACGGATATGTACAAAGCAGACACTCAGAAGTGATGTCTGACAGTCCCCCGTAGGATATGTACAAAGCAGACACTCAGAATGAATGTCTGACAGTCCAGTAAGGATATGTACAAAGCAGACACTCAGAATGAATGTCTGACAGTCCAGTAAGGATATGTACAAAGCAGACACTCAGAATGAATGTCTGACAGTCCAGTAAGGATGTGTACAAAGCAGACACTCAGAAGTGATGTCTGACAGTCCCCGTAGGGATATGTACAAAGCAGACACTCAGAATGAATGTCTGACTGTCCAGTAAGGATATGTACAAAGCAGACACTCAGAATGAATGTCTGACAGTCCAGTAAGGATATGTACAAAGCAGACACTCAGAATGAATGTCTGACAGTCCCCGTAAGGATTAGTTTAGTCGTTGGATCAACATCACGGCACACGGTTTAACCCATAAGTGCTCCGTTTTCCTCCTAACTCAAACCTGAGTCTGGAGAAACTCAGCTCAATGCACGAACTCCGTTGCATCGGCGAGGATCCTGAAATACTTTGGGTAGATTTTTAACTCGAAATTTTGCCCGGGCAGCGCCGTTAGGCTACTCTTTTTCTATTTCCAACTGCCATGGGATTTTTTACGTGCGCAACAATACACACGGGCGTCCGATCTCACTACCCAGAGACCAGGGGAAATTTATTACTGGAAGTCCAGGTGGATTTTTTAAATAAATCCCGGTCCTCACCGGGGCCTGAACCCGTGACCTCCAGCACTCGAGGCGGACACCATACCTCGAGACCACTCATCCCCCTCCCCGTAAGGATATCTACAATGCAGTCACTCCAGCTGTGGTTGGAGCCTGTTTAGATGCATGCTAAGCGACATGTATGTGAAGTCTGGCTTGCCTTGTTAGTCCAACAGAGAAATCAAACAAATAAAGGCTTTGTAACATAGCCAGTACAATTTGGCCTTGATACACAAACTCCACTCTCTGATGTGTTGGAGTGATACTAGAAAAGGATGATGGTTTTACCATGTTACAAGATTGGTCAGCCAAGCCGTAGAAACAACTATCCCAGAAATTAAGATGAGATGTAAGAAATGGATGATGGAAGACACCTTAAAAACCATTGAAACAAGAAGAAATAACAAATATAACAATGAAACATATGAAGAGTTCAACAGGAAAATTAGGAAATTGTGCAAAGAAGTATGGCTTGAGGGAAATTGAAAACCAACACACACCCGGAATACCAAATTAAAATACAAAAGAATTAATGACATCACTAACAAAAGAACACACATCAATGGGTTGCCTAAAAACCAAAGATGGCAAAATCGTAATAGAAAAAGATCATATTTTACATGTGTGGTCAGACTAGGTGAAAGACCTTTATGATGATACAAGAGAAGAACAGTATGACATTCGTAATAATGAAGGACCATCAATTTTGAAGATGGAAGTTCAGAATGCTCTTAACCATATGAAAACTGGCAAGACCCCTGTTCAGACAACATCACAACAGAAATTATCAATGCCTTAGAATAATATGAAATCGACCAATCACTAGACTGCTGAACACAATATATGATACTGGAGATATACCTCTTGAATTATGTAATTCTATATTTATTGCAATCCTGAAGAAATCAAGAGCCTTGGAATGTGATTAACATCCAACAATTAGTATAATGCACCACATCACAAAGATTTCACTAAGAATCATCATGCAAAAAGTTAGGAAGAAAATTCAGCCCAAAATAGAGCTATATGGGTTCGTAGAAGGCAAGGGTACAGTAAATGCTGTGTATATGCTGAGACCATTAATTGAGCGCTCTATAAAGTAAATAAAGACCTACGTCTTTGCTTTATTAACTTCAGAAAGGTTATTGATAAAGTAAGACATGTCATGATGAAGATGCTTGCAGATCTACAAATTGATGGGGAAAACCTTGGATTTGTAAAAAAAAAAATATATATATATATTTTATATATATATATATATATATATAATATATATATATATATATATATATATATATATATTTTATATATATATATATTAGAAACAAGCTGCCATAAAGATTGATAATGAAGTAGGTAAATATCGGCCTGTTAAGGGGAGTATGCAACAGGGGTGTGTAATGTCTCCAGATATTTTGTCCCTATACAGTGAAAATATGTTTTTGAAATTTAGAAATTAGAGCAGTGGTTCTCAACCTTTTTTTGGCCCGTGTCCCCCTTCACCATATTTTCAGAACGTCATTCCCCCCCCGCTTTGTATTTCCTACCTAAAAATCCCCCCCCCCCCCTTTACACAGTATACGTAATAATGGAAGCTAAATTTAATAGCACATACTAAAGTAAAACAAGTCTAGTCATCCACATAAAACGTGATTTGTGGGTCTACTTACTTTATAAAATGAATTTTAGAAGGGTGAGACGTACAGAACCGTAAAGTATGAAGGGAAAAACAATATCAAGTAATTGGTTCTTGTATTAACGCGATCTTAAACAATCTTAATTCTCTCCTGGGGGGGGGGGGGGGGGGAAATTCCCCACCGGTTGAGAACCACTGTATTAGAGAAATCATCATTGGAGGACATCAATAACATTACAGGGACGCAGAGGTGTTTCCAAGGCACCAGGACCGGGTTATATACTGGCCAATCCTGGTCGAGCGTCCTGGTCAACAGGTCCCTTCGGGGTCCTGGCTAAAGTCAGTAGGATCGCCGATTCCTCAAAGTCGGAGAGTGTCTGCCTGTACGGCGAGGAACCACCAGTCTGCACACCAATAAGCCAGACATGGGACAACGGATACTCACGCAAACCTCGTGTCCTGTATGACATCACACTGATGTTGGACAACAGGATGCCTTCATCCGACATACAGGACTTCGCGTTGGAGCTCAAGCCAACGAACACAAGCAAGCAATAACATTACATATGCGGATGATACAGTATTGATTGCAGACAATGATGCGGTTTTGCACACAATGAACAACTAGGGTTAGAATTACAGTATAAGAAGACACAGATTATGGTCGTCACTAGGAAGAACGAAATACCACAATGTATAATACTATACAAGTAAATGGGAATATTCTTTAACAAGTGAATCAGTACAATTATCTCAGAATAGTCATAACATCTGATGGGGAGGTGCTTTGGCGAGATTAAAACAAGAATCGCCCTGACGAAGGTAGCCTTTTGCATGATAGAAAACATACTGACCAATAAAAAGATGTCAATTGCATCGAGAAAAAGAGTGTTGACATGCTACATAGAACCTGTACTTTTGTGAGGATGTGAAGTGTGGACAATGAACAGACAAGCTTAAAAACTTATGATGGCTGCGGAAATGTGGTTTCTGAGGAAAATGCCAAAAATACAAGGACGGAAATAAAAACCAATGACCAAGTCCTACAAGAAACAACTGGTAAGATTGAGAGGGGAAAGAACAAGGAGAAGCAGAGAAGTAAATACCTAGGATGACTTGGCCATATGGTATGGTCAAGACAAGAACACACAAAGGGGGCTGAGTGTCTCGAGGTATGGTGTCCGCCTCGAGTGCTGGAGGCCCCGGTGAGGACCGGGATTTATTTTAAATCCAAAAGGGCTGGATGGGAGATAACACCACAACAGTGAGAGTCTAACGTCCTAAGAAACCCCCCGGGAAGGTTAACCCGGTCAACAAATGCCCGCAGAAGTCGGATGTGTCGGCCTAACGGCGCAAGAACGCAGCTCTGCTGTAAACAGGCACAACGCAATCACATCCGAAAAAAAACCTCCGGATGAACGAAGAAGAAGAAGAAGAAGTACCCCCTGGATATAACAGGACCAGTATCAGTAGATAATTATTTATTATTATTATTATTATTATTCTCATTATGTTTACAGTAGGCCTGCGCTGTGATAATAAACGGCGTTATAACTGACAACGTTCTTCGGTGTGGACTCCGTCATTATTTAGTTCGTTGACTCTGAATCTGCCAATTGCGTTTGAGCCGTAGTTAATTTTGAGTTGAAATGTTTAACTTATGTTGAACCCCTGGATATCGCATGGCAACTTCGCACTGGAGTTCACAGCCAGCGAACACAAGCAAGAAGAAAGGTGACAATGTGAATTCTGAATCGTACTGTGAAGTTATATCGATATTTCATGATGCAATTCGAAGAAAACGTCCAGGACTGCTGACTAGAGGAGTGTTGCTTCTTCATGACAACGTCAGACCACATACGGCTCGATTAACTCAGGAGAAAATTAACCAGCTAAGGTGAGACGTTCTGGAACATCCACCTTACAGCCCCGACTTAGCTCCTAGCGATTTCCACCTTTTTGGTCCACTGAAAACCCACCTTGGCGGGAGACATTTTGCGAATGACGCCAAAGTTGAATGTGAAGTTAAAACGTGGTTTAGAAAACAGAGCACGCAGTTCAAATTCAGCCGGTTTGGGAGGACTGATAAAACGATGGGATAAGTGTATCAATGTTGGTAGAACTTATGTTTGAGAAATAAAGGGACAATGTATATACAAAAATAAACTGGTTTCAAGTTATATTTAGTTATTTTTCTGTAGCCATTTGTGACTTACTTATTGACTTCTCCTCGTAGATCGATAGATTCATAGATAGGTAGGGAGGCGGGCGGATGGATGGATAGATAGATAGACAGACATGTAGATAGGTAGGTAGGTAGGTAGGTAGAACGAAAATCTTTATTTTCAAAGGTCTAAGAATTGGGCACGCAGGCCCGTCTGACATTCTGCCCTTCTTCTCTATTTCCTCTCATACATTCTTTCATTCAACATCTCTTATGAAGCAATTCTTTGACCAAAAAAAATAACAATGAGCATTAAAGCGCATGAAAAATAATCAATAATACATGACTCGTAGAGGCAATGTTTAACATGGGCATCATGAATACCCAAGGTGGGTGTAACGTGCCATACATATGGGACTAGTTGTCGTTCGAGATAATGTATATAGATAGATGGATGGGTGGATGGATGGATAGGCAGGCAGGCAGATAGATAGATAGACAAGCAGCAGGGGCGTCACTAGGGGGTGCGGGGGGTGCGGGCCGCACCGGGTGACACCCTCAAGGGGTGACACCAAAATAAAAAAATTGCAAATTTGACAAAGCAGACATAGCAAAATAACAAAAATTTAACTTTGTCCGAGTTTGTCGAAGTTCTTTATTTATGTTTTACCTGAAGTATTGAAGTTATATTGTTCAATTTGTTTTCTTTCTTATATCCTTATTAACTTTTTGACTTATTTTACAAACATTACTATATGCGATTATATATGGTACAGGAACACTCGGAAGAAGAACATGGTGAAAGTCTAGAGGGGTGACACCAAGAGTTTACCGCACTGGGTGACACCAACCCCAGTGACGCCACTGACAAGCAGACAAATAGGTAGGTAGGTAGACAGCCAGCTTGGTACATAGATTGGTGGACATAAAAATATTCAGACAACCAGCCAATTATGCAGACTAGCAAACGGTGGTTGATCTCGTCTTACCTGATGTTGCCCCCCAGCCTGCGATGGTGCAGGATTGACCGCTGGTGATTCTGTAGTCGGGGTTCAGGCAGATGGGCGTAGCACAAATCTGGGTGAAGTCTATGGGCTCATCCAGCGTCAATACAGCCACGTCATTTTCTGAAACCACAAGTTTAAAACTGACAACAGCAGGTGTACATGATATGTCCGCTCATGTGATTTATGTGAGGATGAGTTTCGTGATCCCGCATACCCGCGTTCAAATCACAGCTACGGCGAGATTTGTCAGCAGGCCGCTCTGTGTTGGTTTCTTACAAAATGGTATGGGTGCCCGTCGTTCAGAAAGCAAGGCAAACTACTGAATGTAAACTTGCCAAGAGATCACAACAGCAGCACAAAAATTGCTGGTGTTGACTGCAACGTCCTGTAAAGGATATGCAACAATGTATCTTACATGTCAGCTCATGGGTTTCATGTTTTAGTCTACATACATATCTGTCTGACATTTCAGCTCATGGGCGTCATGCTTTAGTCTACATACATATCTGTCTGACATATCAGCTCATGGGTTTCATGTTTTAGTCTGCATACACATCTGACGTGTCAGGTCATGGGTTTCATGTTTTAGTCTACATACATATCTGACATGTCAGTTCATGGGTTTCATGTTTTAGTCTACATACGTATCTGTCTGACATGTCAGCTCGTGGGTTTCATGTTTTAGTCTACATACATATCTGACATGTCAGCTCATGGGTTTCATGTTTTAGTCTACATACGTATCTGACGTGTCAGCTCATGGGTTTCATGTTTTAGTCTACATACATACCTGACATGTAAGCTCATGGGTTTCATGTTTTAGTCTACATACATATCTGACATGTCAGCTCATGGGTTTCATGTTTTAGTCTACATATATATCTGACATCTCAGCTCATGGGTTTCATGTTTTAGTCTACATACATATCTGACAAGTCAGCTCATGGGTTTCATGTTTTAGTCTACATACATATCTGACATGTCAGCTCATGGGTTTCATGTTTTAGTTTACATACATATCTGACATGTCAGCTCATGGGTTTCATGTTTTAGTCTACATACATATCTGACATCTCAGCTCATGGGTTTCATGTTTTAGTCTACATACATATCTGACAAGTCAGCTCATGGGTTTCATGTTTTAGTCTACATACATATATGTCTGACATGTCAGCTCATGGGTTTCATGTTTTAGTTTACATACATATCTGACATGTCAGCTCATGGGTTTCATGTTTTAATCTACATACGTATCTGACATGTAAGCTCATGGGTTTCATGCTTTAGTCTACATACATATATGTCTGACATGTCAGCTCATGGGTTTCATGTTTTAGTCTACATACATATATGTCTGACATGTCAGCTCATGGGTTTCATGTTTTAGTCTACATACATATCTGACATGTCAGCTCATGGGTTTCATGTTTTAGTCTACATACGTATCTATCTGACATGTCAGCTCATGGGTTTCATGTTTTAGTCTACATACATATCTGACATGTCAGCTCATGGGTTTCATGTTTTAGTCTACATACACATCTGACATGTCAGCTCATGGGTTTCATGTTTTAGTCTACATACATATCTGTCTGACATGTCAGCTCATGGGTTTCATGTTTTAGTCTACATACATATCTGACATGTCAGCTCATGGGTTTCATGTTTTAGTCTACATACATATCTGACGTGTCAGCTCATGGGTTTCATGTTTTAGTCTACATACATATCTGTCTGACATGTCAGCTCATGGGTTTCATGTTTTAGTTTACATACATATCTGACATGTCAGCTCATGGGTTTCATGTTTTAATCTACATACGTATCTGACATGTAAGCTCATGGGTTTCATGCTTTAGTCTACATACATATCTGACATGTAAGCTCATGGGTTTCATGCTTTAGTCTACATACATATATGTCTGACATGTCAGCTCATGGGTTTCATGTTTTAGTCTACATACATATATGTCTGACATGTCAGCTCATGGGTTTCATGTTTTAGTCTACATACATATCTGACGTGTCAGCTCACGGGTTTCATGTTTTAGTCTACATACGTATCTATCTGACATGTCAGCTCATGGGTTTCATGTTTTAGTCTACATACATATCTGACATGTCAGCTCATGGGTTTCATGTTTTAGTCTACATACATATCTGACATGTCAGCTCATGGGTTCATGTTTTAGTCTACATACGTATCTATCTGACATGTCAGCTCATGGGTTTCATGTTTTAGTCTACATACATATCTGACATGTCAGCTCATGGGTTTCATGTTTTAGTCTACATACATATCTGACATGTCAGCTCATGGGTTTCATGTTTTAGTCTACATACATATCTGACATGTCAGCTCATGGGTTTCATGTTTTAGTCTACATACGTATCTGTCTGACATGTCAGCTCATGGGTTTCATGTTTTAGTCTACATACGTATCTGACATGTCAGCTCATGGGTTTCATGTTTTAGTCTACATACGTATCTGACATGTCAGCTCATGGGTTTCATGTTTTAGTCTACATACATATCTGTCTGACATTTCAGCTCATGGGCTTCATGTTTTAGTCTACATACGTATCTGACATGTCAGCTCATGGGTTTCATGTTTCAGTTTACATGCGTATCTGACATGTCAGCTCATGGGTTTCATGTTTTAATCTACATACATATCTGGCATGTAAGCTCATGGGTTTCATGTTTTAATCTGCATACATATCTGGCATGTAAGCTCATGGGTTTCATGTTTTAATCTACATACGTATCTGACATGTAAGCTCATGGGTTTCATGCTTTAATGTACATACATATCTGACATGTAAGCTCATGGGTTTCATGTTTAATCTACATACGTATCTGACATGTAAGCTCATGGGTTTCATATTTTAGTCTACATATATATCTGACATCTCAGCTCATGGGTTTTATGGTTTAGTCTACATACGTATCTGTCTGAATTGTCAGCTCATGGGTTTCATGTTTTAGTCTACATACGTATCTGTCTGAATTGTCAGCTCATGGGTTTCATGTTTTAGTCTACATACGTATCTGTCTGAATTGTCAGCTCATGGGTTTCTTGTTTTAGTCTACATACGTAACTGTCTGAATTGTCAGCTCATGGGTTTCATATTTTAGTCTACAAACATATCTGACATGTCAGCTCATGAGTTTCATATTTTAGTCTACATAAGTGACCACATAGACATGAAACATTGACACAGAGATCTACAAACATTCTCAGCGTAAACCAACACTGTGGCAAAGGGGTTACGAACGCAATTCACAATCCCGCATACTGCATTCGAAACACAGCTGTGGGCGATCTGGAAGTAGATTACCTTGTCCTGGTTTTCATACAGTGGTATGAGTTCCGGTCGTTCAGAAAACAATGGCAAACTACTAAATGTAAACTTGCCAAGAGATCACAACGGCAGCACAAAAATTGCTGGTGTTGACTGCAACATCCTGTAAAGGATATGCAACAATGTATCGTACATGTCAGCTCATGGGTTTCATGTTTTAGTCTACATACGTATCTGACGTGTCAGCTCATGGGTTTCATGTTTTAGTCTACATACGTATCTGTCTGACATGTCAGCTCATGGGTTTCATGTTTTAGTCTACATACATATCTGACATGTAAGCTCATGGGTTTCATGTTTTAGTCTACATACATATCTGACATGTAAGCTCATGGGTTTCATGTTTTAGTCTACATACATATCTGTCTGACATGTCAGCTCATGGGTTTCATGTTTTAGTCTACATACATGTCTGACATGTAAGCTCATGGGTTTCATGTTTTAATCTACATACGTATCTGACATGTGAGCTCATGGGTTTCATGTTTTAGTCTACATATATATCTGACATCTCAGCTCATGGGTTTTATGTTTTAGTCTACATACGTATCTGTCTGAATTGTCAGCTCATGGGTTTCATGTTTTAGTCTACATACATATCTGTCTGACATGTCAGCTCATGAGTTTCATGTTTTAGTCTACATATATATCTGACGTGTCAGCTCATGGGTTTCATGTTTTAGTGTACATACATATATGTCTGACATGTCAGCTCATGGGTTTCATGTTTTAGTCTACATACATATCTGACGTGTCAGCTCATGGGTTTCATGTTTTAGTCTACATACATATCTGACATGTCAGCTCATGGGTTTCATGTTTTAGTCTACATACGTATGTGACATGTCAGCTCATGGGTTTCATGTTTCAGTCTACATGCGTATCTGACATGTCAGCTCATGGGTTCCATGTTTTAATCTACATACATATCTGGCCTGTAAGCTCATGGGTTTCATGTTTTAGTCTACATACATATCTGACATGTCAGCTCATGGGCTTCATGTTTCAGTTTACATGCGTATCTGACATGTCAGCTCATGGGTTTCATATTTTAATCTACATACATATCTGGCATGTAAGCTCATGGGTTTCATGTTTTAATCTACATACATATCTGACATGTAAGCTCATGGGTTTCATGCTTTAGTCTATATACATATCTGTCTGACATGTCAGCTCATGGGTTTCATGTTTTAGTCTACATACATATCTGACGTGTCAGCTCATGGGTTTCATGTTTTAGTCTACATACGTATCTATCTGACATGTCAGCTCATGGGTTTCATGTTTTAGTCTACATACATATCTGACGTGTCAGCTCACGGGTTTCATGTTTTAGTCTACATACGTATCTATCTGACATGTCAGCTCATGGGTTTCATGTTTTAGTCTACATACATATCTGACATGTCAGCTCATGGGTTTCATGTTTTAGTCTACATACATATCTGACATGTCAGCTCATGGGTTTCATGTTTTAGTCTACATACGTATCTATCTGACATGTCAGCTCATGGGTTTCATGTTTTAGTCTACATACATATCTGACATGTCAGCTCATGGGTTTCATGTTTTAGTCTACATACATATCTGACATGTCAGCTCATGGGTTTCATGTTTTAGTCTACATACATATCTGACATGTCAGCTCATGGGTTTCATGTTTTAGTCTACATACGTATCTGTCTGACATGTCAGCTCATGGGTTTCATGTTTTAGTCTACATACGTATCTGACAATGTCAGCTCATGGGTTTCATGTTTTAGTCTACATACGTATCTGACATGTCAGCTCATGGGTTTCATGTTTAGTCTACATACATATCTGTCTGACATTTCAGCTCATGGGCTTCATGTTTTAGTCTACATACGTATCTGACATGTCAGCTCATGGGTTTCATGTTTCAGTTTACATGCGTATCTGACATGTCAGCTCATGGGTTTCATGTTTTAATCTACATACATATCTGGCATGTAAGCTCATGGGTTTCATGTTTTAATCTGCATACATATCTGGCATGTAAGCTCATGGGTTTCATGTTTTAATCTACATACGTATCTGACATGTAAGCTCATGGGTTTCATGCTTTAATCTACATACATATCTGACATGTAAGCTCATGGGTTTCATGTTTTAATCTACATACGTATCTGACATGTAAGCTCATGGGTTTCATATTGTAGTCTACATATATATCTGACATGTCAGCTCATGGGTTTCATGTTTTAGTCTACATACATATCTGTCTGACATGTCAGCTCATGGGTTTCATGTTTTAGTCTACATACATATCTGACATGTCAGCTCATGGGTTTCATGTTTTAGTCTACATACATATCTGACGTGTCAGCTCATGGGTTTCATGTTTTAGTCTACATACATATCTGTCTGACATGTCAGCTCATGGGTTTCATGTTTTAGTTTACATACATATCTGACATGTCAGCTCATGGGTTTCATGTTTTAATCTACATACGTATCTGACATGTAAGCTCATGGGTTTCATGCTTTAGTCTACATACATATCTGACATGTAAGCTCATGGGTTTCATGCTTTAGTCTACATACATATATGTCTGACATGTCAGCTCATGGGTTTCATGTTTTAGTCTACATACATATATGTCTGACATGTCAGCTCATGGGTTTCATGTTTTAGTCTACATACATATCTGACGTGTCAGCTCACGGGTTTCATGTTTTAGTCTACATACGTATCTATCTGACATGTCAGCTCATGGGTTTCATGTTTTAGTCTACATACATATCTGACATGTCAGCTCATGAGTTTCATGTTGTAGTCTACATACATATCTGACATGTCAGCTCATGGGTTTCATGTTTTAGTCTACATACGTATCTATCTGACATGTCAGCTCATGGGTTTCATGTTTTAGTCTACATACATATCTGACATGTCAGCTCATGGGTTTCATGTTTTAGTCTTCATACATATCTGACATGTCAGCTCATGGGTTTCATGTTTTAGTCTACATACATATTCTGACATGTCAGCTCATGGGTTTCATGTTTTAGTCTACATACGTATCTGTCTGACATGTCAGCTCATGGGTTTCATGTTTTAGTCTACATACGTATCTGACATGTCAGCTCATGGGTTTCATGTTTTAGTCTACATACGTATCTGACATGTCAGCTCATGGGTTTCATGTTTTAGTCTACATACATATCTGTCTGACATTTCAGCTCATGGGCTTCATGTTTTAGTCTACATACGTATCTGACATGTCAGCTCATGGGTTTCATGTTTCAGTTTACATGCGTATCTGACATGTCAGCTCATGGGTTTCATGTTTTAATCTACATACATATCTGGCATGTAAGCTCATGGGTTTCATGTTTTAATCTGCATACATATCTGGCATGTAAGCTCATGGGTTTCATGTTTTAATCTACATACGTATCTGACATGTAAGCTCATGGGTTTCATGCTTTAATCTACATACATATCTGACATGTAAGCTCATGGGTTTCATGTTTTAATCTACATACGTATCTGACATGTAAGCTCATGGGTTTCATGTTTTAGTCTACATATATATCTGACATCTCAGCTCATGGGTTTTATGTTTTAGTCTACATACGTATCTGTCTGAATTGTCAGCTCATGGGTTTCATGTTTTAGTCTACATACGTATCTGTCTGAATTGTCAGCTCATGGGTTTCATGTTTTAGTCTACATACATATCTGACATTTCAGCTCATGGGTTTCATGTTTTAGTCTACATACATATCTGTCTGACATGTCAGCTCATGGGTTTCATGTTTTAGTCTACATACATATCTGACCGTGTCAGCTCATGGGTTTCATGTTTTAGTCTACATACATATCTGACATGTCAGCTCATGGGTTTCATGTTTTAGTCTACATACGTATGTGACATGTCAGCTCATGGGTTTCATGTTTTAGTCTACATGCGTATCTGACATGTCAGCTCATGGGTTCATGTTTAATCTACATACATATCTGGCCTGTAAGCTCATGGGTTCATGTTTTAGTCTACATACATATCTGACATGTCAGCTCATGGGCTTCATGTTTCAGTTTACATACATATCTGACATGTCAGCTCATGGGTTTCATGTTTTAGTCTACATACATATCTGACATGTCAGCTCATGGGTTTCATGTTTTAGTCTACATACATATCTGACATGTCAGCTCATGGGTTTCATGTTTTAGTCTACATACATATCTGACATGTCAGCTCATGGGTTCCATGTTTTAATCTACATACATATCTGGCCTGTAAGCTCATGGGTTTCATGTTTTAGTCTACATACGTATCTGACATGTCAGCTCATGGGTTTCATATTTTAATCTACATACATATCTGGCATGTAAGCTCATGGGTTTCATGTTTTAATCTACATACATATCTGACATGTAAGCTCATGGGTTTCATGCTTTAGTCTATATACATATCTGTCTGACATGTCAGCTCATGGGTTTCATGTTTTAGTCTACATACATATCTGACGTGTCAGCTCATGGGTTTCATGTTTTAGTCTACATACGTATCTATCTGACATGTCAGCTCATGGGTTTCATGTTTTAGTCTACATACATATCTGACGTGTCAGCTCACGGGTTTCATGTTTTAGTCTACATACGTATCTATCTGACATGTCAGCTCATGGGTTTCATGTTTTAGTCTACATACATATCTGACATGTCAGCTCATGGGTTTCATGTTTTAATCTACATACATATCTGACATGTCAGCTCATGGGTTTCATGTTTTAGTCTACATACGTATCTATCTGACATGTCAGCTCATGGGTTTCATGTTTTAGTCTACATACATATCTGACATGTCAGCTCATGGGTTTCATGTTTTAGTCTACATACATATCTGACATGTCAGCTCATGGGTTTCATGTTTTAGTCTACATACATATCTGACATGTCAGCTCATGGGTTTCATGTTTTAGTCTACATACGTATCTGTCTGACATGTCAGCTCATGGGTTTCATGTTTTAGTCTACATACGTATCTGACATGTCAGCTCATGGGTTTCATGTTTTAGTCTACATACGTATCTGACATGTAAGCTCATGGGTTTCATGCTTTAATCTACATACATATCTGACATGTAAGCTCATGGGTTTCATGTTTTAATCTACATACGTATCTGACATGTAAGCTCATGGGTTTCATATTGTAGTCTACATATATATCTGACATGTCAGCTCATGGGTTTCATGTTTTAGTCTACATACATATCTGTCTGACATGTCAGCTCATGGGTTTCATGTTTTAGTCTACATACATATCTGACATGTCAGCTCATGGGTTTCATGTTTTAGTCTACATACATATCTGACGTGTCAGCTCATGGGTTTCATGTTTTAGTCTACATACATATCTGTCTGACATGTCAGCTCATGGGTTTCATGTTTTAGTTTACATACATATCTGACATGTCAGCTCATGGGTTTCATGTTTTAATCTACATACGTATCTGACATGTAAGCTCATGGGTTTCATGCTTTAGTCTACATACATATCTGACATGTAAGCTCATGGGTTTCATGCTTTAGTCTACATACATATATGTCTGACATGTCAGCTCATGGGTTTCATGTTTTAGTCTACATACATATATGTCTGACATGTCAGCTCATGGGTTTCATGTTTTAGTCTACATACATATCTGACGTGTCAGCTCACGGGTTTCATGTTTTAGTCTACATACGTATCTATCTGACATGTCAGCTCATGGGTTTCATGTTTTAGTCTACATACATATCTGACATGTCAGCTCATGAGTTTCATGTTGTAGTCTACATACATATCTGACATGTCAGCTCATGGGTTTCATGTTTTAGTCTACATACGTATCTATCTGACATGTCAGCTCATGGGTTTCATGTTTTAGTCTACATACATATCTGACATGTCAGCTCATGGGTTTCATGTTTTAGTCTTCATACATATCTGACATGTCAGCTCATGGGTTTCATGTTTTAGTCTACATACATATCTGACATGTCAGCTCATGGGTTTCATGTTTTAGTCTACATACGTATCTGTCTGACATGTCAGCTCATGGGTTTCATGTTTTAGTCTACATACGTATCTGACATGTCAGCTCATGGGTTTCATGTTTTAGTCTACATACGTATCTGACATGTCAGCTCATGGGTTTCATGTTTTAGTCTACATACATATCTGTCTGACATTTCAGCTCATGGGCTTCATGTTTTAGTCTACATACGTATCTGACAGTCAGCTCATGGGTTTCATGTTTCAGTTTACATGCGTATCTGACATGTCAGCTCATGGGTTTCATGTTTTAATCTACATACATATCTGGCATGTAAGCTCATGGGTTTTCATGTTTTAATCTGCATACATATCTGGCATGTAAGCTCATGGGTTTCATGTTTTATATCTACATACTATCTGACATGTAAGCTCATGGGTTTCATGCTTTAATCTACATACATATCTGACATGTAAGCTCATGGGTTTCATGTTTTAATCTACATACGTATCTGACATGTAAGCTCATGGGTTTCATATTTTAGTCTACATATATATCTGACATCTCAGCTCATGGGTTTTATGGTTTAGTCTACATACGTATCTGTCTGAATTGTCAGCTCATGGGTTTCATGTTTTAGTCTACATACGTATCTGTCTGAATTGTCAGCTCATGGGTTTCATGTTTTAGTCTACATACATATCTGACATTTCAGCTCATGGGTTTCATGTTTTAGTCTACATACATATCTGTCTGACATGTCAGCTCATGGGTTTCATGTTTTAGTCTACATACATATCTGACGTGTCAGCTCATGGGTTTCATGTTTTAGTCTACATACATATCTGACATGTCAGCTCATGGGTTTCATGTTTTAGTCTACATACGTATGTGACATGTCAGCTCATGGGTTTCATGTTTTAGTCTACATGCGTATCTGACATGTCAGCTCATGGGTTCCATGTTTTAATCTACATACATATCTGGCCTGTAAGCTCATGGGTTTCATGTTTTAGTCTACATACATATCTGACATGTCAGCTCATGGGCTTCATGTTTCAGTTTACATACATATCTGACATGTCAGCTCATGGGTTTCATGTTTTAGTCTACATACATATCTGACATGTCAGCTCATGGGTTTCATGTTTTAGTCTACATACATATCTGACATGTCAGCTCATGGGTTTCATGTTTTAGTCTACATACATATCTGACATGTCAGCTCATGGGTTCCATGTTTTAATCTACATACATATCTGGCCTGTAAGCTCATGGGTTTCATGTTTTAGTCTACATACGTATCTGACATGTCAGCTCATGGGTTTCATATTTTAATCTACATACATATCTGGCATGTAAGCTCATGGGTTTCATGTTTTAATCTACATACATATCTGACATGTAAGCTCATGGGTTTCATGCTTTAGTCTATATACATATCTGTCTGACATGTCAGCTCATGGGTTTCATGTTTTAGTCTACATACATATCTGACGTGTCAGCTCATGGGTTTCATGTTTTAGTCTACATACGTATCTA
This sequence comes from Cepaea nemoralis, assembly GCA_014155875.1. Taxonomy (NCBI): domain Eukaryota; kingdom Metazoa; phylum Mollusca; class Gastropoda; order Stylommatophora; family Helicidae; genus Cepaea; species Cepaea nemoralis. The sequence continues at coordinate 27,680 of JACEFZ010011749.1, read as the reverse complement.
TCTGACATGTCAGCTCATGGGTTTCATGTTTTAGTCTACATACATATCTGACGTGTCAGCTCACGGGTTTCATGTTTTAGTCTACATACGTATCTATCTGACATGTCAGCTCATGGGTTTCATGTTTTAGTCTACATACATATCTGACATGTCAGCTCATGGGTTTCATGTTTTAATCTACATACATATCTGACATGTCAGCTCATGGGTTTCATGTTTTAGTCTACATACGTATCTATCTGACATGTCAGCTCATGGGTTTCATGTTTTAGTCTACATACATATCTGACATGTCAGCTCATGGGTTTCATGTTTTAGTCTACATACATATCTGACATGTCAGCTCATGGGTTTCATGTTTTAGTCTACATACATATCTGACATGTCAGCTCATGGGTTTCATGTTTTAGTCTACATACGTATCTGTCTGACATGTCAGCTCATGGGTTTCATGTTTTAGTCTACATACGTATCTGACATGTCAGCTCATGGGTTCATGTTTTAGTCTACATACGTATCTGACATGTCAGCTCATGGGTTTCATGTTTTAGTCTACATACATATCTGTCTGACATTTCAGCTCATGGGCTTCATGTTTTAGTCTACATACGTATCTGACATGTCAGCTCATGGGTTTCATGTTTCAGTTTACATGCGTATCTGACATGTCAGCTCATGGGTTTCATGTTTTAATCTACATACATATCTGGCATGTAAGCTCATGGGTTTCATGTTTTAATCTTCATACATATCTGGCATGTAAGCTCATGGGTTTCATGTTTTAATCTACATACGTATCTGACATGTAAGCTCATGGGTTTCATGCTTTAATCTACATACATATCTGACATGTAAGCTCATGGGTTTCATGTTTTAATCTACATACGTATCTGACATGTAAGCTCATGGGTTTCATATTTTAGTCTACATATATATCTGACATCTCAGCTCATGGGTTTTATGGTTTAGTCTACATACGTATCTGTCTGAATTGTCAGCTCATGGGTTTCATGTTTTAGTCTACATACGTATCTGTCTGAATTGTCAGCTCATGGGTTTCATGTTTTAGTCTACATACGTATCTGTCTGAATTGTCAGCTCATGGGTTTCTTGTTTTAGTCTACATACGTAACTGTCTGAATTGTCAGCTCATGGGTTTCATATTTTAGTCTACAAACATATCTGACATGTCAGCTCATGAGTTTCATATTTTAGTCTACATAAGTGACCACATAGACATGAAACATTGACACAGAGATCTACAAACATTCTCAGCGTAAACCAACACTGTGGCAAAGGGGTTACGAACGCAATTCACAATCCCGCATACTGCATTCGAAACACAGCTGTGGGCGATCTGGAAGTAGATTACCTTGTCCTGGTTTTCATACAGTGGTATGAGTGCCGGTCGTTCAGAAAACAATGGCAAACTACTAAATGTAAACTTGCCAAGAGATCACAACGGCAGCACAAAAATTGCTGGTGTTGACTGCAACATCCTGTAAAGGATATGCAACAATGTATCGTACATGTCAGCTCATGGGTTTCATGTTTTAGTCTACATACGTATCTGACGTGTCAGCTCATGGGTTTCATGTTTTAGTCTACATACGTATCTGTCTGACATGTCAGCTCATGGGTTTCATGTTTTAGTCTACATACATATCTGACATGTAAGCTCATGGGTTTCATGTTTTAGTCTACATACATATCTGACATGTAAGCTCATGGGTTTCATGTTTTAGTCTACATACATATCTGACATGTAAGCTCATGGGTTTCATGTTTTAGTCTACATACATATCTGACATGTAAGCTCATGGGTTTCATGTTTTAGTCTACAAGATGTGTATAAGAGACAGACATACATATCTGTCTGACATGTCAGCTCATAGGTTTCATGTTTTAGTCTACATACATGTCTGACATGTAAGCTCATGGGTTTCATGTTTTAATCTACATACGTATCTGACATGTGAGCTCATGGGTTTCATGTTTTAGTCTACATATATATCTGACATCTCAGCTCATGGGTTTTATGTTTGTCTACATACGTATCTGTCTGAATTGTCAGCTCATGGGTTTCATGTTTTAGTCTACATACGTATCTGTCTGAATTGTCAGCTCATGGGTTTCATGTTTTAGTCTACATACATATCTGACATTTCAGCTCATGGGTTTCATGCTTTAGTCTACATACATATCTGACATTTCAGCTCATGGGTTTCATGTTTTAGTCTACATACACATCTGTCTGACATCTCAGCTCATGGGTTTCATGTGTTAGTCTGCATACGTATTTGACATGTCAGCTCATGGGTTTCATGTTTTAGTCTACATATATATCTGACGTGTCAGCTCATGGGTTTCATGTTTTAGTGTACATACATATCTGTCTGACATGTCAGCTCATGGGTTTCATGTTTTAGTCTACATACATATCTGACGTGTCAGCTCATGGGTTTCATGTTTTAGTCTACATACATATCTTACATGTCAGCTCATGGGTTTCATGTTTTAGTCTACATACGTATGTGACATGTCAGCTCATGGGTTTCATGTTTCAGTCTACATGCGTATCTGACATGTCAGCTCATGGGTTCCATGTTTTAATCTACATACATATCTGGCCTGTAAGCTCATGGGTTTCATGTTTTAGTCTACATACATATCTGACATGTCAGCTCATGGGCTTCATGTTTCAGTCTACATACATATCTGACATGTCAGCTCATGGGTTTCATATTTTAATCTACATACATATCTGGCATGTAAGCTCATGGGTTTCATGTTTTAATCTACATACATATCTGACATGTAAGCTCATGGGTTTCATGCTTTAGTCTATATACATATCTGTCTGTCATGTCAGCTCATGGGTTTCATGTTTTAGTCTACATACATATCTGACGTGTCAGCTCATGGGTTTCATGTTTTAGTCTACATACGTATCTATCTGACATGTCAGCTCATGGGTTTCATGTTTTAGTCTACATACATATCTGACATGTCAGCTCATGGGTGTCATGTTTTAGTCTACATACATATCTGACATGTCAGCTCATGGGTTTCATGTTTTAGTCTACATACGTATCTGTCTGACATGTCAGCTCATGGGTTTCATGTTTTAGTCTACATACATATCTGACATGTCAGCTCATGGGTTTCATGTTTTAGTCTACATACATATCTGACATGTCAGCTCATGGGTTTCATGTTTTAGTCTACATACATATCTGACATGTCAGCTCATGGGTTTCATGTTTTAGTCTACATACGTATCTGTCTGACATGTCAGTTCATGGGTTTCATGTTTTAGTCTACATACGTATCTGACATGTCAGCTCATGGGTTTCATGTTTTAGTCTACATACGTATCTGACATGTAAGCTCATGGGTTTCATGTTTTAGTCTACATACATATCTGTCTGACATTTCAGCTCATGGGCTTCATGTTTTAGTCTACATACGTATCTGACATGTCAGCTCATGGGTTTCATGTTTCAGTTTACATGCGTATCTGACATGTCAGCTCATGGGTTTCATGTTTTAATCTACATACATATCTGGCATGTAAGCTCATGGGTTTCATGTTTTAATCTACATACTTATCTGGCATGTAAGCTCATGGGTTTCATGTTTTAATCTACATACGTATCTGACATGTAAGCTCATGGGTTTCATGCTTTAATCTACATACATATCTGACATGTAAGCTCATGGGTTTCATGTTTTAGTCTACATATATATCTGACATCTCAGCTCATGGCTTTCATGTGTTAGTCTGCATACGTATCTGACATGTTAGCTCATGGGTTTTATGTTTTAGTCTACATACGTATCTGTCTGAATTGTCAGCTCATGGGTTTCATGTTTTAGTCTACATACGTATCTGTCTGAATTGTCAGCTCATGGGTTTCATGATTTAGTCTACATACATATCTGTCTGAATTGTCAGCTCATGGGTTTCATGTTTTAGTCTACATACATATCTGTCTGAATTGTCAGCTCATGGGTTTCTTGTTTTAGTCTACATACGTAACTGTCTGAACTGTCAGCTCATGGGTTTCATGTTTTAGTCTACAAACATATCTGACATGTCAGCTCATGAGTTTCATATTTTAGTCTACATAAGTGACCACATAGACATGAAACATTGACACAGAGATCTACAAACATTCTCAGCGTAAACCAACACTGTGGCAAAGGGGTTACGAACGCAATTCACAATCCCGCATACTGCATTCGAAACACAGCTGTGGGCGATCTGGAAGTAGATTACCTTGTCCTGGTTTTCATACAGTGGTATGAGTGCCGGTCGTTCAGAAAACAATGGCAAACTACTAAATGTAAACTTGCCAAGAGATCACAACGGCAGCACAAAAATTGCTGGTGTTGACTGCAACATCCTGTAAAGGATATGCAACAATGTATCTTACATGTCAGCTCATGGGTTTCATGTTTTAGTCTACATACATATCTGACGTGTCAGCTCATGGGTTTCATGTTTTAGTCTACATACGTATCTGTCTGACATGTCAGCTCATGGGTTTCATGTTTTAGTCTACATACATATCTGACATGTAAGCTCATGGGTTTCATGTTTTAGTCTACATACATATCTGACATGTCAGCTCATGGGTTTCATGTTTTAGTCTACATACATATCTGTCTGACATGTCAGCTCATGGGTTTCATCTTTTAGTCTACATATATATGTGACATCTCAGCTCATGGGGTTTATGTTTTAGTCTACATACGTATCTGTCTGAATTGTCAGCTCATGGGTTTCATGTTTTAGTCTACATACGTATCTGTCTGAATTGTCAGCTCATGGGTTTCATGTTTTAGTCTACATACATATCTGACGTGTCAGCTCATGGGTTTCATGTTTTAGTGTACATACATATCTGTCTGACATGTCAGCTCATGGGTTTCATGTGTTAGTCTACATACGTATTTGACATGTCAGCTCATGGGTTTCATGTTTTAGTCTACATACGTATCTATCTGACATGTCAGCTCATGGGTTTCATGTTTTAGTCTACATACATATCTGACGTGTCAGCTCATGGGTTTCATGTTTTAGTGTACATACATATCTGTCTGACATGTCAGCTCATGGGTTTCATGTTTTAGTCTACATACATATCTGACGTGTCAGCTCATGGGTTTCATGTTTTAGTCTACATACATATCTGACATGTCAGCTCATGGGTTTCATGTTTTAGTCTACATACGTATGTGACATGTCAGCTCATGGGTTTCATGTTTCAGTCTACATGCGTATCTGACATGTCAGCTCATGGGTTCCATGTTTTAATCTACATACATATCTGGCCTGTAAGCTCATGGGTTTCAAGTTTTAGTCTACATACATATCTGACATGTCAGCTCATGGGTTTCATGTTTCAGTTTACATGCGTATCTGACATGTCAGCTCATGGGTTTCATATTTTAATCTACATACATATCTGACATGTAAGCTCATGGGTTTCATGCTTTAGTCTACATATATATCTGACGTGTCAGCTCATGGGTTTCATGCTTTAGTCTACATATATATCTGACGTGTCAGCTCATGGGTTTCATGTTTGTCTACATACATATCTGTCTGACATGTCAGCTCATGGGTTTCATGTTTTAGTCTACATACATATCTGACGTGTCAGCTCATGGGTTTCATGTTTTAGTCTACATACGTATCTATCTGACATGTCAGCTCATGGGTTTCATGTTTTAGTCTACATACATATCTGACATGTCAGCTCATGGGTTTCATATTTTAATCTACATACATATCTGACATGTAAGCTCATGGGTTTCATGCTTTAGTCTACATATATATCTGACGTGTCAGCTCATGGGTTTCATGCTTTAGTCTACATATATATCTGACGTGTCAGCTCATGGGTTTCATGTTTGTCTACATACATATCTGTCTGACATGTCAGCTCATGGGTTTCATGTTTTAGTCTACATACATATCTGACGTGTCAGCTCATGGGTTTCATGTTTTAGTCTACATACGTATCTATCTGACATGTCAGCTCATGGGTTTCATGTTTTAGTCTACATACATATCTGACATGTCAGCTCATGGGTTTCATGTTTTAGTCTACATACATATCTGACATGTCAGTTCATGGGTTTCATGTTTTAGTCTACATACGTATCTGTCTGACATGTCAGCTCATGGGTTTCATGTTTTAGTCTACATACGTATCTGACATGTCAGCTCATGGGTTTCATGTTTCAGTTTACATGTGTATCTGACATGTCAGCTAATGGGTTTCATGTTTTAATCTACATACGTATCTGGCATGTAAGCTCATGGGTTTCATGTTTTAATCTACATACGTATCTGACATGTAAGCTCATGGGTTTCATGTTTTAGTCTACATACATATCTGACATGTAAGCTCATGGGTTTCATGCTTTAGTCTACATACATATCTGACATGTAAGCTCATGGGTTTCATGTTTTAATCTACATACGTATCTGACATGTGAGCTCATGGGTTTCATGTCTTAGTCTACATATATATCTGACATCTCAGCTCATGGCTTTCATGTGTTAGTCTGCATACGTATCTGACATGTCAGCTCATGAGTTTCATGTTTTAGTCTACATACGTATCTGTCTGAATTGTCAGCTCATGGGTTTCTTGTTTTAGTCTACATACGTAACTGTCTGAATTGTCAGCTCATGGGTTTCATGTTTTAGTCTACAAACATATCTGACATGTCAGCTCATGAGTTTCATATTTTAGTCTACATAAGTGACCACATAGACATGAAACATTGACACAGAGATCTACAAACATTCTCAGCGTAAACCAACACTGTGGCAAAGGGGTTACGAAAGCAATTCACAATCCCGCATACTGCATTCGAAACACACCTGTGGGCGATCTGGAAGTAGATTGCCTTGTCCTGGTTTTCATACAGTGGTATGAGTGCCGGTCGTTCAGAAAACGATGGCAAACTACTGAATGTAAACTTACCAGGAAATCACAGATGGAAAATACTGTGTGTCCTGTAAAGGGTATGCATGGCGGTGTGTTATATGTTCCAATGTCTTGTGGTCGGTATGTTATGTGATCCAATGTCTTGTGTTGGTATGTGACATGTTCCAATGTCTTGTGTTGGTATGTGACATGTTCCAATGTCTTGTGTTGGTATGTTACATGTTCCAATGTCTTGTGTTGGTATGTTACATGTTCCAATGTCTTGTGTTGGTATGTTACATGTTCCAATTTCTTGTGTTGGTATGTTACCTGATCCAATTTCTTGTGTTGGTATGTTACCTGATCTAATGTCTTGTGTCAGTAATCGGATCCGACGTCATGTGTCTGTATGCTGATGTGATCTAGCAACACACTGAATCCTAAAGTAAGAGGTTGACACACCACACATACACACACACACACACACACTACATACACACACACACACAACCTACTTTTAGAAGCGAAACTGAACTGTGGGTGTATAGCGACGCCAGTTGTGGGGCTGACGCTAAACACCTGCTCGGTGCCCTCCAACAATGACGTATCATACTCGCCGACCGTGGCTCGGATTTTGCGTTTATTACTGAAAAAATATACATGGTTATATATATATATATATATATATATATATATATATATATATATATATATATATATATATATATATATATATATATATATATATATGCCAGCTCCCTGGCCGAGGAGTTAGCAGCTTCCTCCGTTAACCCCGAATACTCTCGTGGTTGACGTGAGCGCGACGAGAATTAGAAGTGGTTCGAATCGCGCCAGTGACTTATGAGAGTATGGAGCCGGTCGCTCAGAAAGTCGTGGCGTGCTGATGAGCGTAATCTAGCCTAGGAATCAACATACAGCTGAAAGATGCTGGTGTTGACCGCAATATCCTGAAACAGGATGGAAACGCGGGGATATATATATATATATATATATATATATATATATATATATATATATATATATATATATCAGGGGCGTTAGTTTGAAATCCGTTCGTGTCGCACTGCGCGTTATTGCTTACGTTGAATAAAAGAGCAATGAATAAAAGGACAAGTGCTTATCGTCCCATGATGCATCGGTTCTGTTTCTGACTGTCGAGAAAATGGCTGGGTTGATCCAAAATCGGTTCAAAGAACCTCAAAGAGCGGTGATTCAGTTTCTTTCATTTGAAGGATGTCGACCAGTGGGACATTCATCGAAGAATGCAGGCAGCATACGGTAACAAATGTGTGTCGAAGACAACAGTGACAGACTGGGCACGAATGTTTCGGAAAGGACGTCAGTTCACGACAGATCTTCGACGACCGGGTCAAGCGCATATTGTTGCAACAGAAAAAAACCATCGTCAAAATTAATGCAGCAGTACAGATGTGGTTTCTGAGGAAAATGCAAAGAATACCATGGACAGCCAGAAAGACCAATGAACAAGTTCTTCAAGAAACAAATGAAGATCGTAAACTGATTAGAAACATTAGACGTAGACAGTCACAATTTTTTGGGCATGTTATGAGAAGAAATGATTTGGAGAACTTGGTGACAACTGGTAAGATCGAGGGGAACAGACCAAGTGGAAGACCTAGAAGCAAGTACCTGGATGGCTTAGCCTTGTGGCATGGTCGAGACAGAAACACGGAGCTGATCCACGACTCTGGTGATCGAGTGAGATGGCAGAACATGACCGCCCACGCTTACCGGCATGGCACATGATGGATGGATGGGAGTACAGATGAACCGTTTTCGAAGCATACGTTTGCTAGCGAAAGAATTTGATGTGTCAATTGGGACAATTGCAAAGATTGTTCATAAGAAACTGCAGTATCAGAAGATGTGTTCACAGCGGGTACCATGGATGTTGACCGACCACCAAAAAGAGGAATGCAAGGGATGGTGTTTGAACCACTTGCTGCGTTACAAAGTGGAGGTTGATGCATTTCTCTTCCGCATAGTGGCAGGCGATGAATCACGCTGTCACCACTTTAAGCCGAGCAGCAAAAGAGAGAGCATGCAATGGAAGCATGCTGGATCACCAAAAGCCAAAAAATTCAAGTTACAGGTTTCCGTTGGTAAGATCTTTTCTTTATTTCGTTCGCCTAAATTATGTTTATAACTGCAATGTTGTCTCTTGTATGAATCTAACAGTCTTTTTAGTTCATTCAGCGGTCCATAGAGTATATCTTCCACTGTTGTCTCTCTAGGCCGACGCATCTCAACTCCAAGACATAAAGTTGCTCGTACTCAACAACAACATAATAAACAGCGCTCACCTTGATGAAACAGACGCAAACCAGCCGACGGCAATTTCAGGCATTTATTACATGCTCTCGCAGAACAACAAAGAACGCTACTCCATATTATAACCTGTCCCTGAAGACGGGGACGGGCGGTTATACAGTTATACAGACTCAGTTCCCGAATTGCTTTAAGAAGGTCGCTCTTTTCCCAAGGATTTACTAGCCGCTTTTAACTTCGTCTAAGGGTTATTCCTGTCCCGGTCCCATCACTGTATGAATGTGAGACAACAGACGATTTCCTCGCTCACTAAGAAGATTGCGACAACCAGATCCTATCCTCTCCAACACGGAGCCCATACAAAACACCGCTGTCCTGATGTCCTCTCCCGAAGCGTTCGTTGGTAAGATTATGCTGAGCGCATTTTTTGACCAAGAAGGGCTATTGTTGGCCGACTTTAAAGAACCTGGTGTCAACATCAACTCTACCCACTACTTGCAAACACTAGACAAGCTGCAAAAAGCCATTAAGAATAAACGATCCGGCATGCTTTCTCTCGGTGTGATTTTGTTGCACGATAATGCTCTACCGAGTGTTGACTTCAGGTGACTGTGATCTCACGTTGTATTGTGTTGACTGTGGTGTCATGTTGTATTGTGATGACTGTGATGTCATGTTGTATTGTGATGACTGTGATATCATGTTGTATAGTGATGACTGTGATGTCATGTTGTATTGTGTTGACTGTGATGTCATGTTGTATTGTGATGACTGTGATGTCATGTTGTATTGTGATGACTGTGATGTCATGTTATATAGTGATGACTGTGATGTCATGTTGTATTGTGTTGACTGTGATGTCATGTTGTATTGTGATGACTGTGGTGTCATGTTGTATTGTGTTGACTGTGATGTCATGTTGTATTGTGATGACTGTGATGTCATGTTGTATTGTGATGACTGTGATGTCATGTTATATAGTGATGACTGTGATGTCATGTTGTATTGTGATGACTGTGATGTCATGTTATATTGTGATGACTGTGATGTCATGTTGTATTGTGATGACTGTGATGTCATGTTGTACTGTGATGACTGTGATGTCACGTTGTATTGTGTTGACTGTGATGTCATGTTGTATAGTGATGACTGTGATGTCATGTTGTATTGTGATGACTGTGATGTCATGTTGTATTGTGATGACTGTGATGTCATGTTATATAGTGATGACTGTGATGTCATGTTGTATTGTGATGACTGTGATGTCATGTTGTATTGTGATGACTGTGATGTCATGTTGTATTGTGATGACTGTGATGTCATGTTGTATTGTGATGACTGTGATGTCATGTTGTATAGTGATGACTGTGATGTCATGTTGTATTGTGATGACTGTGATGTCATGTTGTATAGTGATGACTGTGATGTCATGTTATATAGTGATGACTGTGATGTCATGTTGTATTGTGTTGACTGTGATGTCATGTTGTATTGTGATGACTGTGATGTCATGTTATATTGTGATGACTGTGATGTCAAGTTATATAGTGATGACTGTGATGTCATGTTGTATTGTGATGACTGTGGTGTCATGTTGTATAGTGATGACTGTGGTGTCATGTTGTATTGTGATGACTGTGATGTCATGTTGTATTGTGATGACTGTGATGTCAAGTTGTATTGTGATGACTGTGATGTCATGTTGTATTGTGATGACTGTGGTGTCATGTTATATAGTGATGACTGTGATGTCATGTTGTATTGTGATGTCAAGTTATATAGTGATGACTGTGATGTCATGTTGTATTGTGATGACTGTGATGTCATGTTGTATTGTGATGACTGTGGTGTCATGTTGTATAGTGATGACTGTGATGTCATATTGTATTGTGATGACTGTGATGTCATGTTGTATTGTGATGACTGTCATGTCATATTGTATTGTGATGACTGTGGTGTCATGTTGTATAGTGATGACTGTGATGTCATGTTATATAGTGATGACTGTGATGTCATGTTGTATAGTGATGACTGTGGTGTCATATTGTATAGTGATGACTGTGATGTCATGTTATATAGTGATGACTGTGATGTCATGTTATATATAGTGATGACTGTGATGTCATGTTGTATTGTGATGACTGTGATGTCATGTTGTATTGTGATGACTGTGGTGTCATGTTGTATAGTGATGACTGTGATGTCATTTATGTGATGACTGTGATGCATTGTATTGTGATGACTGTATGTCATATTGTATTGTGATGACTGTGGTGTCATGTTGTATAGTGATGACTGTGATGTCATGTTATATAGTGATGACTGTGATGTCATGTTGTATAGTGATGACTGTGGTGTCATATTGTATAGTGATGACTGTGATGTCATGTTGTATAGTGATGACTGTGATGTCATGTTATATAGTGATGACTGTGGTGTCATGTTGTATAGTGATGACTGTGATGTCATATTGTATTGTGATGACTGTGATGTCATGTTATATAGTGATGACTGTGATGTCATGTTGTATTGTGATGACTGTGGTGTCATATTGTATTGTGATGACTGTGATGTCATGTTGTATAGTGATGACTGTGGTGTCATGTTGTATAGTGATGACTGTGATGTCATGTTGTATAGTGATGACTGTGGTGTCATGTTGTATAGTGATGACTGTGGTGTCATGTTGTATTGTGATGACTGTGATGTCATGTTGTATTGTGATGACTGTGATGTCATGTTGTATTGTGATGAATGTGATGTCATATTGTATTGTGATGACTGTGGTGTCATGTTGTATTGTGATGACTGTGGTGTCATGTTGTATTGTGATGACTGTGGTGTCATGTTGTATTGTGATGACTGTGATGTCATGTTGTATAGTGATGACTGTGATGTCATGTTGCATTGTGTTGACAGTGACATGGCATAATACGAGGTTAAGTCAACTACAAAACAGTTTGTCAAATAAAACTATCATCATGTGCCTTGCCGATAGTCGTGGTCAGACATGGTTCGCCATCTCACACGATCACCAGAGTCGTGGATCAGCCCCGTGTTCTTGTCTCGATTAAGCCAAGTGGCCAAGCCATCCAGGTATTTATATCTCTGCCTTCCCCTTACTCTTGTACCATCAATCTCACCAATTGTCACTAAGTGTTTCAGTTTGTTTGTTTTTTGTTTTTTCTCCTCATAATGTGATTTTAAAATATTGATTGTCTACGTCTAATTTCTTAAATCAATTTACGGTTTTCATTAGAACTTGCTCATTGGTTTATATGTCCGTCCGTGGTGTTTTTGTATTTTCTTCAGAAACCACAGTTCGACACCAATAGATGTTTCTCAGTTTGCTTACAATTGTCCATGTTCAACACAGATATAACAGTAAAGATTCTATGTAGCACTTCAGCACTCTTTTTCTGATTTCAATCCACAGCTTTTTATTGGTCAGTATGTACGCCATCTTGCAAACAGCTACCTTCGCCATGGCGATTCTTCTTCTAATGTATACAGACCACCTCCCAGAAGAGAGTATGACTATACCGAGATAGGTGCACCAATTAATTCGTTTAATAATATTCCCATTTACCCGTATACAGTGCAGGCCTGATACGGCGAATTCACCTGGGACCCAAGAAAGTGTTTCTTATCAGAAATTCCTCAAACAGTAGTTCAAGCAACCAGTAACGCATTTACAACCTACAATACAATATTGTTCTTCACAACATAAATTCGCCACATCCGAGATCGCCTTAAGCAGTTTGCATTGTATTAAATTGTGGTATTTCTTTCTTAGTGACAACCATAATCTCTGTCTTCTTACAATATAATTCTAACTCTATTCGTTCACTGTGTACAATAACCGCATCCACTAAATGCTGCAGATCCTCTTCTTTGATGCAATCAAAACTGAATCATCTGCATATCTTTTATTATTGATCTTATGTCCTCCAATGAAGATTCCTCTCGTATCCTCTCCTAGAATCAACTGACTGGCACCTTGCCGTCTTGACAGACGATAGTTTGTAAAATGGAGTTATACCTCTCCATAACACAAAGCCTGGGCTGAATTTAGAGACCATGTGTTGCCCATGCAGCATGATCCCTCTCTCGGCCTGTCTAGTTTACTCCAGAGGAAAGGTAACACCAATACAGTCTGGAACAAGACAAGCTGCAGAAGCTGCCAGATCAGCAAAGCAATGCTCTAACTGTCCGCCTGTCGGAGCTTCAATCCTAGACCAGTTGCCAACCAAGGCTTAGGGCCTGGTCTGCCTCTGCCATGACATTTAGTCTTTAGGTTGCATTTCCTCACACTAGGATAAGGCTTGTACCCTCCCAATTGCGCTCCTCCGCCCAAAGCCGTTGGCACAATGTGGGGTGTCGGGTTTGGTAAGCGCCGCCCAACATTCGGCGCTAACAGAAGCAGGTAGTACCGTCTACTGTCATACGGTAGCTCAGTCATATCTAACTAAGACCTGACACACAACACGAAATGCTAAATTGAGGCACTTACGTGACACAGTGAGCGGCCGTCAGGACGTGTCTGTCGTCCAGGATAGATCCCCCACACACCTGTCCGTTATCGATGGCCAGCTTGACCATCCACGGGTAGGAGGTACAGGTGCCGGTGATGCGGCCACCCACAATACGGGGGCTGAGGAACAGGGTGGAGCCGGCGATGGCTGCTGACCTAGTGGCGATGTTGCTGATACCACATTGTACTGGGGATGTCAGAGACAAGAGTGGTGTACTGGGGGTGTCAGAGACAAGAGTCGTATACTTGGGATGTCAGAGACAAAGAGTCGTGTACTGGGAATGTTAGAGACAAGAGTGGTGTACTGGGGATGTCAGAGACAAGAGTGATGTACTGGGGATGTCAGAGACAAGAGTGGTGTACTGGGGATGTCAGAGACAAGAGTGGTGTACTGGGGGTGTCAGAGACAAGAGTCGTATACTTGGGATGTCAGAGACAAGAGTCGTGTACTGGGAATGTTAGAGACAAGAGTGGTGTACTGGGGATATCAGAGACAAGAGTTGTGTACTGGGGATGTCAGAGACAAGAGTGGTGTACTGGGGATGTCAGAGACAAGAGTGGTGTACTGAGAATGTCAGAGACAAGAGTGTTGTACTACGAATGTCAGAGACAAGAGTGGTGTACTGAGGATATCATAGACAAGAGTGGTGTACTGAGGATATCAGAGACAAGAGTGGTGTATTGAGGATATCAGACACAAGATTGGTGTACTGAGGCTATCATAGACAAGATTGGTGTACTGAGGATATCAGAGACAAGATTGGTGTACTGAGGATATCAGACACAAGATTGGTGTACTGACGATATCAGAGACAAGAGTGGTGTACTGAGAGTAGAACGGGCATGTACTGAGGATATCAGAGACAAGAGTGGTGTACTGAGGATATCAGAGACAAGAGTGGTGTACTGAGGATATCAGAGACAAGAGTGGTGTACTGGGAATGTTAGAGACAAGAGTGGTGTACTGGGGATATCAGAGACAAGAGTGGTGTACTGGGAATGTTAGAGACAAGAGTGGTGTACTGGGGATATCAGAGACTAGAGTGGTGTACTGGGGATGTCAGAGACAATAGTGGTGTACTGGGGGTGTCAGAGACAAGAGTGGTGTACTGAGAATGTCAGAGACAAGAGTTGTGTACTGAGAATGTCAGAGACAAGAGTGGTGTACTGAGGATATCAGAGACAAGAGTGGTGTACTGATGATATCAGAGACAAGAGTGGTGTATTGAGGATATCAGAGACAAGAGTGGTGTATTGAGGATATCAGAGACAAGATTGGTGTACTAAGGATATCATAGACAAGAGTGGTGTACTGAGGATATCAGAGACAAGATTGGTGTACTGAGGTTATCAGAGACAAGAGTGGTGTACTGAGGACATCCGAGACAAGAGTGGTGTACTGACGATATCAGAGACAAGAGTGGTGTACTGAGAGTAGAACGGGCATGTACTGAGGATATCAGAGACAAGAGTGGTGTACTGAGGATGTCAGAGACAAGAGTGGTGTACTGAGGATATCAGAGACAAGAGTGGTGTACTGAGGATATCAGAGACAAGAGTGGTGTACTGAGGATATCAGAGACAAGAGTGGTGTACTGAGGATATCATAGACAAGAGTGGTGTACTGAGGATATCAGAGACAAGAGTGGTGTACTGAGGATATCAGAGACAAGAGTGGTGTACTGACGATATCAGAGACAAGAGTGGTGTACTGAGAGTAGAACGGGCATGTACTGAGGATATGAGACACAAGAGTGGTGTACTGAGGATATCAGAGACAAGAGTGGTGTACTGAGGATATCAGAGACAAGAGTGGTGTACTGAGGATATCAGAGACAAGAATGGTGTACTGAGGATATCAGAGAAAAGAGTAGTGTACTGAGGATATCAGAGACAAGAGTGGTGTACTGGGGATGTCAGAGACAAGAGTGGTGTACTAAGGATATCAGAGACAAGAGTGGTGTACTGAGATTGAAACAGGCATATACTGAGAATGTCAGAGACAAGAGTGGTGTACTGGGGATGTCAGAGACAAGAGTGGTGTACTGAGGATATCAGAGACAAGAGTGGTGTACTGAGATTGGAACAGGCATGTACTGAGGATATCAGAGACAAGAGTGATGTACTGGGGATGTCAGAGACAAGAGTGGTGTACTGGGGATGTCAGAGACAAGAGTGGTGTACTGGGGATGTCAGAGACAAGAGTGGTGTACTGGGGATGTCAGAGACAAGAGTGGTGTACTGGGGATGTCAGAGACAAGAGTGATGTACTGGGGATGTCAGAGACAAGAGTGGTGTACTGGGGATGTCAGAGACAAGAGTGATGTACTGGGGATGTCAGAGACAAGAGTGGTGTACTGGGGATGTCAGAGACAAGAGTGGTGTACTGGGGATATCAGAGACAAGAGTGGTGTACTGGGGATATCAGAGACAAGAGTGGTGTACTGAGAGTAGAACAGGCATGTACTGAGGATATCAAAGACAAGAGTGGTGTACTGAGGATATCAAAGACAAGAGTGGTATACTAAGAAGGAACAATTTGTTCGCTCGTTTTGAACTCAAGCGTAGTCCATACACAATATTTATAGTAGTGATGGACTGAATGTTGCGTGTGGGTTAGTTTTCCCTATTAACAGTGATCCTCGCCATCAGGCAAACCCACTCCGACTTCAGAGGTAAGTGTAACAAATATGTACTGAGAGTGTAACAAATATGTACTGAGAGTGGAACAAATATGTACTGAGAGTGGAACAAATATGTACTGAGAGTGGAACAGACAAGGTTAATGTTACTCTCAATGACACCTTGCCGTCTTGACAGACAATAGTTTGTTACATTGTCTTTAAACAGAGGCATAATAACCTTTTCATAGCACAAATCCTGGGCTGAATTGTAGAGATCATGTGTTGCCCATGCAGCATGATCCCTCTCTCGACCTGCCTAGTTTACTCCAGAGGAAAGGTAACACCAATACACCTGGAACAGGATCAGCTGTAGAAGGTGCCGGATCAACAAAACAATTCTCTAACTGCCCGCCTGTCGGAGCTTCGATCCTAGACCAGTTGCGGACCAAGACTTAGGGCCTGGTCTGCCCTACTATGACATTTTGTCTTTAGTTTGCATTTCCTCACACCATAATAATTCTTGTGCGCCCCTCCACTTCAAGCCATTGACACAATGTGGGGTGTCGGGAATGGTGAACGCGCCCAACATTCGGTGCTAACAGAAAGCAAGTAGTCAAGTCTGCTGCACACAGTAGCTCAGTCATATCTGGGATTAATTTATACCGACTGGAGCACAGAATACTAGTGTACTGAGATTGGAATAGACATGACTCGTGTACTGATAGTGAAACATACAAGATTCCAGTGTACCACTCCGAAAATACCACTGGTGCATTACTTTTAAAGAGGCTAAATATAGTGTCTTTCTCCGTGGCGAAGTGGTCACGCCGTTTGCGTCGCGCTCCGAAGGTTGTGGGTTCGATTCCGGGTTACGTCTTTCATGAGTGCATTTTTCTTGGAGGCTGGGTCGTCGCAGGAGCTACGGAGTTCGTGCTTTGTGCGACGCTTTCGGTAGGCCGCCGTGCGGAAAGAAACAGAGCTATACGGTATAAAACCCGGGGCAATGAAGTTGATCCTCTCGACTTTTAAGACTTTTTTTCTTAAGTGTTTGCTTGCCAAAAACAGATATCCTAGTTCAGTCCCCAGAAGTGCCAGTGTTGTTTTCTCCCGCTAGTTCGGCTCTGGGAGCCCTCCACTTCTTCATCTGCCCTTGACCTCCTATTTGAGCTTGGGTCCTTAAGCAACTCACGCCCAGCCGTCCTCTCCTTTGCTATCTGTTTCTGCTCCCTTCACGTCCTTCCAATATTAATCTCTTTCTCTACTTTTCTCCGTGTGTTCTAGAGTTGTCGGTGCTACCAAAGATCTTTCCATAGTATACAAATCTAGTATAAAATGACGAATTCAATATTTAGCTTGTTATTATGCTGAATGTAACTTTCTGGTCAAATCAGGATCTGTTCATCTCTTAGGTCGATTCAGTATCTATTCACCCCTTAGATCACATCAGGATCTGTTCATCCATTAGGTCACATCAGGATCTGTTCATCTCTTAGGTCGATTCAGTATCTATTCATCCCTTAGATCATATCATGATCTGTTCATCCATTAGGTCACATCAGGATCTGTTCATGCCTTAGGTCACATCAGGATATGTTTCAAACTGGCATCCCGTAATCTCTTCAGAATGATCCTGCTTAACTTATTAAGTGCCATGGGATGATTAATCGTCTAAAGCGAATTTACGTATCTGACAATGGCTTATATACATTAGTTTCCCGTATGCAACCCTCTCTAATTTGATATATAATACAGCATGTCTGCTATCATATTAACTGTTAAGTCATGACTGTGACACACCCCTACTTCCCATTTCCCGCCATCCAGTTATTTGGTACAAATCTACTTTTTGCTTGGCACTGAATCTGTTAATGTTTTCCCAGGAACTTTAAATAACATTATTCCCCCTTAATGTTCGCATTTCTAGAGGTTCCTTTACATTAGCAGTTTTGCCAGATATCCATCTCTCCAATTTGCTGGTACGTCTTTGGTGTCCGAGACTGCTAAATAATTTGTGAAGTAGTTCAGTTGAGGTGTCTATAATGGCTTTAATAGCTTCTGCTGGGATATTTTGTGGACCAGCAGCTTTTCCATCCTTCAAAAGTTTGATAGCTTTTCTCATTTTTAGATGGTTTCTCACAGTTTATATCCAGCTCCACTTGTGTATGATGGATATCTGGAGAGTCATTTGGGGCTGGCCTGTGCAAAAGTTTCTCTGAATACTCAAGCCATATGTTCATTTTATCTGCAGTTTTGGTGAGTATTATTTCCGTAATGTGTGTGATAAATTCCCGTCTTATCTACAGTGTCACACGCCTGTCTCACCTACAGTGTCGCACACGTGTCTTATCTACAGTACCTCAAAAGTGTCTTACCTACAGTGTCTCACATGTGTCTTACCTACAGTGTCACACACCTGTCTAACCTACAGTGTCTCACACGTATCTTACTGACAGTGTCACACACCTGTCTTACCTACAGTGTCTCACACGTGTCTTACTTACTGTGTCACACACCTGCCTCTCACAGACAGTATCTCACACTTGTCTCTCTTACACTGACACACACCTGCCTCTCACAGACAGTATCTCACACTTCTCTCTCTCTCTCTCTCCTACAGTGTCACATACCTGTCTCACCTACAGTGTCACACACCTGTCTCTCCTACAGTGTCACACACCTGTCCCACCTACAGTGTCACACACCTGTCTCACCTACAGTGTCACACACCTGTCTCACCTACAGTGTCACACACCTGTCTCACCTACAGTGTCACACACCTGTCTCTCCTACAGTGTCACACACCTGTCTCTCCTACAGTGTCACACACCTGTCTCACCTACTGTGTCACAGACCTGTCACTCCTACTGTGTCACACACCTGTCTCACCTACAGTGTCACACACCTGTCTCTCCTACAGTGTCACACACCTGTCTCACCTACAGTGTCACACACCTGTCTCACCTACATTGTCACACACCTGTCTCACCTATAGTGTCACACACCTGTCTCACCTACAGTGTCACACACCTGTCTCAGCTACAGTGTCACACACCTGTCTCACCTACTGTGTCACAGACCTGTCACTCCTACTGTGTCACACACCTGTCTCACCTACAGTGTCACACACCTGTCTCACCTACAGTGTCACACACCTGTCTCACCTACAGTGTCACACACCTGTCTCAACTACAGTGTCACACACCTGTCTCTCCTACAGTGTCACACACCTGTCTCACCTACAGTGTCACACACCTGTCTCTCCTACAGTGTCACACACCTGTCTCACCTACAGTGTCACACACCTGTCTCACCTACAGTGTCACACACCTGTCTCACCTACAGTGTCACTGACCTGTCTCTCCTACTGTGTCACACACCTGTCTCTCCTATAGTGTTACACACCTGTCTCACCTACAGTGTCACACACCTGTCTCACCTACAGTGTCACACACCTGTCTCACCTACAGTGTCACACACCTGTCTCTCCTACAGTGTCACACACCTGTCTCACCTACAGTGCCACACACCTGTCTCTCCTACAGTGTCACACACCTGTCTCACCTACAGTGTCACACACCTGTCTCTCCTACAGTGTCACACACCTGTCTCACCTACAGTGTCACACACCTGTCTCACCTACAGTGTCACACACCTGTCTCACCTACAGTGTCACACACCTGTCTCTCCTACAGTGTCACACACCTGCCTCTCATAGACTGTATCTCACACTTCTCTCTCTCTCTCTCTCTCTCTCTCTCTCTCTCTCTCTCTCTCTCTCTCTCTCTCTCTCTCTCTCTCTCTCCTACATTGTCACACAACTTATCAAGTAACAACATGTCTACGTCTACAGCAGTGGTTCTCAACCGGTGGGGAATTCCCCCCTAGAAGGGGAGGGGAATTTTAGGGTTCCGAAGGGGGGCATTAAGATTATTTCAAGATTGCATTAATACAAGAACTGATTACTTAATATTGGTATTTCTTCCCTCCGTACATTACAGTTATGTACTTCTCGCCCTTCTTAACTTCGTTTTATAACGTAAGTAGACCCGCAAATCACGTTTTATGTTGACGTCTTGATTTGTTCTTGTATGTGTGATTACATTTAGCTTCCATTTTTACGTATACTATGTACGGGGGGAGGGAGGAATTTATAGGCAGAAAATACGAAAGGCGAGGGATGACGTTCTGAACATGTGGTGAATGGAGGCATGGGCCAAAAAAGGTTAAGAACTACTGGTCTACAACTTACCCGATGTTTCTGTGCTTGCTTCTGTTGGAAAAGTGGTAGTTTCTGGGCTAGTTGTTGTAGTTGTTGGAGTAGTAGTTGTTGTTGTTGGGGTAGTAGTAGTTGAAGTAGTAGTAGTCGTTGTTGGAGTAGTAGTTGTTGTTGGAGTAGTTGTAGTTGGGCGACTGGTGGTGGTAGTTGTTCTAGTAGTTATTGTTGGTCGTCTTGTTGTAGTTGATGTTGGTCGTCTGGTTGTAGTTGTTGTTGTTGGGCGACTGGTGGTGGTGGTAGTGGTTCTAGTGGTAGTTGGTGTTGGTCTAGTAGTTGTAGTTGTACTTCGTGTGGTTGTCGTCGGTGCCGTGGTAGTTGTTGTTGGGGCTCTCGTGCTGCTAGTGGTTGTTGCAGCTTCCAGCGGACTGCATTTAGCGGCACATTGGAGGATCTGGTAGATCTGACTGCATGGTAATGACAAATATGGCATCTGTAAGTGGCATTATGGGGGGTTTATCAAAGTAAAATTATATCATAGTAACATTTCAGCTACACGTAGTTGTTTAACATAATCGTCTACAGGTCACGTATTACAGGTGTGATATCCTCACACAGTCCCAGATACCGATAGTCAAACAATCGTCTACAGGTCAACAGATATAATGTCCTCACACAGTCCCAGATACCGGTAGTCAAACAATCGTCTACAGGTAAACAGATATAATGTCCTCACACAGTCCCAGATACCGATAGTCAAACAATCGTCTACAGGTCAACAGATATAATGTCCTCACACAGTCCCAGATACTGGTAGTCAAACAATCGTCTACAGGTCAACAGATATAATGTCCTCACACAGTCCCAGATACCGGTAGTCAAACAATCGTCTACAGGTAAACAGATATAATGTCCTCACACAGTCCCAGATACCGGTAGTCAAACAATCGTCTACAGGTCAACAGATATAATGTCCTCACACAGTCCCAGATACCGGTAGTCAAACAATCGTCTACAGGTCAACAGATATAATGTCCTCACACAGTCCTAGATACCGGTAGTCAAACAATCGTCTACAGGTAAACAGATATAATGTCCTCACACAGTCCCAGATACCGGTAGTCAAACAATCGTCTACAGGTCAACAGATATAATGTCCTCACACAGTCCCAGATACCGGTAGTCAAACAATCGTCTACAGGTCAACAGATATAATGTCCTCACACAGTCCCAGATACCGGTAGTCAAACAATCGTCTACAGGTAAACAGATATAATGTCCTCACACAGTCCCAGATACCGATAGTCAAACAATCGTCTACAGGTCAACAGATATAATGTCCTCACACAGTCCCAGATACTGGTAGTCAAACAATCGTCTACAGGTCAACAGATATAATGTCCTCACACAGTCCCAGATACCGGTAGTCAAACAATCGTCTACAGGTCAACAGATATAATGTCCTCACACAGTCCCAGATACCGGTAGTCAAACAATCGTCTACAGGTCAACAGATATAATGTCCTCACACAGTCCCAGATACCGGTAGTCAAACAATCGCCTACAGGTCAACAGATATAATGTCCTCACACAGTCCCAGATACCGGTAGTCAAAAAATCGCCTACAGGTCACATATTATAGGTGTAGTTATGCTAGACTATTGCCTGGTGTTTGCAGAGTTTTTTGTTTTGTTTTTGTTTTAAGATATAACAATTGAGATAGTTACCTGTGTATGACAATTAAGAACCATTGTGTCAGTGTATAATAATACTTTGTAATATTGTTATGTCCATGGAGCATACCCCCCCCCCCCCTTTTCTTCTTGTGAACTTCTCATACTGTGTTCTATAAGTTCATTATTTCCATATGTGTTTTCCTGTGTTTAATAATAATGTGAAAGGGTTACTTCTTGTGACAATAAGATCCAGAGAGAGAGAGAGAGCGAGAGAGAGAGAGAGAGAGAGAGAGAGAGAGAGAGAGAGAGAGAGAGAGAGAGAGAGAGAGAGAGAGAGAGAGAGAGAGTCAGTGGTAGGGATAATACTGGTTTCTTTGTCTGAAAGCAGTGACTTCCCTGTACTCTCCTAGCTTTCTATTAGAGAACCTAACTGATACCCAATGGAATCGTATATAATATATATGTTTTATCATTATGGAGTTTTACGAGCCAGTCTCTGGTTTTCTTATAATAGTTGGCAAATGGGATTTAGGGATATTTCTCCCCATTTCTATTTTATCATACCACAGATACATATTATATATTTTCTTTTGATACATATGACATATCTACTAATTACATCATACTAAAAGCTAGTTGCATATCCATTACAGGACGTAGCAGTCAACTCCGGCATGTTTTGGCTGTGTGTGATTCTTAGGCAAATTTTACGTTGAATAGTTTGCCATTGCTTTGAATGTATACATATTACATATCTACGACATAGAATATCGCTACAAATCCAGACAAAAGTGAGAGGAATATTTGACAAGGAAGAACAGAACAGTGTACAGCGCAGAACAGCCACTCTCAGCTTCCTTGATGACGAATACCCACAGGACCTATGGATCCGAGTTTACACAGATGGGTCAGCACAAAATGCTGTTCGAAATGGAGGAGCGGGAGTGTACATAGAATACCCAAATAATACTAGAGACACGGCCAGAATTCCAACAGGAAAGTACTGCCATAACTATGATGCTGAAATTGAGGCAATCAAGATAGCCACAGAGAAATTACAAAATACCAGCCATGGTACACAACCTGTGGTGATATTGACAGATGCAAAATCCGTAATAGAGGCGCTCCTGTCTGGGAAATTGCCAGTTCTGAGGACACTACTTTCTGAACTTAGCAGTCAGCGTAAGATCACCATACAGTGGATACCATCCCAATGTGGAGTCCCCGGAAACGACAGAGCTGATCGATTGGCTAAGGAAGGAGCAAAAGAAGAACAACCTGATGTGCCTATTACATACTACCAAAAGAAAAGAATGATCAAATCAGTCAGAAGGCCACCAAACCTTACTCAAGACGACTACCACGTTATGGACAGACCAGAACAGGTAATTCTTCTGCGCCTCAGAACAGGACACAATAGATTACGCAACCACATGTATACAAAATTCAAGATTGGTGACTCAGCCATGTGCACATGTGGTTTGGCGTCGCAGACAGCAGAGCACATACTCCAGGACTTGCCCAAACTACAACATATCCAGGCGAACCTTCTGGCCTAGAGAGACAACAGTGGAAGATAAACTCTATGGACCGCTGAGTGAACTAAAAAAGACTGTTGGATTCATACAAGAGACAACATTGCAGTTATAAGCATATTTCAGGCGAACGAAAGAAGAAGAAGAAGACATGTCTACTTGTGACATCATATGTATCACATATCACACGTAAAATTACAACATATTAAATGTATAATAATGACGTATTGTTACGTGTCCACTTGTGGTATGTTACACGTCTACTAATTATATCATATTGCATGTCTACTAATTACATCATCTAACATGTCTACCAATTATCTCATTATACGTGGCTACTAAGAACTTTATGTTATATGCTTACTATATCACTTTTGAATTGTCCAGAATGTGTGACTGGAAAGGCTCTGTTTGGAGTGTCCTAAACCTTGGAATAGCAGGACATCTGACTGAGGTGACCTACATCTTGAGATATCAGGACATCTGACTGACCAGTGCTACAGCTTGAGATGTCAAGACATCTGACTGGAATGTCCTACAACTCGAGATATTGGGACACCTGATTGACGTGTCCTATAGCGTGGGATATCATGACACCTGACTGACGTGTCCTACAACTTGAGATATCAGGACACCTGACTTAGGTGCCTACAACTTGGGATATCAGGACACCTGACTGACCAGTGCTACAGCTTGAGATATCAAGACATCTGACTGGAGTGTCCTACAACTCGAGATATCAGGACATCTGACTGACCAGTGCTACAGCTTGAGATATCAAGACATCTGACTGGAGTGTCCTACAACTTGAGATATCAGGACACCTGACTGACCAGTGCTACAGCTTGAGATATCAAGACATCTGACTGGAGTGTCCTACAACTCGAGATATCAGGACATCTGACTGACCAGTGCTACAGCTTGAGATATCAAGACATCTGACTGGAGTGTCCTACAACTCGAGATATCAGGACACCTGACTGACCAGTGCTACAGCTTGAGATATCAAGACATCTGACTGGAGTGTCCTACAACTTGAGATATCAGGACATCTGACTGACCAGTGCTACAGCTTGAGATATCAAGACATCTGACTGGAGTGTCCTACAACTCGAGATATCGAGACATCTGACTGACGTGTCTTACAACTTGAGATGTCTCGACACTGACTGGAGTGTCCTACAGCTTGAGATATCAAGACACCTGACTGAGGAGTCCTACAACTTGGGATATCAGGACACCTGGTTGACGTGTCCTATAGCGTGGGATATCATTACACCTGACTGACGTGTCCTACAACTTGAGATATCAGGACACCTGACTTAGGTGACTACAACTTGGAATATCAGGACACCTGACTGACGTGTCCTACAGTGTGGGATATCAGGACACCTGACTGACGTGTCCTACAGCTTGAGATATCACGACACCTGACTGAGGTGTCCTACAACTTGGGATATAAGGACACCTGACTTACGTGTCCTACAACTTGGGTTATCAGGACACCTGACTGACGTATCCTATAGCGTGGAGTATCAGGATACATAAATAGGGGCTTGGGATCCCGATCATTGTAGCTGTCTAAACCTGACGGCCAGAATATTTTACTTAAACCCAGAGTGGTCATGTTTGTTGCGTATGGTGTGAGCTCATGTAAGGAATGACTAAAGGCGAGTTTACCTGGCTGATGTACGGACTCCGCAGTAGCTGGAACTTCTCATGTAGTTGTTGAGCAGGAAGCAGACAATCTGTCGGTCAAATCTCGGCTGATCTGTGGGGAACGGGGTGTGTACAAGTATCATAGAATTTACCACCAAGTTTGAATGAGGAAGGATGATGTTAGGAAGGAAGGGCAAGGACTGGCTAGTACTGTCAACCTAAAGACAACCTACACTCACTAAACGGTAGAACTTAGACAGCCAAGTTTCTCTGATAATAACACAATAATCCACAAGCAAGAACGGACTAAAATAATCCACATGCAAAAACGGACTAAATTAATCCACATGCAAGAACGGACCAATTATTAAAAATACTAGTATAATAATAGTTTGTGATCAGTCAGTAACATCACAACCTCCCATGTATACAAACAGCATTACTGGTCAGTAGCATCACTATCTCCCTCGTAAACAAACATCATTACTGATCAGTAACATCACAACATCCCTCGTATACAAACAGCATTACTGATATGTAGCATCAAAACATCCTTCATATATAAAGAGCATTACTGGTCAGTAACATCACAACATCCCTCGTATACAAATAGCATTACTGATATGTAGCATCAAAACATCCTTCATATATAAACAGCATTACTGGTCAGTAACATCACAACATCCCTGATATACAAACACATTACTGATCACCAATATCAAAACATCCCTCGTATACAAACAGCATTACTGATCGGTAACATCACAACAACCCTCGTATGGGAAAAAACGAGGTTACTGATAATTTCGCAACATCACTGTGTAAATAATGTACTCTGTTACACGCCAAAGTCGCATTACTGCGAACGGTGCTAGACCCATATTTGTATGCACCACTGGACACTCCCGGGGTGATCTATTTAGTATTACACCGGTCGCCTCCACATCTTGAGACATTTCCTGATTCTCAGTTGCGTCTGGTTTTACCTGGCAGCCTGGGTCTTTGTTTTTTTATAATCCGAATTCGTCTCGGTGGGGCTTGAACCAAGAAGCACCGAGTCGGCAGGCGAGCATCTCGCTGGTTACTGCGGCTCCCTGTCACAACATCTCTCGTTAAAACAACATTTTTACTGATCAGTAACGTGACTGGAAGCTCTATACAACAGCATTAATGGTCAGTAAGGTGACTGGACTCTCTAATATTGCAACATTACTGGTCAGTATCTTGAGTGGAAGCTCTGGTATTACAATATTACTGATCAGTAACTTGACTATAAGCTCTAGTATTAAACCATTACTTATCAGTAACTTATTAGTAACAGTGATCACGGAAGTGGAAATTCAGCAACTAGTTCAGGAAAATTCTCGCCCGGGTGATGTGATTATCTACACGGATGGGTCGGTGTTGAGAAGTAGGAGAAGTGCCTGGGGGTTCTTGGCAAAAACTAATGGTCGGCGTTTGGTGCAGGAGAGCCTGGCGTATGATGACACTACATCTAGCTTAAGAATGGAGGTGGAGGCGGTCAGTGCAGCTTTCCGCTGGATAGAGAACACGATACATACACACATTGTGATTGTTACTGTCTCAGAAAGCATGCTGAGGAGGGTGAGAACAGGCAAGCTTCGTGCAGAGTGGCTTGCTTCGCTTCGGAGGTCACGGGTAGCAAGCATCACCTGGATCTTTTCTCCTGGGCATGCCGGTGTGTGGGTGTCGTGAAATGCTGAAGTTAGTGATTTCCCCGATCGACGACTGTATACAGCGAACACCCCGGGAGCAGAAGGTTAATGAAAAGAAGGATATAAACAACGGATTGACCAGCGCATGTGTATGTAGGTCAAGGCGGGAGAGTCGACTACAACACAGGTGACCTGTGGAGGGGAAAAATTGGTTTTCTACAAAGACAGACAGTATCATGGGCCAGCCTATTGGTTCTGGAGGAGGTTTTCGACTAAGATGGACAGAGAATGCGGTTTGGTTTATTAAAAAACGGAAAATTCGAGATCAGAAATTTTCCCCTGACAAGGGATAATGAAGTCTGAATTTGCTTGTCCAGCAATGTCAAGGATTTGCACAAGATGACCTATAAAGAGTAGCCCCCTTTTTCTTTTGTTGGTTTTCAAAAATGTTTTTGGGTAAAAAAAATTTTTCCCCCAAAAAAAATTTGGGAAACGAGGGAAAA